>CM052802.1:62622174-62715152 GCA_028533885.1 Nasua narica
CTTAGGGTTGCTGGGAGGTGGGGGGGTAGGGATATGGACATTGGGGAGGGTATGTGCTATGGCAAATGCTGTGAAATGTGTAAGTCTGATGATTCACAGACATGTACCCTGGGGTAAATAATACATTATATGTTAATAAAAAATTTGAAAAAAAAGTGATGGAAATCACAAGCAATGTCTTATGAGTATGGTTTATGCAAGAAAGAAGTCAGGGGCACCTGGCTTAACAGGTAAAGCATGTGACTCTTGATACTGCGGTCATGAGTCCAAGCCCCACCTTGGGCACAGAGCTCACTTAAAAAGAAACAATTAGGGACGCCTGGGTGGCTCAGTTGGTTGAGCGACTGCCTTCGGCCCAGGTCATGATCCTGGAGTTCTGGGATCAAGTCCCGCATCAGGCTCCCAGCTCCAGGGGAGTCTGCTTCTCTCTCTGACCTTCTCTCCTCTCATGCTCTCATGTTCTCTCTCTCAAATAAATAAATAAATCTTTAAAAAAAAAAAAAAAGAAAGAAACAATTAGGGGCACCTGGGTGGCTCCGTTGTTAAGTGGCTGCCTTCGGCTCAGGTCATGATCACAGAGTCCTGGGATCAAGCCTGGCATCAGGCTCCCTGATCAGCGGGAAGCCTGCTTCTCCTTCTCTTACTCCCCCTGCTTGTGTTCCCTCTCTCATTCTCTCCCTGTCAATTAAATAGATAAATAAATAAATAATCTTTAAAAAAAAGAAATCAGAGAACTCCCATCGCTGGATTCATTCTCAAAGAAAAAGTCATGGTTCTACCATAAGAGATACAATTTATGTTATTACTTTAAGTAAAATTAAAGTATACATCTTTTCTTATTCATTACTCACATTCCCCCTGCCAATATTTTTTCCAATTAGCTGATTTGATTAACTGCTATAATATAGCCTGTACAGTAATTACAAAAGGCACAAATGGCATAATTGTATCGGGCAAATAATACAACTGACTCTGGGTAAAGCAGAAGTCTACTGATGGAGTAGAAACTCACAGGCTTCCTAACAGTAACCTACTACTAGCTATAAACTGTCATATGGAGGAGGGAACATCAGTCAATGGGTTTTTTACAGAATGGAGATAATGATTTAGTTAAAATATTTAGTTAAAATATTTAGAGATCAAATATATCAAGGTTTTCATTACATAGTTTCACAGTTTTTGTTTTTATCACTGGCAGGTATTACTTTAAAAAAAAAAAAAAGGCTTGGCCTATTAAAACTAGGAAATCAATAGAAGAAGACTAAAAAAACTTGGATCTTTTGTCCCTCACCAGTCAAATTTTCCTACAGTTGCTTACAGAAACACTGTCCACACCTTAATCTCTAGGTCTCTGATCACTGAAAGTATGTTTTTAATTACTTACAAAATTTAATACAAAGTGACTGCTTATTTCTTAGTCATATCATATGTTACATTAAGAGTTCTTCAGGGGTTCCTGGGTGGCTCAGTGCGTCAAGCCTCTGCCTTCATTTCAGGTCATGGTCTCAGGGTCCTGGGATCAAGCCCCACATCGGGCTCTCTGCTCAGCAGGGAGCCTGCTTCCTCCTCTCTCTTTGCCTGCCTCTGCCTACTTGTGATCTCTCTACCTGTCAAATAAATAAATAAATAAATAAATAAATAAATAAATAAATAAATAAATAATCTTTTCTTAAAAAAGAGTTCTTCAAAATTATTTCTGAGAATAATATATACGGGAATATGAAGTAGTCAAATTATATATGTCATTTCTCAGTACATACACATAAAAAGTTAAAGGAACCGCGGCAATTATCATGTCTCTCAATTTCAGATCCACCCTTCTGTGATAATGAATATATATGTAAATATTTCTCCTTTGTACTGGCTTGGTGTTAAACCTTATCAGTAGACTGCTGGAGAGACACTGGAAAGGAAGGTTTTTCTTCCTAGTTTCAACATGCCTGGCTAGTCAGGCTCCTGCAAAACACCTTTCTCTAGCATCTAATTCCTGCAGCACAGTCTCTCCAGCACCAGCCTCCTACAGGACACAATCTCTCTACATACTTGCTTCCCGTAAGTGAGGTTTCTATTACAAAGGACTCCTGCAGGACCCAGCTTGCTACTGCCAGCCTCCTGGAGAGGGCAGCTTCTCCAACTCTTGGGTCCCACAGCACTTGACAGCCAGCAGCATCCAGGAGCTTCCCTATGCATCTCTTCCACCAGACTCAAAGCAATGTCACCAGCAGGACACTTAGCAACTTCTCTACCATTCACTTGGCCCCAGCCATGCACCTTCCAATGAGGGGGAAGACAGCCCTTTCTTGGATGATCTATCTCAACCCTACAGGTAGTGGCCACTCCCTCTATCTTCTATTCCTATGTTCTTTAGAGTTATCTTTAACTCCTACTAACCAATTCCCAGTTACTCTGTCTGTTAATGATTCTTTTTCTAGGGGCACCGGGCTGGTTCAGTCAGTAGAACATGTGACTCCTGCTCTCAGGAACATGAGGTCAAGCCCCACACTGGGCATGGAGCCTACTTTACAAAATAAATAAATAAAATAATAATAATTCTTTATTCTAAGTATTTTCTTTTCAAATTACTATGTGGTCTTTGTCTCCTGATTGGACCCTATCTGATACAGATAACAGTCCTAATAGAGATTTTTACACACTTTTCTCTGCTGATCAAGCAGTTAATTAAAGATACAAGTCTAAATACAAAACTGACAAGTCTGACCTGATTTTGTATCTTTGCATGCAATAATTCAAGGAACTTATATTATGTTCAGGTACATCTATAAGAATTGGCTGTATGTCATGACAGAGAAATTTTCAACAAGTATCAAAGAAATGCTTTTATCAAGACTAATAAAACTGGGAGGGTGCCTATGTGGCCCAGTCTGTACAGTGCATGATTCTTGATCTCATTAGAGTCATAAGTTCAAGTTCACAAGTTCAACATATTTTTCACTATTGAAGTGGGAGGTTACAAAAAAACAAGAGAACAGCTAGAATGAGCCCTGTGGAAATGGATTAAAGACATCAGTAAGAACTTTTATTTAATTTAATACAGATAATGATGACTAGATAGAGAAATATTCATAGGTATTATGTATATACATGGGTTAACAGACACATATATCTTTCTTTGCTCTCAGCTGAGAGGGCCTAAAAAACAACATCCTAATAGGAGTCAGCACACCTTGTATTCACATCGTGGCTTCTAAAATTATTCTCCATTAAAATGGACCAGGGCTCCTGGAAGAAATGGCTGATTTTAAAACAGGAGCAGAAAATACAGAAGATGAAAGCAGAGCATCTTCTAGTGCATGAAAGTAAGGAAGTGTCAAAAAAAATTGATGAAGGGGGTGCCTGGCTAGCTCAGCCAGTAGAACACGTAACTCTTGATCTCAGGGTTATGAGTTTGAGCCCCACGCTGAGTGTAGAGATTACTAAAAAAAATAAAATAAGGGGCGCTTGGGTGGCTCAGTGGGTTAAAGCCTCTGCCTTGGGCTCAGGTCGTGGTCTCAGGGTCCTGGGATCGAGCCCCATATCAGGCTCTCCACTCAGCGGTGAGCCTGCTTCCCCTTCTCTCTCTGCCTGCCTCTCTGCCTACTTGTGATTTCTCTCTCTCTGTCAAATAAATAAATAAAATTTTTGAAAAAAAAATAAAATAAAAATTTATTTTTATAAAAATAAAATAAAATTAAGTAAAAAACTAATTAATTAGGAGCACCTGGGTTGCTCAGTCAGTTAAGCATCTGCCTTTGGCTCAGGTAATGATCTTGGGGTCCTGGGATTGGGCCCCATGTCGGGCTCCCTGTTCAACAGGGAGTTTGCTTCTCCCTCTCCCTCTGCCTCTGCCCCCGACTCATGCTCATGTTCTCTGTCTCTCTCAAATGAATAAAGAAAATCTTTTAAAAAAATAAATAAATTAATGAAAATTAAAAATTAATGAATAAAATTTTTAAAAATCTTCCTCAAGCTTAAAAAAAATTGAAGAAGGTATGTCAAAAGGGCACTGTAGTCAACTGAAAGTTGCCAAGAGCCAAGAGTCAAAGCTGGAAAAATTTGAGCAACAAATTAAAGTAGTACTATTTTATAACCGAAGTATAAAATAAATATCTATGAATCCATACTGATACCAGTAAATTAATAAATGGAGAAAAGACAAATCTCCCATGCAGAATTCCTAAAAAAAATGTGTTATTTATTTATAGACCAGGCAGGGTGTAATTTCCCACTATCAAATGTGTGGGCTGTGCATTAAGTGACTTCCTTCCAAAGAGTAGAGTATGGAATGGGGGGTAGACAGGGCTTTACAGTGAGGAAACCTGACCACAAATAGTTTAGTCAGATGACCAAGTCAATATCAACAGCTATAAGTCATGCTGATAGTATGTACTCTCAATATGACGTGATTAAAATGGCACTTTACCTGGGAACTTCACCAAAGCCTATAACCTCAGACTAATCATGAGACAAACACCAGAAAAATTCTAATAGAAGAGTATCCACAAAACACCTGAATGGTTCTCAAAACTGCCAAGGACATTAAAAACAAAGAATGTGGGAAAGTATCACAGTCAAGGGCAGCCTAAGAAGACATGACAACTAAACGTAATATGGTATCCTGGAACAGAAAAAGGATAAACATTAAGTAAAAATGAAGGAAATCATAACTATGGACTTAGTTAATAATGTATCAGTATAGGGGTGCCTGTCTGGCTCAGTTGGTAAAGCATGTGACCCTTGATCTCGGGATTGTAGGTTCGAGCCCCACGTTGGGTATAGAGATCACGTAAAAATAAAATCTTAATAAAAACCTTAAAAAAATAATGTATCAGTGTTATAAGAAATGTATCATATTAATACAATGTAAGACATTAACAACAGTGAAAGCTGGGGGTGGGAGAAGTAGCACAATAAATAGGATTTCTCTCTACTTCAGAATTTTTTCTTAAGTAAACTCTATGGCTAAACTGGAGCTTGAACTCACAACCCTGAAATCAGGAATGGAATGCTCTACTAGCTGAGTCAGCCAGCTGGCCCTGTATGTCTGTATTTTGCCATAAACCAAAAACCATCCTAACAGTCTATTAGTAAAAAAAATAATTTGTACATTTCATCATATTAGAGACAAAATACGATCATCTTAACATCTGGTCAAGAAGAGCATATGACAAATTCAACACTAACTCTTAGAAAACTTGGGAGTTTATGAAAGTTTAAGAAAGGACCTTTTTTAAACTGTTAAAGGGTATGTTTCTACTACCAAAATAAACCCTCATACTAAACACCATACATGATGATGAAACACAGAAGCATCTCCTTTAAAGTCAAGCTTACCTCTATGTGTATGTGAAAGAAGAGTAAGGCAGGAAATGAGAACTGGAAAGGAGGAAAGCGGACATTATTCACACTATAAACACCAATGTAGAAAACCTACCAATTATTAGAATTAATAAGAGGTTCTCAAAGTCACTGAATGTAAGATTAACACACAAAAACCAACAGCTTTCTTGTATGCCAACAAAATAGTTTTGTTTTTTTAAGGTTTTATTTATTTTTTCATGAGAGACACAAACTGAGAGAGCCGGAGGCAGAAGGAGAAGCAGGCTCTCGCAGAGCAGGCCCCCAATTTTAAAACACAACTGATAAAGGGGCACCTGGGTGACTCAGTCGGTTAAGCGTCTGCCTTCGGCTCAGGTCATGATCCGGGGATCCTAGGATCAAGTCCCGTGTTGGGCTCCTTACTCCGCAGGGAGCCTGCTTCTCCCACTCAACCTGCTTTTATCTTTTTTGTGCTCTCTCTTACTCATTCTCCTTATCAAATAAATAAATAAAATCTTTTAAAGAATAAATTTATTAAAACATAACAGATAAAGAGATATTTTTAACAAAAGTATGAAGTACACAGAAATTAATCTTAAGATGCAGAAGACTTTTATGGAAAAAATGATAAAAGATCTAAATTGGGGATATGAAACCTTTTCTTCTTACAAGGCCAAAAAGTAAATGTTTTACGCTTGCAGGCCATCTAGTCTCTCACAACCACTTACCCCTACCACTGGAGCCCAAAAGCAACCAAATTCAACATGTAAACAAATAGGTCTGCCTGTGTTCCAATAAAATTTTATTTACAAAAGCAGGCAATTTGCCTCTGATCTAAATAAATGACAAAACAGGAGCACCTGGCTGGCTTAGTCAAAGAGCATGTGACTCTTGATCTCAGGGTTTTGAGTTCAAGCCTCACATTGGGTATAATCTCTACACCTAAAAATAAAATCTTTACAGGTGCCTGGATGACCCAGTGAGTTGAGTGTCCACTAGGTTTCAACTCAGGTCATGATCTCAGGATCATGGGATCAAGCCCCGTCTCAGGCTCTGTGCTCAAGGTGAAGTCTACTAGGGATTCTTTCTTCCTCTCCCTCTTGCACCTCCTGCTCCTGCTTGTGAGCTCTCATGCTCTCTCTCGCTCATAAATAAATAAACCTTAAAAAAAATCTTTAAAATAATAAATGTAATTCATATATAGGAAAACTCAGTATCAAAGTTGGCAATTTTCCCCAACTTTATAAACTCAATGCAATTCCAGTCAAACTTAAGAAGTTGACCATAAAATTCAAATTGAAGTGTAAAGGGCCTAGGAGAATCGGGCCTTTTTTTCTTTTGACAGAAAGGGAGTAAGCTTTTTATGAAGTGTAACATAAATATAGAACAAAGCACAAATCATAAGTATACAGTCCTATGATTCTTGACAACCTAAGCACATCTATCTAACTGCCACCCGAATTCAGAAACAGATCATTATCAGCACCCTAGAAGTACTCCTCATGCCCCGTTGTAGCCACTATCCACTCCCAAATGTTAGCAAAGATGTGTGGAGAATAAAATACACATTGCTGATGACTTGCTTTGTAGAAGGACCTGCATAGCAATGGAAGAGTGGGAGGTATCTGTGGAGATATGTAGATTCCAAGTAAGAACACCCTTAACTTTGGAGGAAAGGCATATATGGATGGCCCTCAGGCAGAAGAGGATTGGAAGATAAGACTGTCATAATTAGAGTCAAACAGAAGATACTAAATATCCAAGGAATCTGGTCTTCAACATTCAGAAGATCAGAGTATTGAAGGTTTTTGAGTTAGAAACATCAGCTTAAAGAAATGGAAAGATTAATGTGTGGGATGAAATGGAAAGACAAAAGTGTAGGAAAAGAAACTGGGAAGGAAGCTACTATGAGACTCCACAGAATAAGATAACCCAAGATGGAGACAGTAGGAATAAAAAGAATATGAGACATAATAATGGAAGAAAGCAAATAGAGTAGATGCCTGGATATGGGAAATATAAGCAATCATCTCCTGCCTCAACTCATTCTCAAGCCACAAACTTCCATTATCTTTCACTCTTTTCTTACATCAACACTTACTTTTCTTATATCCACACTTAACATCACAAATTCTTGGTGATTTTATTTTTAAATCTCTCAAATTTAATGTCTCCTTTCCATTTAGTTATTCCAGTTTCTGATATAATGATTTCTCACTTAAACTATTACAAAGTATCCTAGCTGGGGTGCCTGGGTGGCTCAGTCAGTTAAGCATCTGCCTTTAGCTCAAGTCATGATCCCAGGATTCTGGGATAGGGCCCAGCTGTTGCTTCCTACTCTGCAGGGAATTTGCTTCTCTCTCTTTCTCTCTCTCTCTCTCTCTACCCCTCCTCCCACTCATTTTCTCTTTCTCTCTCTCTCAAATAAATAACATATTAAAAAAAAGATAATAGGGTTTTTTTTTAAAGATTTTATTTATCCATTTGAGAGACAGAGAAAGTGAGAGAGAGCATGAGAGCAGAGAAGGTTAGAGAAAGAAGCAGACTCCCGGTGGAGCTGGGAGCCCGATGTGGGACTCGATCCTGGAACTCAAGGATCATGACCTGAGCTGAAGGCAGTTGCTCAACCAACTGAGCCACCCAGGTGCCCAAGATAATAGTTTTAAAAAAAAGTCTTCTAGCTAGTTCCGATACTACCAATACCTTTTTCCTTCTACCACTTTCTTTTTTTTTTAACATTTACTTATTGGGGCACCTGGGTGGCTCAGTGGGTTAAGGCCTCTGCCTTCGGCTCAGGTCATGATCTCAGGGTCCTGGGATCCAGGAACATTGGGCTCTCTGCTCAGCAGGGAGCCTGCTTCCCCCTCTCTTTCTGCCTGCCTCTCTGCCTACTTGTGATCTCGCTCTGTCAAACAGATAAATAAAATCTTAAAAAAAAAAAAAGATTTACTTATTTATTTTTGAGAGAGAGTGTGGGGGAAGGGACAGAGGGAGAAGAAAAGAGAAAATCTTAAGCAGACTCCACACTCAGCACTGAGTCTGACACAGGACTTGATCTCACCACCATGAGATCACGACCTGAGCCAAAATCAACAGACACTTAACTGAGCCACCTAGGGGTCCCTCCTTCTACCACTTTCCACACTAAAGTCAAAATCCTGTTGATGCCTAACCTGTGTTTCCCTCCCAGGTCAAAAACCTTTCAGAGCTACCCAAAACATTATTGAATTAAGCTTCCCTAACACGAAACACAAGGCCTTTCCAAAAACAGCACAACTTTTCTATGTTCCCCTCACCCACCCCATTTAGCCACATGAGAAATTCTGTACTACTACCACGTTTCTATAATGCAAGGCAGCACGCACATTACTGAGACGTAGAGAAATGATGTTAGTGTAATGCAGAAATTATATTGGTTCAGACAAGGTTCTTCCCAGATCGTTAAAGTTTTGCACCGTTAATTAATAGCTAAATGCAGCAGGCCTTGAAGGAATCTAGTCCTATGTTGATGCCATTACCCTAGATGCCCATCAGTCCCCTTTCTTCCTCTAGTCTCAGTACAGTAGGAGACTTTGTTTTGCAAGGGTGTAAGCATGGTTTTCCTCAATCTTTGGAGGGTAGGAGGGGGATAAAGGACCCAAACACCAGGCTGTGAGCTAAAGCCATCCAGTCTGCCATCCCAATATTTCACATAGAACTTGCAACTGCCTCCACATCTACACTCTGTGATGTTTATGTCCCTGTTCTTGTCTCCACAAAGCGACAGCTTCAATTCTTCCTTTTCCTCCTATCAATCTATCTTCATCTTTCTTTTTCCTTAAAAAATCTGCATTTACTGAGATATTTATTGGAATTTCACATGTGTTAACTATGCCAATATTTTAATTAAAGTTGTTATTGTTCTTGTTGGTGCCCTAGTAACATGGATAGATAGGTTTTGTGTATTCTACTCGTTCTTCCCATAAACCCTATTTTAGTGAGTTACAGAACTAAAGGTTTTTCAAAAATGCAGGCATTAAAGCAGAAATGTCTGTACTTGCAGTTCCTGAATTATGCCATGTACTTCAACTCCACAGTATCTTGTTCATTCTGTCTCTTTGCCTGGACTGCTCATCCTCTTCCCAAACCAGCTACCACAAAAGAGAATCCTGTTTTCTAGAGACACAGTTAATCCTCATTCCTTTATTATACTGACATACACTGAAAACACCATTACATTTAGCTACCTCCACTGACTGCAATCATTTGCCTTCTAAAGTTGTTCTGAAGACTTTAGAACACATCGTTGCTTCTTGGCCTTTTGGCGAAGATCAAGTGTAGAAATACCTAAAGGAGTTAGAACACAAGGCTGATGGGACCACACCTTGAGAACTATCTTATTCATTTTTTGTTAAGATTTTATCTATTTTTAAAGATTTTATTAATTTATTCATAAGAGACAGAGACAGAGAGAGAGGCAGAAGGAGAAGCAGGCTGCCCAAGGAGCAAAGAGCCCGATGTGGGACTCGATACCAGGACCCTAGGATCACAACCTGAGCCAAAGGCAGACGCTTAACTGTCTGAGCCACCCAGGCGCCCTTAAGATTTTATTTTTAAGTAATCTCTACACCCATCGTGGGGCTCGAACTTACAAGCCCCAAGACCCAAGAGTTGCATGCGCCACTGACTGAACCAGCCAGGCATCCGCAAAAATACCTTTTTTATTTTTTTTATTTTTTTAAAGGTTTTATTTATTTATTTATTAGGAAAGAGAGAGAGTGAGAGAGAGCATGAGAAGGGAGAAGGTCAGAGTGAGAAGCGGACTCCCCATGGAGCTGGGAGCCCAATGTGGGACTCGATCCCGGGACTCCGGGATCATGACCTGAGCTGAAGGCAGTCGCTCAACCAACAGCGCCACCCAGGGGCCCAAAAATACCTTTTTTAGACCAGTGCTAGCCAATAGAACTTTTTATAAGGATAAAATTGTTCTGTGTATCTGAGCTGTCCAATATGGGAACTACTAAGCACCTGTGCCTATTTAGTACATAAAATGCGCATGTGTGATTGAATATATGAGTTTCTTTTTTTAAAAAGATTTGTATTTATTTATTTGACAAAGAGACAGCAGGGAGAGCAGCAGGCAGAAGGAGAAGTAGGCCCCCACAGAGTAGGGAGCCCAACGCGGGGCTCCATGACCTGATCCGAAGGCAGATACTTCTTCTGACTGAGCCACCCAGGCACCCCAAGTATATTAGTTTCTTATTGCTGCTCTAAGAACTTACCACAAACTTAATTTCTTAACGCGAGTTTATTATCTCAGTCTCGTCTGCCACAAAACGTTCACAGAAAGGACTTCGCAGAGATGTAGTTATTTCAACTTCAATAACACCTCACTAGCTCTAAATGCTATTGGGTCCTTATAAAAATGTATTTGTCAAATAAATAAATAAATAAAATCTTTTAAAAAAATGTATTTGAATGCTGTCTTAAGGCAATGAAATCCTGGACATCAGCATCTTACTTACTACAACTGCAAAGCAAAATTTATTTCGTTGGGTTAAACATTGATGAGCAAACACAAGGAGGTAGGGGATAAAGAATAAGTACTGCCATAAAAAGTAGGGGTACCAGATCAGATTTATAGACTCCTCTGCTGCCTCCTCAGAGTGCTGGAAAATTAGAACTGTTTGTACTAAAACACAAACCAACAGTCAGCAATAATACGCTAAAGTTAATAGACACATTCCTTTAAGTCCAAACTCACAAGTCCAAAACCAAAAGAGATCATCTTTCCATCAACGTCTATCACCTCCTGACATCTCTACTTTTTTGAGTAGCACTAGCATTCCTTAACAGCCTACTGATACTAGCCCGCAATGTTTCTCCCATTTATCCTCACTCTTGCCATTCACATTTTATTTAAGGCTCCACTATAGTTACCTAATTATCTCCTCTCTCCAAATACATGCTACACACAACTGTTGGGTAAGTTTTTCTGAAGCAATCCTGCTCATATCACTTCCTGCTAAAACCTTCCCATTACTTCCAATGTCTACTGAATAAAATCCAAACACCCTACCTTAATATACACTGATGCCTATTTTCTAGCCCATCATTCACTATCCTGAGGTTTCCCATATCCCAAGATTCAGTCAAAATGGGTTCCTGTTTGCAAACGCAATTCCTGATACCATCTCCCCACTAATCTATGAGCTCATAAACAACTCTGGGTGTGAATACGCACATATTAGAATTTGAGAAATGAGGTTTTAGAAAAGTTAGGTGATATATTACACAATTAAGACACTTGGATTTCATCCAGTATGAAATGGGAGAAACACTGAAGGTTTGGGGGTTTTTTTTAAAGATTTTATTTATTTATTTGACACAGAGAGAGAGAGATCACAAGTAGGCAGAGAGGCAGGCAGAGAGGGGGAAGCAGGTTCCCTGCTGAGCAGAGAGCCCGAGCCCGATGCAGGGGCTTGATCCCAGGACCCTGAGATCACGACCTGAGCTGAAGGCAGAGGCTTTAACCCACTAAGCCACCCAGGCACCCCAACACTGAAGGTTTTTAAAGCAAGAGAATATCATGATCATCCTGCATTTTAGGAATTTAACTCTAGCAAGAAGACTATAGAAAATATTGGTAGTTAGGGCGCCTGGGTGGCTCAGTGGGTTAAGGCCTCTGCCTTCGGCTCAGGTCATGATCTCAGGGTCCTGGGATCCAGCCCCACATCGGGCTCTCTGCTCAGCAGGGAGCCTGCTTCGCCCTCTCTCTCTGCCTGCCTCTCTGCCTACTTGTGATCTCTCTCTGTCAAATAAATAAATAAAATCTTAAAAAAAAAAAAGAAAATATTAGTAGCAAAAACCAGAGACTATTAAAACAGTACAGGAGATAATGAAGTTTGACAAAGTTATTAGCAGTGGAAATAAACAAGCAGATCTGAGATTTCTGCAGAGAAACAAAAAGATCTCATGGAAAGTGTACTCAAATGTCCACTCTTGACCACTTCAAAACCATAACCTGAGTTGTCTTTTCAAAATACAAATCTGGGGGCACCTGGGTGGCTCAGTTGGTTAAGCATCTGCCTTCAGCTCCAGTCATGATCCCAGTGTCCTGGGATCCAGCCCGGCACTAGGCTCTCTGTTCAGCAGAGAGCCTGCTTCTCCCTCTCCCTCTGCCTGCTACCCACCTGCTTGGGTCTCTCTCTCTGTCAAATAAATAAATAAAAGTTAAAAAAAAATACAAATCTGATCATGTTCCCCCCTCTACTTAAAATCTGTCAGCGCTTCCTACTGATTTTAGATTAAAAAACAAATTTTGTCACAATTTTGCTTATGACATCCAGAGTGACCCGGCCTCTGCCCACAATTAGTTAGTCTGCATCCTTCTTACTTATTTCCTAGCAATCTTTACCCTTGATCATACGGATGTTCTTTCGGCTCCTTGAACATGCCATTTGTTCCCTCCCACCACAGGGCCTCTGCAGGGAGTGCTCTTTCCTCAATGCTCCACTGTCATTTAATTCATGTCTCATATTTTGACTTAAGTAATGTTTAAGCCTTCCCTGGCTAACCCCTCTCACCACCAGGTTGGGCCCTTTCTATTATATTCTTATACTACTGTGTCCTTTCTCTATATGGCCTCTTTTCAATTTATGATTACATTTTTGTGGAAATTCCTAAAGAAATGTCCATCTCACCCACTGGACTGTAAGCTCCATGAAGACCGGGACTGGCTCTGTCTGTTCATCAGTGTATCCCCAGCTCTCAGCACAGGGCCTTGAAAGTCAGTAGGTATAAAAAAAGTATTTGTTGAATTACTGTTATTCCTAATTTATTAACGACAACTCTGAAGTTCCTAGCTTTGATAACAAGAAAGTCACACTTTTAACTGAAATAGAGAACCAAAGAAAACAGGATGAATTATCTGTAGGACATGCAAGTAAAGATGTCTAATAGATAACTAGAAACTAGGGTATGTAGCACAAAAGACAAAACGCAATTTGTAGAGGTCAGATTACTCTCTTGAAATCACAAAGGCCGGTGACTCTCCCCAAAAAGGGAGGAGGGAGAAGTGGAAGGATTATGTACCAGAATCTCTTGGAAAGAGGGGCTTATTCACTGGTGCTCTCACCTTCCTCCAAATGAGGATCTCGATATATAATGCAAGGTACTACTGATAGAGGAAGTGTTGCACCTATGCAAAGTGGAGAGTTAAAATTTTACATGCTGAGAACCATGATGATGAAGGAAAATTGGTGCAAGGTCACTCATAATCATTTTACAAACAATCCCAATGGATTCAGACACGAAGATGAAGCATATGAGAGGATTACCTACCCTTTTGTGACAGGATAATGCTTTAAAAACAGTCTAAAGGAAATATCCCTTAAAAAAAAAAAATGAAAGACTGAAATAAGCATCTGTAGAGAAAAACAGGAAAAAGCCCGAGGAGAAGAGTGTATTTTAAGGCTCATGGGAAAGGCTAAATGTAATACAGCAAGATCCCTGAAGAAAATGTAAAGGGAAAATAACAAACACTACATATACTGAATCTTAAATGTTCCAAATACATTAATTTAAATCTTCTCAAAGTCCCATAAAGTACATACTATTCTTTTTCCCGTTTTATAGGTGAAGAAACAAATAACAAATGATTTAAGAAATTCGCCCCAAGGTCAAAGAGCTGAGAAGTGGCATATCTGGGATTAGATTCCAGCTCTTTCATTAAAGCCAAATGACAAAATCAAGAATATTCACTAAAGATAAAAGTATATTTTTTTCTTTGAAAGAGGGCCACCTTTTGTGAAATGGGAAGAAACGCTAGAAGATAATTGGGGTGGGGGTTGGGGAATTCTTGCCCCGGTCTCAGTCCCACTCCAATCAAAGCACTGAGCCAGATGGGGGAGGGGAACTCAGGAATGGGAAGGTTCGGAGCTGTAGGTGCGGAAAATGGAAAAGACCAGGGAAGAATCCGGGAAAGACTAGGATAGAATCAGAGTCAACGCCAACTTGATCCCTGAAGCACAAATCCTGCGCTTCTGCTAATTCTACATTAACATCTGAGTTGGGGCCAACTATGTGTCAGGCGCTGTTCTAGGCGTTGTGGAGATGAAGATAACTTCTCCGGGTATTACAGTCTCGGAATCAAACAACATCAATGATGACCTGACACTTAGGGGAGACACTTTCCTCCAGAATCGCATCCGAAAGCTTTAAGGATTACATTCCAAGACAAGATTGGTTGGGGGGGGAGGGGCGAGAGGAGCAGTCGAGAGGGCAGTTCCTACTTGCGCTCGCCAAAGCACCCCTGGATACTCTTGAGGGACCAAAGAGGGACGCCAATGGAGCCCAGAAACTGCACCCGAGGGCAGCGGGAACGCAGCTACCTGCGGGCCCCGGACATCAGGCGCGCCCCCCTCCCCCGACTCCCAGGGCTCCCTTGGACTCCCTGGCTCTCCGGAAACCGCCGGCTTCCGCTCGGGGCACTAACACGCCACTCAGTCTCTCCCCCATCAGCCCCAAGCGGACCAGACCCCCAAACCAACTTACCCGCCCTGCCTAGCCCAAGAGAGCCGGGGATCCTTTCTGGACACCGAGGTCTCCCTGGCATCTCCACCAATGCCAGAACGCACTCAGGACGCGGAGGCGGGACTGAGCATCCATAGCCAATCAGACCAGACGTAAAGCACGTCCCGGCGCACATAACTAGTTCCCGCCTTTGGGAGGGCGGAAAAAAAAAAAAAACAAGGTTGGCGCCAAACTCGCGTAGGCTTGTGCAGACTTTAAGAGAAAGGGGCGGAACCTAAGCTGGCGTGAGCTGAGGTTGGGGCGGGACTTCACTGCAGGAAGGGGCGGAACCTTGGAGAAGATGGGGGCGGAGTCTGGGAGAAGGTCTTTAATGAAAGGGAAAGTAAGCTCTGAGAAGGCTCAGTCATTTATTTAGTCATTTATTCTGTAAATTCTATTGAATGTCAACCGCGTGCTAGACGTGGTGCAGGTCACTGGCTCCATAATGATAAATAAGCCCTGCTCCTTGCCCTCAGACACTTTCCTGCTTGATAGGCAAACAATTTAGCCTAGGGCATTGGGAGCTTTGAAGAGGGGATATCAACCAAGTGGGGTAGGAGGAACAGGAGAGCTTTTTAGAGGGTAGAATACCCGAATTGTCTTACAGCACTTGGAGATACTAGAGATGCCGGTAGGGTCTAGACTCCAGAGGCGGAGTCTACGCCATTGTTGGTGGGGAAGTAAAACAGAGATCACTTCCTCTGCTACCTGATCTGGGGATTTTCATCTTGATAGCTAACCGTTTCCTCCTGTTTGTCCATTTTAATAACTTGTAACTGCCATATGAACTTGTTACATATTTTTAAATTTTTTGTTGAGACCCCCATTTAGGAGAGCCTGGAGGAACACTGGTTTCCTAGATTCTACCCCAACCAGCTTTGTTTCTGAGAAGTTAGCCAAGCATTCCAGGTAGGGGAGACCGGGAAAGGGTAAAGGGTGTGCAACTACCAGGTGTTCTGTTGCTGGAGCATGAAGTGTGAGATGAGGCTGGTGGTGGAGGCAGAGGTTAGAACTTAAAAGACTTCAGATATGTCAGAGAGCTTGGAATTTACCTTTAAATGATGAGGCTTTGGGGACCACTGAAGGATTTTACTCTTGATGTGGTCGTGATCTGATTTGCATTATTAAAATCCTCTGGCCTTGAGAAGGAGAATTTTGAGATGCTCTAGCAGTGATCCAAGCTAGAGAAAATCAGATCTGGAGGAAGTGGTAAGTAACAGAGAGGATAGATTTTTAGATATTTACAAGATGAAATCACAAAACTTGGCAATTGATTGAATACAGGCTTTCAGCATGGGTGCATAATGATGACATTCATCAAAAAATATTTGTTGAGAACATAGAATATATATCTCAAAAATAACTGAAGTTTTCCCCAAAACTTATCTTCTAGAGAAGAATGGCCCTATTACTGAAGTCCTTATAACACCTCTCATTTTACTGGTATTTGGTAAAAACTATACATTGAATAGAAAGTAGTGATTGGTTTAAAAATATTGGCTTGAAAAGACATCAATCAATGCCAACTTGGGAATTTGGGATACTTCTAGAAGTCAAGTGAAGGAATCAGTATTTTTTTGAAGATTTTATTTATTTGAGAGAGAGTGAGAGCATGAGAGGGGAGAAGGTCAGAGGGAGAAGCAGACTCCCTGCTGATCTGGGAGCCCAATGTGGGACTCCATCCTGGAACTATGGGATCATGACCTGAGCCAAAGGCAGTCTCTTAACCAACTGAGCCACCTAGGCGCCTAGGAATCAGTATTTTTTAAAGGAAATAAATATAACACAGTTACATGTTCCATGAAATCTGAACTCACAATTACAAATGTTGCTTTAGGGGCGCCTGGGTGGCTCAGTGGGTTAAAGCCCCTGCCTTCAGCTCAGGTCATGATCTCAGGGTCCTGGGATTGAGCCCCACATTGGGCTCTGCTCAGGGGGGAGCCTGCTTCCCTCTCTCTCTCTGCCTGCCTCTCTGCCTGCTTGTGATCCCTCTGTCAAATAAATAAATAAAATCTTAAAAAAAATTAAAAAAAAAAAGAAAAATCTCTTTAAAAAAAACAACAAATGTTGCTTTAAAAAAAAAAAAAAAAGCTATTTCTAGGGGAGCCTGGCTGGCTGAGTTTATAGAGCATGCAACTCTTGATCTTGGGGTAGTGAGTTCAAACTCACTATTGGGAATAAAAGTTACTTTTTTTTCTTATTTATTTTATTTTTCAGTTTTCTATTATTAACAAATAATGTACTATTTGTTTCAGGGGTACAGGTCCGTGATTCATCAGTCTTACACAATACACAGCGCCCACCACAACACATACCCTCCCCAATGTCCATCACACAGCTACTTCATCCCCCACACCCTCTCCCCTCCAGCAGGGATGAGCTTACTTAAAAAACAAGAGCAACAGAAAAAAAGCAATTCCTGAAGATGTCTACATGTACTTACATGGGGGTAATCTACAAGATATAGTGTTAAGGAAGAAAAAAGTACAGTGTGGTATGCTGGCCTTTGTGTAAGAAAAAAAGAGGAAAAGACTATAGATATATTTACTTGTTTTTGCATAAGAGACACTCAAAGGGTAAATTAAAACCTAATAAAAGGGTAACTTACTAGGGAAGAAGGCCGACTGGATGGGACAGAGAGGAAAGGGAAACTCCTTTGAGTATCCCTCTTTTTAAACTTCCATTTAAATATTTTTATATGCAAATATACATGGCTTTTCTTCCTTTTTAAATAACTGCTTTATTTTTTTAATAACGGCTTTTTTAAAAAGATTTTATTTATTTATTTGTCAGAGAGAGAGAGAGCACAAGCAGACAGAGTGGCAGGCAGAGGCAGAGAGAGAACCAGGTTCCTCTCGAAGCAAGGAGCTCAATGTGGGACTTGATCCCAGGACTCTGGGATCATGACCCGAGCTAAAGGCAGCGGCTTAACCGACTGAGCCACCCAGGAGTCCCAATAACAGCTTTTTTGACATATAATTCACATATCATATATTTCACCTATTTAAAGTACTGAGTTGCCTTTTTATAACCTTTTGCTTTTGCTTCATGGAAGTGTTTCATATATTCAAAGATAGAATCAAATCAGAAAGAAAAATGCTAAAATGGAAAATAAATTGAAATAAATGAAACTAACTATGTAAACAAGAGAAACATACCCACTCAAATCAAATAATTATCTCAAGTGACATTTAAACACAGTGTTCTGACTATACACCATTACTAGGATATATTCCAAGCACAAAAGGAGCTGCAGAGAAATCTTATACTTTATGCAGTAGTTTTATTGTTAGTCTTAATATTGTAATTTTGAAACCACTTAATGTATATTATAAGACAAATATGTAATATATTAATATGTTTAGGAATCAAGATATTTAGTGGAAGAGAAAAGAGATCCAAACATAAAATCAAAAAAATTAGGAGGGAAGAAAATGATAAAAAAAAAATTAGGGGGAAATCTTATACTGTTATATCTGAATTGGAAATGCCAACGTGACCTCATGATCTTTTAAAAATATGTATTTCTTGGGCGCCTGGGTGGCTCAGTTGTTGAGCAACTGCCTTCGGCTCAGGTCATGATCGAGTCCCTGGATGGAGTCCCGCATCGGGCTCCCTCCTCAGTGGGGAGTCTGCTTCTCCATCTGACCTCTTCCTCTCTCTCATTCTGTCTCTCTCAAATAAATAAATAAAATCTTTAAAATATATATATATATATTTTAAAAAATATATGTATTTCTTGGAGTGCCTGGGTGGCTCAGTCAGTTAACATCTCCCTTTGGCTCAAGTCATGAGCCCAGGGTCCTGGGATCGAGCCCACATTGGGCTCCCTGCCATGGGGAACCTGCTTCCCCATGCTTGTGCTCTCTCTCAAATAAATTAAATCTTGTAAAAAATATGTATTTCTTGCTTCTTTTCCTTAAAGTGTCTGTAATACCTGACTAGCAATACATTTGACAATAACTTTTGAATTCCCAAAAACCTAACTACTAATAGCCTTCTATTAACCAGAAACCTAAGCAATAATATAAACACTCAATTAACACATTTTGTATGTTATGTGTATTATACTATATTCTTAAAATAAGGTAAGCTAGGGCACCTGGGTGGCTCAGTTGGTTAAGCAACTGCCTTCCGCTCAGGTCTTGATCCTAGAGTTCCAGGATCAAGTGCCGCATCGGGCTCCCAGCTCCTCAGGGAGTCTGTTTCTCCCTCTGACCTGCTCTCTCACACTTTCTCTCTAAATGAATGAATGAATGAATGAATAAATAAATAAAATATTAAGAAAAAAAACCCTTCAGGTTCTACGATTCCTATCTCTTTCAAAAAAAAAAAAACATAAGGTAGGTGAGAGTAAAGAAAATGTTATTGAGAAAATTATAAAAATTCATAAGGAAAAGAAAATGCACTTATAGTACTGTACTGTATTTATTAAAAAAAAAAAGATGGGGCGCCTGGGTGGCTCAGTTGTTGGGCATCTGCCTTCAGCTCAGGTCATGATCCCGGGGTCCTGGCATCCAGCTCCATATCGTGCTCCCTGCTCAGAGGGAAGCCTGCTTCTCCCTCTTCCACTCCCCTTGCTTGTGTTTCCTCTCTCACTGTATCTCTCTCTGTCAAATAAAATAAAATATAAAATAAAATAATAAATAAAATCTTTTTAAAATAATTTTTTATTAGACGGTGAACAACTGCCAATTGATGCATTCAGATCCTTTCTGTAAGAGAGTTTTATTTATTTATTTATTAAGAAATTTTTTAAGATTTTATTTATTTATTTGACAGAGAGATCGCAAGTAGGCAGAGAGGCACGCAGAGAGAGAGGGGAAGCAGACTTCCTGCTGAGCAGGAAGGGGCTCAATCCCAGGGCCCTGAGATCATGACCTGGGCCGAAGGCAGAGGCTTTAACCCACTGAGCCACCCAGGTGCCCCTGTAAGAGAGTTTTAAATATGAAATACACAGAGGAGAAAAAGGTAACTGATAGAGCTGAAACCATTAGGACAGGGAGGGACAGAAGAGTGAAACAATAGAAAGGAACTGAGTTATAAATTTGACAGTCACTACAAAAATGAGTAACAAACCCAGATGCTTTTTTTTTTTAGGATTCCATTTATTCGTCAGGGAGAGAGAGAACACAAGCAGGAGCAGCAGCAGGCTGAGGGAGAAGGAGGTTCTCTGCTGCTTCCAACCGTGAAGTGGGACTTGATCCCAGGACCCTGGGATCATGATCTACAGCCGAAGGCAAACACTTAACGGACTGAGCCACCCAGGCATCCAACCAAGATTCTTTGAAGACCATGACAAGTCATTAGCATTCCTTCTGAGGCACAGGGAACAGGGAGCCACTGCTCCTGGCTGCAACCAATGCCAGCAACCCACTGCCAGAGCTTCCTGGGCTCCCTTTCCTTCCCCATGCATCTTTCACCACACCTCAGCACTTTTCTCTTCTTTACAACCTGGAAGAGCCAAACTCTTGGTGTGGCATTGTCAAATGTTGATTCTCTTATTTTCCTCAGTATCACACACATGTGCTCTCTCTCTGTGCTGAATAAATAAAATCTTTTTTTCCCGAAGATTTTTTAAAAATATTTTATTTATTTATTTGATGGGGGGGAGGGAATAAAAGGGGAAGCAGGGGAAGTGGGAGAGAGAGAGAAGCACACTTCCCGCTGAGCAGGGAGCCTGATGTGGGGCTCAATCCCAGGACCCTGGGATCATGATCCAAGCAGAAGGCAGACGCTCAACAACTAGCCACCCAGGTGCCCCACATAAATAAAATCTTAAAAAAAAAGAAAGAAAGAAAAGTAGATCTTGTTAATGACAGTGGAAATGGAAGGAGTGAAGTCTATTCCAAGTACAGAGTACAGTAGGAACAAATGCAAGGAAGCAGAAAACAGTGTGGTTTGTTAGGAGAAAAATGTTCTATATGGTTGTATAATGAACTTCATTAATTCACAAATAGTTATTGAGTCTATTGTGTGATCCAGCCAGTTTTCTTTTTCTTTTTTTTTTTCCAGGCAGTTTTCTTGATGGGATTCTATGGTAATACTACCTACCTCATAGGTTATTGTGAAGATGAAGTGGGTTGACATACGTAAAACACCTAGAAAGGTCCCTGGCATTGGGTAAGTTACTATTATCACTACAAATATGAAGATGAATCATATATAGTCTCTCACCCCAAGAACCCTGACTCTAGTTGGGGTGGGCAGGGAAACAAAGGAAACAATTTCATTAAGTGCTACAAGGGATACCTTCTTCTGGTGAAGGTCTCTCAGATACAGTAACCTTTAAGTCAAGAGCTGAAAGTGGAACAGTTAGCCAAGGGAAAGGGTGGCAGTGGGGTGGGGATACATTATAAACAAGGGAATAGTATAACTAGAGACCTGGAAGCAAGATAAGGCCAATGAAAGTGATTCTGGAGGGGGTGCCTGGATGGTTCAGTTGGCAGAACAAACAACTCTTGATCTCAGCGTTATAAGTTTGAGCCCCATATTGGGTGTAGAGATTATTGAAAAATAAAATGTTTGGGCACCTGGATGGCTCGGTTGGTTAAGTGTCTGCCTCTAGCTCAGGTCATGATCCCGGGGTCCTGAGATGGAGTCCTGCATCGAGCTCCTGCCCAGTGGGGAATCTGGTTCTCCCTCTTCCTCTACCCCTCCCCCCTGCTCATGTGCTCTCTCTCTCTTTCTGTCTCAAATAATTAAAATCTTTAATAATAATAATAAATAAAGATAAAATCTTTAAGAAAAAAAAAAGATGAGGGATGCCTGGGTGCCTCTGTCAGTTAAGCAACCAACTTTTGGTTTTGGCTCAGGCCATGATCTTCGGGTCCTGGGATGGAGCCCTGCTTCAGGCTCCTTGCTCAGAATGGAGTCAACTCTAGAGTTTCTCTCTCCTTCTCCCTCTGCCCCTCCCCAGCATGCTGTGGGCATTGTTGAAACAAACAAATTAAAGGCAACATTCTTGCCAAGAGAATTAGTGAATGCATTGAACACTCTAAAAAAGTACAGGTAGCATCCTGGAAAAAAAGTGAAGGGAAACAATCAGGAAAAGAAGACAGCCATAGTGCAAGATTATTGGCTTCAGCTGGAGCACAGCCTGCTCCACCCAGAGAAGCACACTTTGTGAGAGCCAACAGAAAGAAGCCTGAGCTACTGGAATCCATCCCTTATGAATTCATGGCATAATTAGTATAAAAAATAAGCCCTCTAGGCTATAAAAGAAACGATAGACAATATCACTAGCCATTAAAGAAATGCAAATATCGGGACAACAATGAGATACTACTACTACCTATGAAAATGACTAAAACAGGGGCACCTGGATGATCAGCTGGTTGAGAATCCAATTCTTGGTTTTGGCTCAGGTTATGATCTCAGGATCCTGAGGTCAAAACCTATATTGGGCTCCACATTCAATAAGGAGTCTGCTTGAGATTCTCTACTTCTGCCTCTCCTCCTGTCTCTCACCCTCTCTCTCAAACAAACAAACAAATCTTTTAAAAATGGCTAGAATAAAAAAAATAGTAATAACAGCAAATGTTGGCCAGGATGTAGAAAAACTGGATCTCTTGTATATTGGTGGTGGGCATGTAAAATGACATAGCCACTCTGTAACTCTGTAAAACAGTTGGTTTGATCTCATGAGTTGTGTGATTGAGCCCCTCGTCAGGCTCCATGCTCAGTCTCAGTGGAGTCTGCTTGAGATTCTCTCCCTTTTCTCTTCCCTTTCTCTAAAATAAATAAATATTTTTAAAAAATTAAACATGCAATTACTGTACAACCCAGTAATCGCTGTTACGGGCACTTATCTCAGAGAAATGAAAGCATGTTTATAGGGGCACCTGGGTGGCTCAGTGGGTTAAAGCTTCTGCCTTTGGCTCAGGCCATGATCTCAGAGTCCTGGGATCAAGCCCCACATCGGGCTCTCTGCTCGGCAGGGAGCCTGCTTCCTCCTCTCTCTCAGCCTGCCTCTTTGCCTACTTGTGATCTCCCTCTGTCAAATAAATAAATAAAGCCTTAAAAAAAGAAGAAAAATGTGTTTATATAAAAACCTGTATGTGATTGTTCATGGCAGCTGTATTCATAATAGCCAAAACCTCTAAATAACCCAGATGCCTTTCAACAGATGAATGGTTAAGCAAACTGTGTGGTACAACCATACCATGGAATACTACTCAACAATAAAAAGAATGAGCTATTGAAACATGCCAACAGGGGCGCCTGGTTGGCTCAGTGGGTTAAAGCCTCTGCCTTTAGCTCAGGTCATGATCTCACAGTCCTGGGATCAAGCCCCGAATCTGGCTCTCTGCTTGGCAGGGAGCCTGCCCCACCCCCCTCTCTGCCTGCCTCTCTGCCTACTTGTGATCTCTTTCTCTCTGTCAAATAAATAAATAAAATCTTAAAAAAAAAAAAAAAGAAACATGCCAACAACTTGGATGAAGCTCTAGGGCCTTTACACTGAGTGAAAAAGACGGTCTCAAATACTGTATGACATCATTCATAATGTCATGGAAAACAGATTAGTGGCTGCCAGGGGTTAGGCTCAGACTGGGAAAGGGGAAGGCGTGGAGTACTCTTTGTGGTGATGGAATAGTTCTTTATTTTGGTTGTGATAGGGGTTAAATGAAGCTACACATGTGATAAAATTGCACACACATTGGGGCACCTGGGTGGCTCAGTTGGTTAAGTGTCTGCCTTTGGCTCAGGTCATGATCCCAGGATCCTGGGATCGAGTTCTGCATAGTAGGGGAGCCAGTGAAGGATTTTTAAGCAAAGATTTATGTTATAAAAATTTGTAGGGAAGCAAAATAACCCCATGACCTGTGGGGCTTGTATCTCTATTGAAGAATAATTGTTTGGTTTTACCTGGTAGACAAAAGAGGGCCCTCAGCAGAGAAATTTGATCTTACCCAGTTAAAGAAAAGGTGGAACTTTAAAAAAATATTTATTTATTTTGAGAGAGTGAGAGAGAGCATGAGAGAAAGCATGTATGAGCGGGGCGGGGGGAGGGGCAGGCAGAGAGAGAGAATCTCAAGCAGACCCCCCGCTGAGCATGGAGCCCAACACAGGGCTCAATCTCACGCCCTTGAGATCATGACCTGAGTGAAATCAAGAGTTGGGTGCTTAACTAACTCAGCCATCCAGGTGTCCCAGAAAAGGTGTAACCTTAAAGCTTCTTTGGTTTACTTACAAAGCTTTATAAAAGCTGTCCTATGGCTGTTTTATTTGAAGAGAATGGTGTCACATGAAGTAGAAACCAAAGGCATAGAAAAGAGAATTGAAACTATACAATAATGTAAAGGCCCCTTGTTAAACTAGAATAACCAAGACATTCTTGAAGAACAAATTTGGAGGATTTACACTACCAGTGAACAGTGAGATGGTTAATTTTACCTGTTAACGTGCCTAGGTCACAGATGCCCATATACTTAGTTAGATAGCATTTCTAGGTTATGTCTGTAAGGGTGTTTCTGTGGAAAATGGTAGATTGAATAAAGCAGATTGCCCTCACTGGTCTGAGTGTCATCAGTCGAGGGTCTGAATACAACAACCAGGTGGAAGAAGGGAGAATTTACAGTCCCTGCCTGATTTGGATCTGGAATATTGATTTTTCTCCTGCTCTAGCACTAGAACTTACACCATTAGTGCTCCTGGGTTTCAGGTCTTTGGAATCAGCCTACAACTAAACCATTAGCTTTCCTGGGTTTCCAGCTTACAGATGGCAGATCATGGGACTTCTTAGATGCTGTAATTTCATGAGTCAATCCCATATATATGAAATATATGTAATAGGGTATTATAGGAAATATTTGTTTATACATACGTATCTCCGATTTTGTTTCTCTGGAGAACCCTGACTACTACAACCAGATTTCAAGACTCATTGTACATCTACAGTAATTACGCCAATATGGTTTTACTGCAAGGATAAACCGCCTAATGGAACAGAATGGAGAGTCTAGGAACAGAACCACACATATAGGGTTATTTGATTTATGACAAAGGTGCCACAGAAATTCAGTGGATAAAGGATTGCCTTTTCCAGGTGGAAGGGGAAAACCCAGTCACAGTACTTCTCTAGCCACAAATGAGGTGTGGCAATCAGGGCAAAGTGAAACATACCGAATAGGTGGTATCAGTCAAAAGACACCATGGAACAAAATAGCAGTATTCTCACCAGGCCTCAGAGATGTGGCATATCAGTACATGAAAAAGGGGTCCCAAACTTATGTGGAAGGGAAAGTAGATTATGGTGAATACACAGACAAAAATAATGGACTTATGACAATTGAGTTCCTTTTGAAGGATCTATCTTTAGGCGGATGAAAGGAGCTCAGAGAAAGTCTCTCCCTGCATTTGCTGTTTTTCAAGTGCCTGCTGCTCACAATAACCAATATACCAAAGCAGTGTATTTTGAGGTGGAATGTCCTCGATTCCTTCGCTACAAACATTCAAACCCTAGGGGAAAAAAATTCAAATTCCTATACATTTTTAAAAGACCGAACCACAGTATACGCTCGCTATTAGAGATTACGTCCTTTTAAAGCATTTTTTTGAGGCATAATTTACACAAGGTGCACAAATCTTTTGTAGAGTTGTTCTTTTGCTTTTTAAAAATTTATATACCAGAGTAACACCACTGAGAGGAAGATAATGAAAAATTTCCATCACCATAGGATGTTCCCTCAGGTCCCTTGGCTGTCAATACTCCCTAAAGCAACCATTAGGCTAACTTAGTCATTATATTGCCTTGTTCCTGAACTTCACGTAAATATGAAGCTCTATTCCACTCTTTTTAACAGCTTCTGAATATTCTGTAACGTATATACCACACTTTAAGCATTCCCTGAGTACTTATTCCAATATTTATATCATGAATAATGCAAGGGGCGTGCTTGTCATACTTCCACAGGAGGGAGGCGTGGTGGACTGAGAATTCCCTCGCTTCTCCCGCCTAGCGGAATCTCCTGTCTTGCTGTCCCACCACACCTTGCCTCCGAGACCTACCGTCACCGTGTGCTAGAGACCCGGATTGCAACAGCGGTCGCTTCTATTGTCCTCCCGGAATTGGAGCAGTATTGACTCACGCTGTTTCCGCTGTGAGGGGGCGGGGCTGGGGCCGCTCTGCAGTCGCAGTCGCAGTCGCGGACTGATGACGGAGAGCGCCGCGTGCTCCCCCACGTGTGCTGCAGTTTTCCCGGTGTCTGCGGGGCAGCCGGGGTGCTTTCCCTGGGGGCGTAGTTGCTGGCACCTCCGGTGCGGGACCTCAGCGGCTCGGGGACTCTGAACGCTAAGTAGGGAGCGCTGGTGGCCGTCGGGGACAGAGGGCCTGCGGTCATGGAGCACCTTTTCCTGGATGTGGCGGCCGTGCCGCTTCGCTTACTCGCTGCCAAGAACGAGAAGACCCGCAGCGAACTGGGCAGATTCTTGACCAAACAGGTAAAAGAAAGAGGGAGACGGAGATCGCCGGCAGACCCCGGCCGGCCCCCTTGCGCGTGCCCTGCGGCCCGGAGCGACACGCGCTACTTTAAGGGAAGAGAGTAGCGGCGTTCTGTTACCCTGACCCCCTCCCCAGGGCTGGCCAGGGGCGGAGACGTCCGCGCGTGTTTGAAGAAATTGGAAGAAGCCTTTTGTGTTTATCTGAGAGATCCTTCCGTTCTTTCCACCAGCCGACCACTCTGCAGCACTCTGTGGCAGACGTGGCCTTCCGAAAGAGATGTGGTTTGTTTTTCTGTAATTGAGGTTGTATCATTGCCCTTTTGACGTGTATGTTACTCTAGTGCGCCAAGTCTAAGCCACCCCTATTAGTGGTGATTGTTAGGGTGATTGTTTTTCTTTCCGGCTCCATCCGGTAGTTTTGGCCCGCTGACACGTATTGATTGCGTTTCTGCTTTGCGTGAGGCATGGTGTGGTTCCCTGAGGAGACAGAGAAATTCGTTACGGTCTCTGCCCCCAGGGAATTTAGCATCTATTTTTGGAGACAGTTCATAAACACAGAAAACCACTGAAGGGCAAAGCAAGACAGCTAGTGCTAACTGTGTGACATTAACCATAGGCATTATTAGGTGAATTAGAATATGGGATTTTGGCCTTTCAAGAGCCTTCTCTCCACGCCCTGCTGTCTGAGCTGAGGACCTTTATCATGCATCTTTTTCACGTTGCATTTTAATTTCCTGTTTTATGCTTCCTCACCCCCCAGTATCTTTTGAGTTTCTTGAGAGTAGAAAATGCGTTTTTTTCTTCTAACTCCAGTATCTATAATTAATTTATTCAGTCATAAATGCGTTGTGTACATATATATTCCATTACTTAGGAAGCAACGAGTGTATTTTGGGTCTGGAGCAGCAGAGAACTAACAGGAGAAGCACTTCTGTTTCCTGACAACAACTTGAAAGTGTAAAAGGGAGGGAGGAGTCAAAGATACCCTGGAATTTCTGGCTTCTGAGACCCACTGAAGGGAATCACTAAACAAATGGTGAGCTGTAGAAAGAAAACTGAGTTTTGATGGGTTGGACTAAGGAAAGAGATAATCAGTTTGTATGAGCTGAGCTTCTGGTGACATGTTCATGAGTTACATATTGTTGCTGGATGTATTTTTCTGTTAAGTGGGCTTTAGAATTCGGAGCACAGGTTCTTAATCTGGGCATCATGGACCAGCAACAGATTTATGTTTCCACACCAGTGTAATTGGATGTAAAATTGGTGTTTATATAGTGGGAGTAGTGTGGGGAAATGGTTTGTAGTCTTTATTAGATAAAGTTTTAGAGAATATGACACACATAAGTGTGAGAACCACTCCTGTGGATTCTGAGATTGTATAGAAGTGGTATTGGTCCTGAAAGCTAATCGAAAGTTCAGTTGAATTAAGATTAGGACACCTTTGCTTCTCCCTTTTCTTTGCTTCACATTGTCTCCTATCTGAGATGTCATTCAGGTTTGTTCCTTGAACCATTTTCAGTAATCGTTTCAAGACTTTCAGTCAGAAGAGTTGATTGTGTTACCATTCTGTACTTCTATTTTTGGAAACAAAACAATTTTTATTGGAAAGCAGACTTTTGAAACATGATTCTCATTGCAGTTAAGATCTGAAGTAAGAATTTTTTAGGTTTTTTTTTTTTATGTTCTTTATCTCAGCTGGTGATACCACCTTCTCTCTATCCAGTCACTTTAGAGAACTGAGTGTCCTCACTCTTTTCACTCCTTTTCCTTCATATATGGCCAAGTCTTCCATGTTTTATTTACTTGGTATTGAATATATTCCTTCCTTTCATCCCTCCTACCACCATCGTTCTATAATTCTGACTCCATTCCAGCATGTGTATTTTCCAACATCTTCAAGCAATTCTCAGACACAAGCTAGGTGTCTTACAATTTAACTCAATTCTGACGCTATCTACCTGGACATAACATCAGATCCCATGTGTTAGGGGTTCAGTCCTACAAAACTATCCCCCACCCTTCCCAATTCAGATGCCAATCAGAAGCCCAGGTTGTCACCTGCACTTCTGACCAACTGGCTGTGGATTAGAAGTTCCTACAGCCCCCTCCTTGGGTTTGATTAAATTGCTAGAGTGGCTCACACAGCTCAGAGAAACATTTTACTTACTAGATCAATGGTTTATTATAAAAGGATATAATTTAGCAACTGCCAGATGAAAGAGATGGCTGGGACAAGGTATGTGAAAAGGAGTGCAGAGCTTCCGTCCCCTCTCCAGAGGTGACACTTCCTCCACATATCCCAAGTCTTCACTGACTTGGAAGCTCTCCTGACCTAGTCCTTTTGGGTTTCTCTTTTCTTTTCTTTCTTTTTTTTTTTTTAATATTTTATTCATTTATTTCACAGAGAGAGACACAGCGATAGAGGGAACACAAGCAGAGGGAGTGGGAAAGGGAGAAGCAGGCTTCCCATGGAGCAGGGAGCCCGATGTGGGGCTAGATCCCAGGACCCTGGGATCACGACCCGAGCCGAAGGCAGACGCCTAACCACTGAGCCACCCAGGCACCCCTCCTTTTGGATTTTTATGGAGACTTATTACGTAGGTATGATTGATGAAATCTTTAGCCATTGGTGTTGGAACTCAGCGTCCAACCCCTTGCCTGTGAGGTGGAGGTGGAGGTAGGACTGAAAGTTCCAAAACTGTAATCATTTGGTTGGTTCTCTTGACAACCAGTCCCTATTCTTGGGTCTTTCCGAAATTTACCTCCTTGGGACACCTGGCTGGCTCGAATTGGTAGAGCATACAGCTCTTGATCTTGGGGCAGTGAGTTCAAGCACCATGTTGGGCCTAAAGCTTGTTTTAAAAATCAAAAGACCCCCACAAAATTCACCTTCTTAACATAACAACATAACAAAAGACAACTTTATCACTCTCCTCACAGGAAATTCCAAGGGTTTTTAGGAAAATGTACTATTATAAATCATGGGGTATCTGGATGGCTCAGTCTGTTAAAGGTCCCACTCTTGGTTTTGTCTCAGGTCAAGATCTCATGGGTTGTGAGATCAAGACCTGATCCCACTCTGTGCTCACCAGAGTCAGCTTGAGGATTCTTTCCCTCTGCCCCTCCCCCCATGTGCGCAAAGCTCTCTTTCTCAAATAAATAAATATTTTAAAAATGCTTTATAAATCACAATATCACACATCCTTACCTCCTTGATCACTGTGTTCAGGAAGAGCAGAATACTTAAGATACTGTAACTGAAGTTGGCTGAAGATCAAATCTATTCTCTTAATTCCTTTTGGGGCCTTGAGCAAGTTACTTAACTCTCCTGAGTCTCAGTTTCTTGATACATTACATATGGCAGCTGCTAAATAGTTGCAAGGATTTTGGAGGCAGACTGTGTGACATGGATTGCTGGTTCTGTGGCTTGCTTTGTGACCCTAACACCTTTTTTATTTTTCAATTTCCTTATCTGTAAAATGGGGATATTACCACTTTATGGGTTGCTGTGACACTTAGATGCCTAGGTTATGTAGTAAGCACTTTTTTTTTTAAGATTTTATTTATTTATTCGACAGAGAGAAAGAGAAATCACAAGTAGGCAGAGAGAGGGAGGAAGCAGAGGGAGGAAGAGGGAGGAAAAACCCAGGCTTCCGCTGAGCAGAGAGCCCGATGCGGGACTCGATCGCAGGACCCTGAGATCATGACCTGAGCTGAAGGCAGACGCTTAACCCACTGAGCCACTCAGGCACCCCAGCACTTTTTTTTAAAAAAAGATTTTATTCATTTATTTGACAGACAGAGAGAGAGATCACAGGTAGGCAGAGAGGCAGGCAGAGAGAGAGGGGGAAGCAAGCTCCCGCCAAGAGAGAGCCGGAGGTGGGGCTTGATCCCAGGACTCCCACCCAAGCAGAAGGCAGAGGCTTTAACTCACTGAGCCACCCAGGCGCCCCTAGTAAGCACTGTTATAAAAGTGGCTAATGATTATTGCTATAAATAAGATTGTTGTAAGGTCTAGATAATGTATGTGAGGAGCTTAACAAAGTGGCGCAAAGTAAGTAATTGGTACAGGTGAGCTATAATAATAGTAATTTTTAAAAACTGCTTTATTAAAAAAAAAAACTGCTTTATTGAGCCATAATTCACATACCTTATATTTCATCCATTTAAGTGTACAGTTCATTGGTTTTTGCTATGTTCACAGATGTGTGCAACTGTTATCACAGATTATTTTATTTATTTATTTATTCATTCATTTTTTTATCACAGATTAATTTAAACTGTGATATTTAGATATTTTCATTTTTTTTAATTTTTAAAAAATTTATGTACATAATCTCTACACCCAATGTGGAGCTCAAACTCATGACCCTGAGATCAAGAGTTGCATGCTCTTGATGGGCCAGTGAGGCGCCCTGACATTTTCATTATTTCAAAAAGAAGCCCCTATACCTTTTAACTATCACCCCTACTGCATCGCCGTGCCCTCCCACATCCCCCCCAGGCAACCATTAACTTATTTTTCTCTCTAGGTTCTCTATTCTGCTCATTTAATATAGTTATCATTAATAAGTCATCTGAATCTGTTACCATTCTGTATAAAAGCTCCCCATTGTCTCCAGAATAAAAATCCGAGCTTTCTAAAGTATGTGGTTTACTTTGGTATTTTTTGAAGTTTTTAAACTTAAAAATAAAAGTTTCTTAAAAAAAAAAGATTTATTTATTTAATCTCTACACCCAACATGGGGCTTGAACTCATGATCAAGAGTGTCATGCTCTTCTGACTGAGCCAGCCAGGTGCCCCAAAATAAAAGCTTATTAAAAGAAACTTTTTTTCCCCCTGTCAACCTTATTTCCAGTTTTTGTTCCAAGTATTTTTTTTAAGATTTTATTTATTTATTTGACAGAGACAGAGAGAGGGATAGAGAGTGAGCACAAGCAGGGGGAGCAACAGGCAGAGGAAGAGGAGAAGCAGGATCCCTGCTGAGCAGGGAACCCGATGTGGGACTCAGTCCCAGGATCCTGGGATCATGATCTGAGCTAAAGGCAGATGCTTAACGGACTGAGCCACCCAGGCACCCCTGTTTCAAGTATTTTTTAATCCAACCTAGTGGTCCTCAACTGGGGTAATTTTGCCCCCAAGGGCAAATCTAGAGACATTTTGGTTGTCACAACTGGATGTGGGGGTGCTACTAGCATATAGTGTTTAGAGGCAAGGGATGTTGCTAAATATGTTATAATGTATGGGATAGCCTCACAAGGAATCATCCAGCTCCAAATATCAGTAGTGCAAGATTAAGAAAGAAAACCTAAATATACCTACACTTAATAACAGAAGATCAAAATACGTGAATCAAAAAATGACGGAAGAGGACAAATAGGCAAATTCACAATTATAATTGGAGACTTTGATACTCTATCCTGAGTAATTGATAGAATGAATACAGAAAATCATTAAGCATGTGGAATACCCACTATCAACAAATCTGACCTATTTGACATTTATAAGAGTGCTGTGTCCCATCACAGTAGAACACGTGTTCTGGTCATCTGAAACATTCACCAAGATAGAACATATTCTGAGCCATTAAACAAGTCTCAATAAGTTTAGGAGAATTAAAGTCATACCCAGGTAGTCAGTGACTCCAGTGGAATTAAGTTAGGAAAAAAAACCCAAACAAACCCTGAAAGATACTAGCAAAATCCCTAAATGTTAGAAGTTGAAAAACTAAGTTTAAAAAAAAAAAAAAAAAAGATGGTTAAAGGAAAATCACTGGGAGAATCAGAAAGTATTTTTTTTTTTTTTAAGATTTTGTTTGAGAGAGAGAACACAAGCTGTGGGGAGGGGCAGAGGGAAAGGGAGAAGCAGACTTCCCACTGAGCAGGGAGTCCCACGTGGAGCTTGATCCAGGAGTCTGGGGTCATGAGCAAGGCAGACACTTCACTGAGCCACCCAGGAGCCCCAGTATGAGACCCTTGATCTCAGGATTGTGAGTTCATGCCCATGTTGGGTGTAGAACTTGTTAAAAAAATAAAAATATTAAACATCGAAAAATTTATTTTAAAGAATTTTAATTTTAATTCCTGGGCTCCTGGGTGGCTCAGTTGATTAAGTGTCTGACTTCAGCTCAGGTCTTGATTTCAAGATGTGGGGATCGAGCCCAGCTTCTGGCTCTGTGCTCAGCAGGGAGTCTCCTTGTCCCTTTTTCTCTGCTCTTCCCCTCTGCCTCTCCCCTAGCTCATGCATGTGTGCACATGTGCACTGTCTCTCAAATAAATAAATAAAATCTTTAAAAAATTTTTAAGTTAAAATTTATTTTCAAATTAAGCATAGAGTTATATGACCCAGTAATCTCACTCTTTGGTAATGAAAAAGATTAAGAGTAATGAATATATTACAACTGGTGCAAAAAAAGAAAGCAATGAATATGTCCATAAATCTTTTGTACCCAAATGTTCATAGTAGGTTTTGTTTTTGTTTTTGAAGAGAGGGGTTAAGAGAGAGGAGGGGGAGGGTCTGAGGAAGAGAAAAACTTAAGCAGGCTTCACACCCAGCAGGGATCCAATGCATGACTTGATCTCACAACCATGAAATCATGAGAAGCCAAAATCAAGAGTCAGATGCTTAACCAACTGAGCCACTGAGGTTTGTGCCCTGAAAGTAGCTTTTTTGATGATAGCGGAAAGCAGCAAAGCAGTAAAGATATCTGTCAGCGTGCAAATGGATAATAAAGTTGTGGTTTATTCATGGTGAAAAACTAAGGAATAAAATGGAATAAATTATTGAAGCATTTAATTACATGGATGATTGTCAAAAGCATTATATTGAGCAAAAGAAATTGGACAGAAAAGAGCACATACTGATTAAATTTATATAAAGTTCTAGACTAGTTTAATCTGTGGTATTATTATTTGCCAGTCAGTGAGGGGATTGACTTCCAGGGAACATAAGGGAATTCTGGGTTTGATTCTTCAAATGCGTGGTGGTTACACAGGTGTGTACATATATCAAAACTCATCAAACTATAAATGGATGCATTTTATTGTAAAGTATATGTCAGTGAAGATTTATTTATGTTTGTTTTTAAAAAGCTAAATATCTGAGGGCATCTGGCTGGCTCAGTTGGTAGAGCATGCAATTCTTGATTTTGGGTCAGGAGTTTGCGCCCCATGTTGGGCATAGAGTTTAGTTTAAAAAAAAAGAAAAGCTAAATATCTATTTCTTCTAACACAGTTTTCCAAGTTACCTTTTTTTTTTTTAAAGATTCTATCTATTTGAGATAGAGTATGCAGGGGGAGAGGCATAGGGAGAAGGAGAGGGAGAACCTCAAGCGGACTGCATGCTGAACATAGGGCCTGACATGGCTCGATCCTGGGACTATAAGATTATGACCTGAGCCGAAATCAGGAGTTGGGTGCTCAAACTACTGAACCACTCAGGCACCCCCAGATTACCTTTTGAAGAGAAAGTTAATGAAATGATACTCTCTCTGAAGGTTTTTTCCCCTAGCCTATAAGTATCCATTTGTATAACATGTCCAGGACAGTTGCAGTGTTTTCATTTTATAGATGATGTGTTTCTTTTTCTTCACAATATTACTTTTTATTTTTATTTACCTGTTTTATTTTTGAGAGGGTGAAGGAGTGGGGAGAGGCAGAGGGACAGGGAGAGAGAATCTCAAGCAGGCACCACACCCAGTGTGGAGCCAGATGCAGGGCTGGATCTCACAACCCTGAAACCATGACCTGAGCTGAAATCAAGAGTCAGGTGCTTAACTGACTGAGTCGTCCAGGCACCCGTACTGTATACAATAGTGGGCTTGTTTATAGGGACAGTCAGCAGGTGAAAATGTCATGTCGTGCCCCTGTGAATCAAGACCAAATCTGTTACATTTCCTTGTAGGGCTAATACTGATAGAAATTGTTCCAATGTAACATCTTTCCCCCATCAGTGCTTTTTTCAGCAATAGTTTTATGAGTTAATGCCTTGTATTTTGGAAGATTTTGTAAGAACTCAGATATAAGGTGACCTTTTCTGAGAGATAATTTTGGAAAAAATTGTTAAATTTTTGCATATGGTATTTAGGTTATGTTTAAGCTTCACTCTTACGGATAACTGTTTAGTGTGAAACTCCTTAGGATAAATTCATAGCATTGGATTTGCTGGGTCAGAGAATATGACCCTTTAAGCAGTTTAAACCTGCAGTTTCACTGTAGGCAGCAAGTGTTGTATATAGGTCTGCATGCACAGGAGCAACATGAGACCTTTTATACACTTTTCAGTTTTCCATGTTACTCTTATGGACATTCTGAGCCCAAGCACTAGAATTTTGTGGTCTATTTCATCTTGCATATCAAAGTGTGGCTGTCTCCTTTGGATTCTGTTTTATTTATTAGAGACTGAAGCCTTCATAGGGACATCCTCATTCATTTTCTGGAATTGATTTCTTATCTCTGTTCTTCCCTCAAGAGAGTTGGCTGTTTTGTGTACTAACTATAGGGCTTTTGTTTTGTTTTGTTTTCTCCATTCAATTTGTTTTTCTTTAAGAGCAAAGGAGCTGGGGGAAACACTGAATTCTCTGGGAAGTATTGAGACCATGAAACATTATTTTTCAGGGAAGCTGTGTAGCAGTTTACATGGAATTCAGGTATTAGTACTTTCTCTCAAACCCCAATGGACTGAAACTTCTTTGTAATAATCTTTTACTTTAAATTCACTGTAATCTTCTATTGCAAAAACTCCCATTGTGTTTTAAAAAGATAAACTCACTTATGAAATCTGGAAATTGGATGCTTTGATTCCAAGCTAGGACTTTTTGCTCTTCTGCCCAGTGCAAATGAGTAACATTTACATAGATACATTGTTTTGCCCTCTCTCAGGTGTGGACACCTCCAGATCGCCAGTGTATCCTGAATACCTTAGCCCAATTACTTCTGGATAAAGACTGTACTGTGCTGGTTGGTCGCCAGCTGCGCCCTCTTCTTTTGGATTTGCTGGAAAGGAATGCTGAGGCCATTAAAGCCGGAGGCCAAGTCAACCACGATCTACATGAACGGCTCTGTGTGTCGATGAGCAAACTCATCTGTAACCATCCTGATGTCCTACCGTGAGTAACAGTTTTTTCTTCACATTTCTCCTTGAGGTAGTAGAACCAGCGCTCTCCTGGGAAGTAAAGGAATCTGAGTTGAGGAGAAGGGAAGAAGGGAAATATAAGAAAGAAGAAAAATAAGTGGTACTGTTTTATAAAAATAGTAACAAAATCCCTTTATCCAGCTAAGTTTAGTAACCATTTACTAGGTTCTTTTTATTCTTGTCCATCAAGGCAGGCCTGGAAAAATGGCCAAGATACGTCCCCTGCCTTCAAGGATTATATCATCTGGCGAGACATCTGTATAAGGCAATTTAATTATATTTATTTATTTAAAAAGATTTTATTTATTAATTTGTCTGAGAGTGAGAGAGCAAAAGCACATGCACGAGCAGGGGGAGGAGCAGGCAGAGGGAGAAGCAGGCTCCCTGCAGAGCAAGGAGCCCAAAATGGGACTTGATCTCGGGATTCTGGGATCACGACCTGAGCCAAAGGCAGCTGCTTAACCGATTGAGCCACCCAGGTGGAGTCCCCATGTAAGGCAATTTAAATTTAAATGAATCTTAGCTGAGCTTCTTACAGCATCTACTTCAGATAGCTGTAATTTTTTGCTTGGTAGAACAGCTGAAGGGGTGGGTTAGAAGAGCTCTGGTGTCCCTTTTGACTTTCTATAATAATCTATAATAATCTATCCAAAGCAGTATGGTAAGAAGGTACACACTGGATTCTTTTGTTGTTGTTGTTCAGATTTTATTTATTCATCTGAGAGAGAGAGTGAACAAGCGAGAGAGCATAAACCACAGAGGGAGAGGGAGAAACAGGCTCCCTGCTGGAGCCTGAGCAAGGAGCCCAACATGGGCCTCGATCCCAACACCCTAGGATCATGACCTCAGCTGAAGGCAGATGCCCAATCGACTGAGCTACCCAGGCGCCCCCTAAAATTGGATTCTAATGGGTTTTCTGGGCTGGTTCATTCCTCCTTAGGCAGCCTTGTGGTCATCCACTTTTGGGAAGTCACCATATTGATGCTAAACCTATCATGTACACCAGATCAGCATAGTGCACTGCATACCAGATCTACAGTCCAGCAATCCTCCTGCCTCATCCTCCCAAACAGCTGGGGGCTACAGCCACATGCCACTGCATCTGCCTTTGTCTTTTAAGTTAATAGTAAAGTATCATTTGTGTGGAATAGTCAAAGGGGCAGCAAAATGGGTGTTAGAGTTTTGTTTTGTTTTGTTTTGTTTTTTAAGATTTTATTTATTTTGACAGAGAAATCACAAGCTGGCAGAGAGGCAGGCAGAGAGAGAGGGGGAAGCAGGCTCCCTGCTGAGCAGAGAGCCCGATGCGGGGCTCGATCCCAGGACTCCGAGATCATGACCTGAGCCGAAGGCAGAGGCCAACCCACTGAGCCACCCAGGCGCCCCTAGAGTTTTTTTTTAATTGAGAGAACTTTCATTCTAAAGTTGAATGATATCTGTGTACTAATGAGAGTATTTCTTTTTTTTTTAATATTTGAGAGAGAGAGAGAGAGTGCATGCACTCAAGCCTGTGTAAGCGGGGAGGAGTAAAGGGGGAGGAAGAAGGAGACGGAAAAGAATCTGAAGCAGACTTCCCACAGAATGGGCAGGCTGATGGTGGGGTTCTCTCTCACGACTGTGAGCCCAGGTGCCCCCTAAGAGTATCTGTTAAATCCATCTGTTATTTATTAGTCTTTGTCAACATAAGTACACTTCGGCTTTCTTGGAAGTATGATCTCTAATCTGGTTCTTGAATGAAGGGAATAAGAAATGAAGGCTTAGGGAAAACCATAATTTTTATGAGCTTTTCTAAAAAGGGAGGGAAATAATGAGCCCAGGTTAATGGAACTCTGGAAAACAGTATGGCGATTCCTCAAAAAATTGAAAATAGAGCTGCCCTATGACCCAGCAATCGCACTAAAGGTACAAATATAGTGATCCGAAGGGGCATGTGCACCTGAATGTTTATAGCAGCAATGTCCGCAATAACCAAACTATGGAAAGAACCTAGATGTCCATCAACAGATGAATGGATAAAGACGATGTGGTATATCCAAATCAAAACCACAGTGAGATACCACCTCACACCAGTCAGAATGGCTAAAATTAACCAGTCAGGAAACGACAGATGTTGGTGAGGATGTGGACAAAGGGGAACCCTCCTACACTGTTGGTGGGAATGCAAGCTGGTACAACCACTCTGGAAAACTGTATGGAGGTTCCTCAAAATGTTGAGAATAGAGCTACCCTACGACCCAGCAATCGCACTACCTGGTATTTACCCTTAAGATACAAATGTAGTGATCCGAAGGGTCACATGCACCCGAATGTTTATAGTAGCAATGTCCACAATAGGCAAACTATGGAAGAACCTAGATGTCCATCAGCAGATGAATGGATAAAGAAGAGGTGGTATATATATACAACGGAATACTGTGCAGCCATCAAGAGAAACGAAATCTTGTCATTTGCAACGACATGGATGGAACTAGAGGGTATTATGCTAAGCGAAATAAGTCAGTCAGAGAAAGACAATTATCACATGATCGCTCTGATATGAAGAATTTGAGAGGCAGGGCAGTGGGTTATGGAGGGGTGGGGAAGAGAAATGAAACAAGATGAGATGGAGAAGGAGACAAACCATAAGAGACTCCTAAACTCACGAAACAAACTAAGGGTTGCTGGGAGGTGGGGGGGGTAGGGATATGGACATTGGGGAGGGTATGTGCTATGGCAAATGCTGTGAAATGTGTAAGCCTGATGATTCACAGACATGTACCCTGGGGCAAATAATACATTATATGTTAATAAAAAAAAAGATGTGGTATGTATACACAATGGAATACTATGCAGTCATCAAAAAAACTGAAATTTTGCCATTTGTAATGACATGGATGGAATCAGAGGGTATTACACTAAGCGAAATAAGTCAATCAGAGAAAGACAATTATATGATCTCTCTGATATGAGGAATTTGAGAGGCAGGGCAGGGGATCGTGGGGGATAGGGACGGAAAAAATGAAACAAGATAGGACCAGGGAGGGAGACAACCATAAGAGACTCTTAATCCCAGGAAACAAACTGAGGGTTGCTGGGTGGTGAGGGGGAGGAATAGGGGGCCTGGGTTATGGACATTGAGGAGGGTATATGCTATGGTGAATGCTGTGAATTGTATAAGCCTGGTGATTCACAGACCTGTACCCCTGAAGCAAATAATACATTATATGTTAATTAAAAAAAATCATGGAATATTTAAAAAAAAAAAGAAAATACACAGCAAACATCTATGTCCTCCTTGGTAATTAAGAACATACGCTATGGGTTGATTGAGGGTTGAGATTGTGGCCTCACTTAATGCTTTAATCATTTAGATGTACTTGTCTGTGGTACCATTTCATAAGGTATGCTGACTATGCTGTGCTTACATGAGATTGATGTGCGGGTAACTTGAACCTGCATTTCCCCTAAGCCTTTGTGGTAGAGTGCTTCTGGATTGTGTTTGAGAATTGTTAAAATGATGGATTAGTTATGTCTGGTTTCCCATCCGCTTCAGATTTTATGTTCTTATTAAATGCATGTGAACACACTCCTATTTTTTTCTTTTCATTTTGCCAAGGCTGTATATTTTATTTATGCTCCCATCTCTTTTTAAAAAGATTTATTGATTTATTTATTTATTTATTTATTTATTTATTTGACACAGAGAGAGAGAGAGAGAGAGAGAGAGATCATAAGTAGGCACAGAGGCAGGCAGAGAGAGGGGGGAAGCAGGCTCCCTGCTGAGCAGAGAGCCCTATGTGAGGTGAGGCTCGATCCCAGGACCCTGAGATCATGACCCGAGCTGAAGGCAGAGGCTTTAACCCACTGAGCCACCCAGGCACCCCTTTATGCTCCCATCTTATTTCAAAAATCATATAATGTAGTTTATGAAAGTGCCTGTGATAGAGTAACTTAAAAAACAAGCAAAAAAAAAAAAAGCTGTGTGTAAACCAATCAATGCGTGTTATAAAATGAACTATAGACTGTGGTGTAGAATGAGATTTTGATTTTTAGTTTTAAGAATTGTAGTTGATTAATTCAGCATGTGCCCCAAATTTCCTCTGTAGAGGAAATATATCTAATGTATTAGGAATATACCAAATATATTTAGATAGTATATAGTCATTCATCCAATAGATAAACATAGGAGACCCTTCTTTTAAGCTCTGGGTCACATCATGGGGGTAAAAAAGTCAAATATAATGGGTTATTGTATTTTGCAAACAATTGGGCGTAAAAAAGTCAAATATAATGGGTTATTGTATTTTGCAAACAATTGAATATAATACTCTAATAGAGTACTTAAGGAGAGTAATAAAATCACTAAAGAAGAATGAATGTTTTCCTCTTGGAAATCAGAGAAAGTTTGTACTGTGGCAGATTTTGGAGGAAGAGCAAGGAGAGGAAGAATGAAGAGAAAACAAATAGGACGGCAATGAAAATCTAGGAAAAAAAAAAGATACTGTGGAGAAGGTACTTAGTCAAGTTCCCAGAGTCCTAATGCCTGCCATTCATTCGTAGGTACATTGACAGCTCTTTCTGAGCTCAGGGTGTTCTTTGAGGCTTCCATTAGATACCTCAGTGATCTTAAACATTTTTTTTTTTCTTTTTCTTCTTTTTCATTATGCTATTCGTTCATTACTGGGTGCCTCCCCTAACTTTATTGAGATAACAATTGATGTATACAACAAAGATGTATATCTTTGTTGAAATATAACATTGTATAAATTGATGGTATATTACATAGTTATTTGGTACGTGTATATATTATAAAATATTTACCATAATAAGATTAGTTAACACATCTTTCACTTACATAATTACCATTTTGTTGCTGTTTGTTCATATTGTTTTTGCATCTAGAATCCTTGAACATATGTTTTACTCTGACAAATTCTTTGTCAGGACTCTGGGAAAGCAATCCCAGTCTGTTGATGCCTTCTCTATTCTAACATATTAGGTTTCCAAGTTCTTTGTTTTTTTTCCCTCGATTTTATTTTTTTAAGGAATCTCAACACCAATGAGGGTTTGAACTCACAACTGTGAGATCAAGAGTCGTATGCTCTAGCTAGGTGCCCAGGTTATTTTTGAATTTTTGGCATATAAAGTGGCATTGAGATTCTTGGGCATGAAATTTGTGGATCTGTGATGGTGATTAGGAATGTGGATTTTATTTGTTTTTTTTTTTTTTTTTCTTTTTAAAGATACTATTTGTTGGGGCACCTGGGTGGCTCAGTGGGTTAAAACCTCTGCCTTCAGCTCAGGTCATGATCTCAGGGTCCTGGGATCGGCCTGCATCAGGCTCTCTGCTCAGCAGGAGGCCTGCTTCCCTCTCTCTCTCTGCCTGCCTCTGCCTACTTGTGATCTCTCTGTCAAATAAATAAATAAAATCTTTAAAAAAAAATAAAAAAATAAAGATACTATTTATTTATTTGACAGAGAGACAGCGAGAGAGGGAACACAAGCAGGGGGAGTGGGAGAGGGAGAAGCAGGCTTCCCTACTGAGCAGGCAGCCCGATGTGGGGCTCGATCCCAGGACCCTGGGATCATGACATGAGCTGAAGGCAGACCCTTAACGACTGAGCCACTCAGGTCGTGGATCCACCCCTAGGAATGTGGATTTTAAAATAATGATGTTGTTGTTTTGGTAATAAAACAACAGATATATATCCTGTATATACTTATACAGGATTTTATAGTGTTTATGTAGGTATATGTTTTTAATCTTTTTTTGGATTTAGTGGTGGATCACTTCCTCTTTTTTTTTTCTTAAATTTATTTTATTCTGCACTCAGTGTGGGGCTTGAACTCATAATCCCGAGATCAAGAGTCATATGCTCGGGGCGCCTGGGTGGCTCAGTGGGTTAAAACCTCTGCCTTCAGCTCAGGTCATGATCTCAAGGTCCTGGGATCAAGCCCCGTATCGGGCTCTCTGCTCGGCCGGGAGCCTTCTTCCCCTACTCTCTCTCTGCCTGCCTGTGATCTCTCTCTCTGTCAAATAAATAAATAAAATCTTAAAAAAAAAAAAAAAAAAGAGTCATATATGCTCTTCCGACTGCCAGTTAGGTGTCCTTTAATCTTTCTATTGTAACATCTATCGTAACATCATTGTAAAATCTGATTGTAAATCTTTAGAGAGGTTAACTAAATTGTTCTAAATGTCAGAGTCAGAGCTGGACCACAGGTCTTATTTCTAGATGCTAGGAAGACTATGATAAGTTGCCCAAGTGAGTGGGTCACTCACTTGAGTGAGTGACTCATCCAAGATTAGATGTTTAACTGGATGGTATTCCTTGTTGCATTTTGGACCTCGTGACTCTTTATCTTACTCCAGGAAAGAGACCCTTTTCCTCAGTCTTTAAGTATTCTCTAGGGAAAAAAACCAATATTATTCTCTGGCTAAAAATTATTGGTCCATCCATCATTGCTTAGATCAGAGTTTTAGAGCACTTCCTGAAAATGATGGGTCTCTAGAGAAAAGGGTGATGAGGTCAAGTAAGTTTGGGAGAGAATATTGACCTGTCTCCCTTCTGTATACTTAGAATGGACCACAATTCGCTTCCCCGCATTGCTGCACAAATGTAGGGCCCTTGCCAGTGAGTGTGCTCTGCTCACTCCCCCCTATCTTCTTCAAAGACCCCCTGGGTCAGGTTGACCATTTGGTTCCTGCTTGTCTGCCTGCATGCTTGTTACTGCCCACCTGTCCCACATGTGCTGCCAACATCAGCTGCCTCTGAGCTAGTGGAATGTCAGCTTCTCGCCACCAAAGAATTATTGTACTTATTCTGACGGCATCCTTGTGAATAAAAATATGTCCTGTTTTTCCTCTTAATTACGAAAGTGATATATTTAAATTATAATACAGAATGGTAAAAAGCAGAAGTCTTTTCACCCCGAAATCCTATATTTTAGGGATAACTGTTATTAATTATTTGGTATATTTCCTCCCAAATCTCCTTTCGTTTTCTTTGCCAGGTCTCTCCCGAGCAACAGCTGAATCTTCTAAGTCTCATTTGTCCAGTCTCATTTAGAATATCACGTGTTAATTTACCAGGCCTCTATTCCTGTTTGCCTGGGTTGCTTGTAGAAGTCCAAGGCTTCCCACCCATCTCCTGAATTCTCATTATTCCCCAATTACAGTTTTATTTTGGGGATTTATTGAGCTAGGAATCTGGGGTATACCTCCTTGGTGCTTCCAATACAAGTTGCTCTGGAAAACAGGTTCAGATGTCTCCTTCAGCTGCTCTGTCGCATTCCCAGTGGACTCCTGGGGATTCTGTTACTGTTGTTGTTGTTCTGTTACCCCTGTTGTTATAAAGGGATGCAACTCAGGAACAGGCCGATGGAAGAGATTGCTTCATAGTACTAGATTGGGCAATGAGTTTTTGGATGCCATCCAATTTTGGATGACACCAAAAGCACAAACAACAAAAGGAAAAATAGACAAATGGAACATCAAACTAAAAATCTAATGCACAGCAAAGGAAACAAGGATGTAGAGACAACCTACAGATTGGAAGAAAATATATGCAAATCATGTGTCTGATAGGGGATTAATATCTAGACTATGTCATGAACTGTGTGATCCATCCATCCTTCCTTCCAAAAATTTTATTTATTTATTTATGAGAGAGAGAGAGAGAGAGAATACAGGAAGGGACAGGAAGGGGCAGGAAGGGAGGGAGAGGGAGAGGGATGGAATCCCAAGCAGCCTCCATACTGAGGGTGGGGCCTGGTGCAGGGCTCAGTCTCTCATCCCTGAGATCATGACCTGAGCCTGAACCAAGAGTTGGACAGTTAACTGACTGAGCCACCCAGAGGCCCCCTGTCTGAAACTTTTTGTTCTTCTTGGCGATCTTACTTTCCTTCCTTCTATGTTTCATGAAAATCTGTTATCTCTTCAGATGCAACCAGTGTCTGCATCTGATTCAGATGCAATCAGTGTCTCTTCTGGACTCTCTCAGTTTTAGATAAATCTTTTTTCTTGTGCCTCTTTTTGTTTCTGTAAGTGACTATCTTCTTTGTTACTGGAGATTAGTACCTCCTTGGTTTTGTACCCCTGGTACTTAACACAGTGTCTGGCTCCTATTGAGAGGTCAATGAATGTTTGTTGAAGATGAGTGCGTTTTCAGTAGAAAACACTTGGGATAAGTACTTCCGGGTTTAGATATCTCATGCCATGGTCCTGGTTCCTGAACTTAAACAGAATACCATCTTAGGACTAGGGAGCTGAAGTCTTTGTCTCTGCTTTCAGACCCTTGGAAAGTCCTGTTGTATTCTGCTGTCCTGTTTCAAAGTGGAGATGTGTATACTTTGATATCCTCACCAACAAATAAAAATAATCTCTCTTTCTGAAGGTTTGCCCTCAGGTATTTCAAGGACGCTTCTCCAGTTTTTCAAAGACTCTTCCTAGAAAGTTCAGATGCTAATCCAGTCCGCTACGGTCGCAGGCGGATGAAGCTCCGGGACCTAATGGAAGCAGCTTACAAGTTTCTGCAGGAAGAGCAGTCTGTGTTCCGGGAGCTCTGGGACTGGAGTGTGTGTGTCCCTCTCCTCAGAAGCCATGACACCTTGGTCCGCTGGTCTGTAGCTGTTGGACTTTTCCTGTGTTTCAAGTGTGGGGATCATAGAGGGAGTATAGAGTTCTCTGCCTGAGGAGGGAAAGGAAGCTATGTAAAATATGTTATTTTTGTGCTGATACCTTTTGGGTTCTTACTTCCTTAGTCATGTCTCTCTTTAGTGGAAAATGAGATGATACTAGTGGAGTTCCACCTTTTTCAAGTTCTGTCAAGTGAATTCATTATGCCTGATTTGTATTTCCTACTCTTAAATGTATTATTTTAATTCTGTAAGATTTCTTTTTTTAAAGTTTTGTTTATTTGTTTGTTTGTTTATTTAAGTAATCTTTACATCCAGCCTGGAGCTCAAACTCCCCACTCCAAGATCAAGAGTTGCATGCTGTACCAGCTGAGCCAGCCAGGCGCCCCTAAGATTTCCTTTTTTAGTATTTAGTTAGCCAAGAAATTTTCTTTATTCTTGAGACTCAGCTGCTTGTCCTGAGTTTATATACTTTGATTTTCTCCAGGTACACAGCCAATTGTCTTGCTTTGGTCACCTGTATGAATGAAGAGCACAAGTTATCATTCCTTAAGAAGATTTTTAATAGTGAGGAACTGATCCATTTCAGGTTGAGGTAAGAAGGAGGATTCCTGGAGATCTTGATGTGGCTTTGCTGTGCGTTAAAGTAATTGATGAAATCCTCATCTTCCACAGGTTACTGGAAGAGGCCCAGCTGCAGGACTTGGAGAAGGCCTTGGTTTTGGCTAATCCAGAAACCTCCCTTTGGCGTAAGGAGAAGGAACTGCAGTACTTACAGGGACATCTTGTTTCAGCTGACCTCTCTTCAAGGGTGACTGCTGTCTGTGGTGTGGTGCTGCCTGGGCAGCCACTAGTCCCTGGAGAGCAGGTATGTTGGCATCAGTAGGGTGTGTGTCCTCTTCCCCTCCTTAAACTCCGAATGTGCCTTCCTCCTTGTCTGGGCTCTGTGTTACTGGTCTGAGTCAAACTGAATTTGCCAGACTCCTATTCCATTTACAGACGTATTCAGAAGAGATTAAGAAAATTTACCCAGGGCCCTCTTCTCTGATATTTCCTTTGTTTCTGTTTGGTGTTAAATTAGAAACTCTAATGATGCCCATATGATGCTTTTAGGTTCAGCAAAGCTCTTCTATATATTCTCTCTGTGACATTGTGTAGCACATGTTGTGACACCATATTTATGTGAAACAAAGGCGGAATGACTAGCCTGGAGACCTTTGGGCTGCCCTTTGGCAGAGACAGAACTGGCCGCAAGTAAAACTCCCAGCAACTTATTTCTATCATAACATTCTTTTTGCTAATTGTGTGGGAGGCTAGTAACTGTATTGAACTTCTCCCTGCCTTATGAAATGAGCTTCTTTCCAAGAATATGGCTCCAGACCCACACTTACAGGTTTATAGATTTTAATCCAGCTCTGTAACCTGAAACTGTTGGGGGCCAGTCTGTTTTTCCCCAGTAGTCTTTAGTCAGTTGTCACTTTATGTGATGGTCGGATTCACCCAGTTTTCTTTTTGGGAGATGTCCTGGGTCATTCCTTGAACCATTAGTTTGTCCACTGGGCAGTACAATTAAAAAAAAAAAGCATAATAGGGGGTGCCTGGCTGGCTTGGTTGGAAGAGCATGTGGCTCTTGATCTTGGGGTCATGAGTTTGAGCCTCACATTACATGTAGTGATCACTTCAAATAACCTTAAAAAATAATAAAAATTAAAATTAAAAAAAGCATAATATGTGTTAAAAATGCACATCTTAAATGTACAACTCAATGACTATTCATAAACTGAAAATATCTATGTAACAAGTAGTAGGACACCAGTACTTCCAGAGATCCTTGTCTTTCCCTCTGGTCACGAAGAGCCTCCCAACCCCAGCTACTCTCCTGATACAGATTAGGTTCGGAGCATTAGATTTTTAACATAGGGAAGGATTCTAGTTGGGGTGGGCCTAATGTTGAGTAGCAGTGACAAGGCACTGGGACACAAGTAGAGAATGGTGCTCTGGCCTGCTAAATTGCTGAGAGTAACAGCTCTGCAGAGAGTTCAGGCTTCCAGCCCTGGGGTGCCTGGGTGGCTCAGTCAGTTAAGCGGTTAAGCATTTGACTTTGGCTCGGGTCAGGATCTCAGGGTCCTGGGATTGAGCTGCGCATCGGGCTCCCTGCTTGGTGGGAAGCCTGCTTCTCCCTCTCCTGATTACCCTGCTTATGTTCCCTCTCTCGATGTGTCTCTCTCTCTGTCAAATAAATGAATAAAATCTTAAAAAACAACAACAAAAAACCCTTCCAGTCCTGAATCTCATTTTGTCCTCACATATCTATAGGGGACTAGCCATGTTTGAGAAGTTATTATTCCTTAAAAGTTCTTAAAAATCCACTTTTCTAAGAGATCTTTTCCCTATGTTATATTAGGTACCTTAATTATTTGAAAAACAATTTTTTAAAGATTTTATTCATTTATTTGCGAGAGAGAGAGCATGAGCTAGGGGAAAGACAGAAGGAGAGGGAGAAGCAGACTCCTTAGTGAGTAGAGATTCTGATGCAGGACTTGATCCCAGGACTCTGGGATCATGACCTGAGCTGAAGGCAGATGCTTAACTGACTGAGCCACCTATGTGCCCTGAAATTTTTTTTAATGCAGTAAAATACAACATTTACTCTCTTAAACTTTTTTTTTTTTTTTTTAAATTTAGGTAAACTCTACTCTCAGTGTGGGGCTCAAACTCACAATCCTGAGATCAAGAGTCACATGCTCTACTAACTGAGCCAGCCAGGCACCCCAACCATCTTAAACAGTTTTAAATGTATACTTCAGTTGTGTTAAATATATTCACATTATTTTGAAAACAAACCCCAAAACTTTTTCATCTCATAAAGTTGAAACTCTATACCCATTAAACATATTGAGAGCACTATTATTATAATTTTTTCACTTTTTGTTATGGAAAATGTCAAATATATTCCAAAGTAGAAATAGTAGTGTGATGAATCCCCATGTACCCATCTCTTAGTTTCAGTAAATATAAATTCATGATCAGTTATGTTTCATTTATAGTTCTGCACACTCTCTCCAAAACATGTTCTTTGAAGCAACTCCCAGATATCACATCATTTCATGCCTAAATATTTCAGTGTATATATATAAAAGAAAGTAACTTAAAAAAGCCATTATTCTTTGTTATACCTAAAAAATAACAATTTTATAATACAAAGTATCCTTTTATTGTGCATATTGCCCTGATTGATAAATATATCTTGTGCATTCTTGATCTTAGATATGAAATCCTATGGTGAATATGGTGAAAGGAACAAAATCCTATGGTGAATATGGTGAAAGGAACAAAAACAAATAAAATTCAGTTTTGAGATGAGGTTTGCCTCTATCCTTCATGTGTCAACTTTTTTGGCTTCTCAAGCTTGGGAAACTTTCCTTAAATTTGGTAGCAAATTCTGTCAAAAGGAAAAAGATCCTTATTTTAGATAATATACTTATTGTTATTATAGTTCTGGTACTACTCATTTATTTAGAGCTTTATATAAAGGTCAGTGGAAGCATTGTTGTAGAAATTAACCTGTGCCCCTTGGAAGAAAGACTGTTGACATGCCTTTTATTTTTCACTTGCCTCCGTAGGCTAGTACTAGGAATTCTTCTCGTGAACAGGAGTTGGCCTTTAGGTCTTATGTGCTGGTTGATTCAATCTGCAAAAATCTTCAGACGCTGGCTATGGCAGTGGCTTCTCAGAATGCTGTGTTGTTGGAAGGACCAATAGGATGTGGCAAAACTTCCTTAGTTGAACACTTAGGTGCAATGACAGGTAGACGGAAGCCCCCTCAACTTCTTAAAGTCCAGCTCGGAGATCAGACCGACAGTAAGGTAATTAAGAAATAGCAAATTTTGGTGGGTTCACGTGCTTATAAACGTTTGCATTAAAGTACTCTTTTTGCCAAGGGAGTATGAGAATAGTTATTGGTCTTCCTCATAACTGATGGGACCAAGGTGTAAAAACATTAAGTGCCTGCTTATGTCTATATAGAAGTTTAACAGAATTCATCAAAAGATGTGGTATTGGCATCTCAGATGTGTGGGTTCAGTATTTACTTTATCCTGTTCCTGCAGATGCTGTTGGGAATGTATCGCTGCACAGATGTCCCAGGAGAGTTTGTGTGGCAACCTGGTACTCTCACACAAGCAGCCACAAAGGGACACTGGATCCTTCTGGAGGATATTGACTATGCTCCCTTAGATGTGGTATGTCATCTCACTAATTATTTGCTGATTTCCTATCTTTTTTTTTTCTAAAGATTTTTATTTATTTAAGCAAGAGAGAGCACTAGGGAGAAGCAGACTCCCTGCTGAGCGGGAGCCTGATGGAAGGTTCCACTGGAACTCGGGGATCAGAACTCTGGGTCAGAACTCCAGGATCATGATCTGAGCTGAAGGCAGAGACTTAACCAACTGAGCCACCTGGGTACCCCTGATTTCCTGTCTTTGAAGAGCATTTTGTTAATAGTGATTTGGGGAGCTAATATCAATAACATAGGTGTTTGGGGTGCCTGGGTGGCTCAGATCATGATTCTAGGGTCCTGGGATTGAATCCCCTGTTGGGCTCTCTGGTTAGCAGGGAGTCTCCTTCTCCCTCTCCTTCTGCCCTTTCCCTCTGCTTCTGCTCTCTTTCTATCTCACTCAAATAAATAAATAAATTCTTAAAAAAAAATAACATAGGTGTTTGGTTAGAGATGGTATGTTTTTGGAGAAGCTCATTCATGATTACCTACCTATCTGGTGTGAGGTATGATTATTTAGCTGGTCTTTTGTTTGATAAATAATTGATAAAGTTCTGCTGGTTTGTTGTGTTGAGTATAGTAGTCCCCCCCCCCCTTATCTGCCATTCAATTACCCATGGTTACTCGTGGTCCTTAAACAGATTATCCTGCTGACGTATCATCAGAAGGTCAATAGCAGCCTAACGCTACATCACAGTGTTTTAACCATTCACCTCACTTTATCTTGTCACGTAGGGATTTTATCATCTCACATCTCCACAGGAAGTGTGAGTACAGTACAATAAGATACTTTGAGAAAGAGACCACATTCACATAACTTTTATCATAGTATATTATAATTATTCTATTTTATTATATATTGTTGTTGATCTCTTACCTTGCCAATTTATAAGGTAAGCTATATCATAGGTATGTATGTATAGGAAAAAGCATAGTATATATAGGATTCTGTGTTATCCACAGTTTAGACATCCACTGGGGATCTTGGAAGTAGCCTTTGTGGATAAGGGGGAACTACTATAGTTGGATATGTGATCAGTCAATTTCATTGTAATTTTTTCCTTCTTTAGTTGAATATGTGATCAGTTTCATAACCTTTCTAAGAATAGGCCTTGTGGGAAACATCTTACCCATGTTACAGATACATTGAGAACTTTGAGACCCTGCTTCCCAGCTGTGGCATCCGTAGAGCAGGTTGCTGAGGACAGATGAAGGAAGAGAGGATGTAATAAGAGCATGTTTGTCTTTGTTTCATTATACATCCAGTTTATTTCATTTTGAATATTTTTCTATGTATATCAGAATAGCTATGGAAGCAGTCCATGTTTCCTCTATATTCTATAAAGTATGACAAAAAGATGTATTGCAGAATGAAAATTTTTTCATTCATTTATTTATTTATTTTACCATGAACCCTAAAGTACCTGCATAAGGACTTTCCCCTCTTGGATAAAAGAATAATGAGAGAGTGTATGTGTCGGTTTAAGGAAAGAGTGGCTATAAATACGTGTGTACTGTGATTATTTTAGAATCTGGCAAAGATGTAATGGGATTATTGGCTCAGATAGGGCCTCACAGTTTAATTACCATGTTCTAGGGTTCCCCCTTGCCCCCTGCCTTTTTTTTGAGTGTAGTCGACACAACCTTTCTAGGGTCATAAAGGGCTGGAAATGCAGTGTTCTTAATGAGCCCAGAGCCAAGGCTGACTCCTACTAATGAGACTTAAAAGTAAAACTAAAGTATAAACCACAAGACCAAGTATTTGGCGAGGCTTTTTACTTTCTTTTCTTTTTTCTTTTCCATCTTTTTCTCCCCTCTCCACATCCAAACTGAGCCTTCCATTTTCTAGTGCTCTCTTCACTGGGCAATTTTTTCAGATATCAGGGTACCTGGGAAGTCATTAGGATTATGGACTGTGGAATTAGAGCCAAACAAGATAGGTGAACATAAGAGATATTCCATCCAAGCCATGATGTAGCCTAGAGATCTATTGCTGTCCTATAGTTAATTACATTCTTTGATGATAAAGTCCAGATTCAAGACCAAACTGACAGTTTGTATCTTGCTCTCCCTTTGGCAGTGTTTGGTAAAAATCAGAAAATTCTTCTGCATTGAGTCCCATTTTGTGTAGACCATTCTTTTTCTGTCCATATATTTGTTCTGTTCATACAAAGGGTATGTTGTTCATTTGATTATATTTAAACTTCAATATCATTATAGTTAAATTGTATTTACTTTAAAACATGTCTAGATCCCTTGATTATTGTTTTGTTGTTTTAGAATTTTTCAGCTAATAGTTAGCCCTTTATTATTTTAAGGTAGCTTTTACAGATCTCAGGATGATTTTCTGTAGTTTCAGGTTTTGGAGTTATTTGGAGTTTCTCCTTTATTATTTTGGGCTTTCCTTTCAGTTTCTAGCCATGTGTGAAATAATGATGCTTAATAAAATTATGTCTGATATTTTAGAACCCTCTTCCTTGACTCTTTGGTCTTCTTACTTTGTTTTTTCTTTTTAAGCTTCCTCTATAAGCTCATGTTCCCTAGATCTATATGCTTAGCCCATCCTTTTCTGGAAAAATTTCTTCATAAATGTCCCTTGCTGGGACGTGGTGGAAGTTCAAGATGTCCAAAATAGAACTTGCCAGCTTTTTCTCAGAACAGCCTTTTTTGCCATAGATAACAAGCCAGAAGTTTGATGTCTCTTTCTAGTTTCTTATTCATTTTAGTCTTATATTTCTTGGGAATTTTGTTTCTCTTTATTTTATTCTCTTCTATCCCACTGCCTTAGTACAGGGTTTACTTTTATCCATCTATCTAGCCATCTTGCTTTGTTATCGACTAGTGTCTTCTTTTTCTTTTCTTTTGTTTTCCTTTCTTGCCAGCCAGACATCTATCTATACAACCATCCTGTCTTTGTTTTTGCCTCTTTCCTGTAGGCTAGCCCTCTTGCAGTTTATATTCCATGTTGTGCAGTTGATTTTCTAAAATAAAAATTATAGTATTTCCCCCCAGGCTAAAATCCTCTTAATAAACTTTCATGAGAAAATTCAAACTCCTTAGCTCAGCACAGGAGACCCTTAATCATTTATCTCTACATTTGGTAGTTTTTCACTATTTCATATACATACTCTTCCCTAAAAACAGAATCCTCTTATGCCATGCTGTTAGGAACATAGATTTTTATCCATTTGAATACTTTTTGCCTGGAGTATATGTGCTATTTCTCTCCCACCAAACCTATCTAATTTCTGCTCACATTTAAGACTCTGAATATCATTACTTCTGAGATGGCTTCCCTGCCCTGCTTCTACACCATTCCATTCTGACTCACAGTCACCTCTGGGGTCACACTGATCATGACGTATGGTGGTTTTCATGGCTATTCTTTCAGGTGCTAGGCTGTAAAGCCTTGGTCATATCTGGATTTTTAGTGTCTGGCTTGATTCTAATCCTTAGTAGGCACTTAGTGAATGTTGAATGAATAAATTGTTCTGTTGAAGTGTAAGTGGCTCAGACATTCCCATCTGAATTTTGATCCCAGTTCATGCTATGAGAACTACGGTTTCCCATAAGGATGTACTCATTGTTTGAAGAGAGGGTATTTTGGGTTTTTTGTTGTTGTTGTTGTTACTTCTGCCTTAATAGTTTTATCAGTGGGGTTTTGTGGTTTAGGTTTCTGTGCTGATCCCCCTCTTGGAGAATGGAGAACTCTTGATTCCTGGCCGAGGTGACAGTCTGAAAGTGGCTCCTGGATTTCAGTTCTTTGCAACTAGGAGGTATGTCCTATTAACCTTTCTATTCCCACCGTGGAGCCTTTTCCTCATAAGTCCCCTCACTGTAATACTGAGTCCAAAAGTCCTAGAGTAGAGTTTTCTGGGCCCACTTAAAGCAAGATCAGTTGGAACTGATGACAGATCCAACTTTTTCATTCCTATTTTATTTTATTTATTTATTTTTCGAGATCTGGTTCCTATTTCAGGACTCTGTTTTGTTCCACTGTTCATTTTTCTATTTTACACCAGTATCAGACTATCTTTATTACAGTAGCTTTTTTAGATTTAAGCTCTCTACCCAGCATGGGGCTTGAACTCATAACCCTGAGGTTAAGATTTGCATGTTGTACTGACTGAGCTAACCAGATGCCCTTCATTCCTATTTTATTTTATTTTATTTAAAGATTTATTTATTTTTTTATTTTTAAAGAATTAGTTATTTTAGAGAGAGCATGAGCCAGAGGGGCAGAGGGAGGGAGGGAGAGAGAGAGAGAGAGAGAGAGAGAGAGAGAGAATCCTAAGCAGACTCCACATTGAACATGAACCCAATGTGATGTTTGATCCCAGGACCTTGACCTGAGGCAAATCAAGAGTTGGCTGCTTAACGGACTGCACCAGCCAGGTGCCCTAAGATTTATCTATCTTAGAGAGAGAGAGAGAGAGAGAGAAAGTTTGTGCGCATGAGCAGGGGGATGGGCAAAGAGAGAGGGAAAGAAAGAATCCTCAGGTGGACTCCTTGCCGAGGGCGTTGCCCTACATGGGGCTCAATCTCAGGACCCTGAAATCATGATGTTAGGTGAAATCAGGAGCCAGCTACTTAACCGACTGAGCTCCCCAGGCACTCCCCTTCATTCCTATTTTAAGTAGAGGTGATTAAATCAGAAAATGAGAGGGGTTCCCCCCCCTTAAAAATATCCAGGTTTTTTTGTTTTTAAGATTTTATTTATTTGAGAGAGAGCATGAGACAGGGGAGGGTCAAAGGGAGAAGCAGACTCCTGTTGCAGGACTCGATCCTGAAATTCCAGGATCAGGGACTTCCTGAGCTGAGGGCAGTCACTTAAGTGACTGAGCTACCCAAGCACCCTAAAAATATCCAGTTTTTAAAAACTTTATCTTGGGTTCTTGTTCTTAAAAACAATCACCAATGAGACTGTTCAACAGCCCTGGGTTTGAGTCCTGACACTGACATTTTGTATCTGTATGCACCTTGCTTGTCTGATGATGATGAGGCTAATAATACCTACTTTACAACTTGGTGTAAGTTGTAAAGATTAAATGAAATAACTTGGGTTAAGGATCCATCACGTAATAAGGGCCCAGCTAAAGGCTAGCTACGATGATGGTGATGATGATAACCTGTAAACTGTAAGCAGTTAAAAAAAATTGAACATAAGCATTGGCAAAGGAATAAAATCTGAGCAAACTTAATATATGTCCATGTCTGTATTTTATAATAACATGAACACAGTGATTTAATTCCTACTGCTAGAATGTATCTGTACACTTCTGCAAGGTTTTAATATGCCCAAGAATGACACTAACGTTACATTATATTTAGTGGTTATGTTAGTGTTGGCCTTGGTGAACATTTAGAGGTGGAGTGTGGAGTTAACCTAACAGTTCTCAAGGAATGCTTTGCTAGGCCCTACTTTTTAAAAATAAACCTGCTTTTATTCATAGAGATAGTGAAGTTCTTCCCTGCTATGTTCATATCTCAGAAAGTCCCGGGACATCGTAGAAAGGTGTCAGAGAAACCTGAATTCATTCTTGACTCTGCCATGACTATGACATCTGTAGTCATAGTTGAGACATCAGGGGGCGTTACTCTCTTCCTCTTTATGCCTTAGAAGAAAAGTAGCGCACCATTGCCTCAGAAAGTTGGGAGCATTACATTAAATGCCCTAGGTGTATGCTTGTGGCTTGGCCAGGGTATGAGTTTAATGAATATTCCTTCTTGAAATTTTTAATAATTTTGTGTACTGTAGCTTTTGGAAATAAGCACTGAACTTATTTTTAATGCTATGGGCCTTGGATTATGTTTTCTCTTTCCTAAAGTTGTGTCTTGAGGAAGAGACACATGCTGTTAAGATCAAAACACCTAATAAAATCATTTGCAGTGATTAGAAAATGACTTGGTTAAAGCTGTATTATACACTTTTAGGAAAAGAGTCAGACTTGGGTCAACTGGCAGCCTTTCATTTGTCCTCCGCCCTGTGAGCCCAACATACTGGTATCTGGCACCAGAGTGGGTTGTGAGTGTTATTCATATATGAGATAATGTCTAGCAAGGGCTACTCAGAGGCATAATTAAAGATTAAAATTGAGAGTGTTGTGTAATTCTTTTTTTAAATTTTGAAATATAGACTCTTGAGCTGTGGAGGAAATTGGTATCGACCTCTAAATAGTCATGCTACTCTGCTAGACAAATACTGGACGAAAATTCACATGGATAACATGGATAAGACAGAACTCAATGAGGTATGTGGTTATCAGTGGTAAAGTATCAGTGCTTTTCCTTTTTCCTTTTTATTATTTAAAGTTCCAGATATACATGTAAATAGAGGAAATAGTGTAATGAATCATCAAAATACTCATTAACCTAAATTTAATAGTTAATGTACCAACATTTTACTGCATTAACTTCATCTAGTATTTTTTATTTTGTAGTATATTTGAAAGGAAACCCCATAACGTTTTATCCCTGAATACTTTAATGCATCTCTAAAAATTTAAGGGGCTTTTCATATGTAATCACAATAACTTTATTATACCCAATAAAATGAAAGTAATGCCTCAATACCACTTAATTCTCAGACTATATTCAACTTCTCTCACTTGTTTCCAAAGATCCTTTTTTTTTTTAATTTACTAAGTTGTTTTGTAACTAATGTCTTTCACATTCAACAGCATGTTTTGTTCTGGGTATTAATGAAAAAGAGATTAATTATTTTTTAGATCTTCTACATTGATTCACTTTGTGGTATTGCTGGTTATCCTCAGACATTTAAGAGGTGTACCTCTCTTTACCTTGCTAACCCCCACTTTCCTCTTATATCTATCCCCTCACTTGGAAAGCTTCCCATTCTACAACGCTTCATCTTGGAGCATAGCAGATAATGCCTTATCAGTAATTATGCAGGCGTGGGAGGGATGTTTTGCTCTTTCTTGGTGTAAATTTTTAGATAAATAAGTGACACAAGACAACCTTATCAACTTTTTATTCAGCATTTTAAGTGTTTATAAAAGGTAGAGGGGTTTTCAGGGTGTCTCATTCACCATATTACTGGAAAAAGCTTGATCATGTAATCTCTCAGAAGCCTTGTCTCACCGATGTGATTTTATAAATCTGCAGCCTATTTTGGACTTAAGAGTTTCTTATCTCACTCTGGTTCCCAGTTGTCTATTTCTGTGTCTGTCCATATATCCCCATTTTGCTGTCCTCAACAATAGCTCCTCCAATAACTTCTTCACCTTTTTGTTCCCAGGATCCACTCTGCCTGGCACTTTGTAAGCATTTATTGTATTCTCTGCTGTCATGCAGCTCTTTGTTTTGCAGTTATAGAAATTTCAATGTTTAACTTTCATTCCTAAATTGCCATTCTGTTCTTTAAAGAAGAGGTTTGCAGTTCACATTTGTGTGATTTGTTGGGGATTTGAAAGGATGGAAACAACACGGACTGCTACTTTTTTTCTTCTTTCCATTCCTGTCATGAACAGCTGTGAGTCATTCTGCTCACAGGAAACACAATAGGAGCACTCACCCCCTCATTTAAATGATGTGTATCATATTTAGATAGTTTACCTTAAGGAGTTCACTTATTCTTAAACTTCTGGATCTAATAATAAATTCTTATAACACTCTCCTGAATAAGTGGCTGGTGGCTAAAACTCTTGGATGCATTATTTCAGAAATAAAATAGTTTCCTAAGCTGATCTCATGAGGAGCACAAGGAACTACGTTTCTGTTGCTGCCAATTCCAGTCATCTTATGCCCAGAAAGATTGTCTTTGACTGCGGTGCCTGGATAGCTTAGTTGGTTAAGCACCCAACTCTTGATCTGAGCTCAGGTCTTGATCTCAGGGTCATGATTTCAAGCCCTGTGTTGGGCTCCACGCTGGGTGTGGAGCCTACTTTATTTTTACTTTCATTCATTCATTCATTCATTCATTCAAATAAATAAATATAAATATATATATATATTTATATATATATATATGGTGTTATGTTAGTCACCATACAGTACATGATTGGTTTTTGAGGTATTGTTCCATGAGTCATTGTTTGTGTATAACACCCAGTGTGGAGCCTACTTTAAAAATCTATCTATCTATCTATCTATCTATCTATCTATCTATAGAGATAGAGGTAGAGATAGAGATATATAGATATAAAAGAAATATTTTTGGGGGTAATTGGGTGGCTCAGTAGATTTGGCATCTGCCTTTGGCTCAGGTCGTGATCCTAGGGTCCTCAGATAGAGTCCCGCCTGGGGCTTCCTGCTCAACGGGGAACCTGCTTCTCCCTCTGCCTTCACTCACCCTGCTTATGCTCTTTCTCTCTCACTTTCTGTGTCAAATAAATATAATCTTTAAAAAAAAATTGACTTCTTGCTGAAATAACAAATTACACTTTAAAAAATGAGCTATTTATATAGTGCTAAGTTTTTAGTGCCAAGTGTAAGTGCCAAGGAGTCACCCTTGCAGTTTCTCAATTCATGTCTCCTCTGGACACCTTGAACGTGCCCTCATATCTTAGGTGCTGGTGCCTTAGAAGGCCTGCTTTCTCTGCTGGCAGTGCCCATTCACAGCCATTAATGACCTCTCCCAAGTTCAGCTTCTCCATGAAACCTTCCTGGGTCTCCACGGAGGGTTGACCACATTGCAATTTTGATTTGCTTGCCTATCTGCTTCTTATACCAGATGATATTTCTTGAGGGTGGGCTATATTCCTTTCTGTTTTGTTTTCCTGCCCCTGGTGTTCTCAATGTAAAGTGGGTACTTAATAATGCTTATGAAAGAAATGAATCTCCAAAATATATAATAAATTCATAAAAGAACCATGTAGTGTCAGATTAGTTTATTAAATGACATTGTTTTTAATTTTTTACGTTTATGGTAATATTTAGCTTTAATCTTTAGCTAAGGAAGAAAATGACTAGCTTGTGGGTGTATATAGATTTTTTTTTTTAAGGATTTTATTTATTTCTCAGAGAGAGTGCACAAGCATGGGGAGCAGCAAGTAGAGGGAGAAGCAGGCTCCCCACGGAACAGGGAGTGCAATCTGGGACTCGATTCCAGGACCCTGAGATCATGACCTAAGCGGAAGGCAGACATTTAGCTGACTAACCCACCCAGGCACCCTATATAGATCTTTTCTATTCAGAACTTCTTTTCCAAATAGCTGAACCCTCACTAAAGTGTAAAACTGATAAAGCTCTTTTTTCCATATAAAGATAGCTTTTTTTTCTCCACCCTGATAATAAATATACATGCTTATATAATGGAATCGCTACTCAGCAGTGAAAAGGACTAAACTAGTGGTACATGCAGTAATGTCTAGATGAATCTCAAAAACACTAGCTGCGTAAGAGATCCAAACTTTACACTGCATCTTGTATGATTCCATTTATCTATTTATTTATTTTAGGATTTTACTTATTTATTTGATGGAAAAGGATACAGCAAGAGAGGGAACACAGGCAGGGAGAGTAGGAGAGGGAGAAGCAGGCTCCCCGCTGAGCAGGGAACCCAATGCAGGGCTCGATCCCAGGACCCTGGGATCATGATCTGAGCCAAAGGCAGACACTTAATGATTGAGCCACCCAGGCACCCCATATGATTCCATTTATATGAGAGACTTGAAAGCAGATCCATGGGAATTGTAATCTGATTCCTGATTCCCCCAGCCAGGGGCATGGGGGAAGGGATTAATTACAAAAGGGACATGAGGGAACTTTTTGTTTAAGGGGTGATGGAGGAGCACCTGGGTGGCTCAGTCAAATAAGCATCTGACTCTTGATTTTAGCTCCAGTTTTGATCTCATGGTCGTGGGATTGAGCCGTGCTTGGCTCCCACGCTTGGTGGGGAGTCTGCTTTGGATTTCCTCTCCTTCTGCCCCTGCCCCTGCTTGCATACACACATGCTCTCTCTCTTAAAAAAAGGGAGGGTGATGGAAATAGTTTATATTTTGCTTGCCTATCTGCTTCTTATACCAGATGATACCTACTTCTTATACCAAGGTCATGAATATATATGACCAACTTTATAAATGTTCCCTCCCTACACAGAAATGTATATTCTGTATTTTAAAGATCCATGTGTCTGTCCATTTAACTGAATTTACTGATTTTGTTACTCTTTCTATTTTAATTTTTAATCTATCTGAAATTGTTTTCAGCAATATTTCTTATAAAGTCCTTTAGTAAAACAACATGAAGAATTAAAATCTGGTATCAACTACTTGAGATGACATTGTTAAAAGGTTGTAGATCCTTATCTTGGTAAATATGTGTACATTACATATATAAAATAAGTGGGTATTTCATATACAAATTAGAATCACAATATGCTTTTCAAGCTAATTTATTTGATGACAATATTTCTTTTTTTTTTAGAGATTTTATTTTTAAGTAATCTTTACACCCAGCCTGGGGCTGGAACTCACAGTCCTGAGATCAAGAGTCTCACGCTCCACGGACTAAGCCAGCAAGGCGCCCCAGACAATATTTTTTTTTTTTTGGACAATATTTCTAATATATACATACTTCCCTTCTTCTCAGGTAGACTTATCTGAATAAATCCAATTTATAAAAGCTTAGAATCCAGTAGTACGAGCACCAGGTATTATTCTGCAGAAAATTCTCAATAATTATTGAAGTAAATAGGACTATATCTTTTGCTTTTTAGTATCTATTGTTTTTTAAAGATCAGCTGCTTTTTATCAGTACTTAACATTAGCTCCTTTTACTGTTTTCCTATTAACTGCTTCTGATTGCTTTTGCTGAGAAATGACCTAACAAACCTTACTGGAATAGTGTGTGTGTATTTATTTATTTATTTATGAAGATTTGTTTATTTTAGAGAAAGCATACTTGTGAGCATGCGGGTGTGGTTGGTGGTGGTGGGAGTGGTGGTGGAGAATCTCAAGGAGACTCCCTGCTGGGCGCAGACCCTGCCTCCGGGCTCAGCCTCACAACCTGAGATCCTGACCTGAGTGTAGCCAAAAGTTGGACGTTTAATCAACTAAGCCACCCAGGTGCCGCTAGAATTGTGTTTAAAATTAGAGTAAGGAGTACTTGCAGGATTCTTCAGTGAGTAAATTCCTGGGACTTGGTTATATGTGCTGCTTTGAGATCTTTTTCCCGTCTGGCTTCTACACTCTAAGTTGTGTAAATGGTGAGATTGTCAGATAACTGTGTTCTGTCTAGGAAAAAAAATGTTGTGATCTTTGAAGGGGAATGGGGTGCGGGTACGGGCAGAAGTTCCTATACGGTAGTTCCCTTTATCCTTGGTTCTGGTTATTGTGCTTTCAGTTACCCACGGTGAACCTCAGTCCAGGAACAGATGGTCCTTCTCATGTATTGTCAGAAGGTCAATAGTAGCTTAACACTACATCACAATGCTTGTGTCATTCACCTCACTTCATATCATCATGTAGGCATTTTATCATCTCACATTATCACAGTACATGGTATTTTGAGAGAGACTACGTCCATATAACTTTTATGACAGTGTATTATAATATTCTATTTTATTACTAGTTATTGTTAATCTCTTACTGTCCCTAATTTATACATTAAACTTTATCATAGGTGTATCTGTTTTGAAAAAAACATAGTATATATAGGGTTTTGTACTATGCCATTTTAGGCATCCACTGGGAGTCTTGGAGGACTTCTGTACTTGGTACAAATTTCATAGAGAAATTCATTTTTTGCATGACTAATATTATCAGGACTGTACATATGCTTTTATTTATTTATATAAAAAGATTTATGTACTTATTTGAGAGAGTGAATGAGCGAGAGCGAGCATGGGAAGAGGCAGAGAAAGAGGGAGAAAGAGAAACCTGAAGCAGACTTATTCCTGAGCATGGACTCCGATGCAGGGCTCGATCCCAGGACCCTAAGATTATGACCTGAGCTGAAATCAAGAGCTGGCTGCTTAACCAACTGAGCCAACCAGGTGCCTCTTACGTGTGCTTTTAAAAATCACTGTGTCTGCTGCTGAATATTCTTTGCTTTTTTTTTTTCCCCTCTGTCAGGTTCTTCAGAGCAAGTATCCCAGCCTCTTGGCAGTAACTGATCACCTGCTTGACATTTACATCCAACTTACTGGAGAGAAACATCTCTCTGGAAGTGATAGTTCTGTTACATGTGAACAGGCACCTGAGGAAGTTTCAGAAGCCAGAAGAGAAAACAAAAGACTAAGCCTTGAAGGAAGAGAATTGTCTCTAAGGTACCGGATTAAGCACTTTTTTTTTTTTTTTTAAAGATTTTATTTATTTATTTGACAGAGAGAGATCACAAATAGGCAGAGAGGCAGGCAGAGAGAGGGGGAAACAGGCTCCCCGCCGAGCAGAGAGCCCAATGCGGGGCTCGATCCCAGGACCCTGAGATCATGACCCGAGCCAAAGGCAGAGGCCTGAATCCACCGAGCCATCCAGGCGCCACTGGATTAAGCACTTTTGAATTGATACTTTATTTATTTCTTTTTTTAAGTAGTCTCCAGGTCTATTCTGGGGCTCGAACTCATGACCCTGAGGTCAAGAGTCGCATACTCCACTGATTGAGCCAGCCAGGTGCCCCTTGAGTTGATGATTTAAAAATTGCTTCCCTTAAAAGTTCTTAGCAGCTAGCACTGAATGGTTATGAGAGGTCCAGTTTCGAAATTAGACCTGTGGACTACTTCATGGTGTTGGATCCTATTTTCAGATCTTATTGTTAATGATTAGGAAGGCTTATGAAGGGAATGTTATTTTAGCATTAAAAAATAACTTTGGGGGCACCTGACTGGCTCAGTTGGTAGAACATTCAACTCTTAATCTTAGAGTCATGAGATGAAGCCCCACATTGGATGTGGAGACTACTTAAAAAAAAAATTAAAAAAAGAAAATAACAAATGACTTTAAAAGCCAAGGTTGGGTTTACTTACTGATGTAATTCTTTCACTAGCTTTTCTTTTGTGACAGTTGGGGGTCTTAAATAAGACCCTTGGATTTTGTGATAATATAGTGAGTTCTGTACCTTTGTTTTCTTTTCTCGTTGGTTCATTTGCCCTTTGAGAAGCGAGCATTAGGAATGGGCAACTCCCTTGAGTTTGCTCTGAGAGTTAGTTGCGCACCCCTCAACCTTGTTTGGCATGGATTGGAGTAAAATGTTGATAGGTCAGTTCCCGGCAGGTGGGACCCCCACTTACTCTTTCCCTTGCAGTGTTTATCTTTATAATGCCAGAGAAACAGAGAGACTTCATTGTCAGGTGTTCCCCAGACTTACGTGAATTGAATTTAACTCCAATGCCTTGGATGTCTTTGGCCTATGGTCTTTTATTTCCTTGCTTTTTTTTCTTTTTTAAGGGATCTACTGAATTGGTGTAATAGGATTGTCCATTGTTTTGACAGCCTTTCTCCATCAGCATCCTTAAATATTTTTCAAGAGGTAAGATAGAGTCTTCCTGTTTGTTTTCTTTCTACTTTGCAAGGCTGTTGATTTTCATTGTTATTTTCTGTCTTTTGGCTGCTATCAGAATTTTTCTTCTGTGTTTATTATCCTTAGCTAGTTAAAACTGAACTAATGTTGCCTTAAAACTAATTGGGCATAATAAATGTTTTTTTGGTTTTTAAACACGTTACTACGAATTACAAGTAAGTATAGTTTAGACAGAGTAAAACAGACACTGAAAGATAAAATAAGAAAATCTCCCAGGTGTTAATAATATAAAATATAAAGTTTTTCTAAAATGTTTAGTATTAGGGGCACCTGGCTGGCTCAGTGAGTGGAGCATGCAACTCTTGATCTTAGGGTCATAAGTTCGAGCCCCATTTTAGGCATGGAGCCTACTTAAAAAAATGCTCAGTATTTATTTCTACATATAATTTCATGGTCTGTTTGATACAGTTGTATTTGTCTGATCCCTCCACTTGCTTAGTAGGTCCTTTTGGTTTAGTCCAGAGAAATTTATGTGGGGGTTACAAAGTATAGGTTTGTATGCTGAGCTTGGGCAAAAAAATATGTTGTGTGGGTGGGAAACCCCACTGGATTACAACTCTGCCATATTCAGTAAGAACAGGGAGAGATTTATTCCTGCTTGGTAAAAATCAAAGTGTACTGTCTGAAGATCTGTGGGCTCTTAAAACAGTGACCAATTTTGATTATAAAGTGTTCTGGTTTGTAAGAGTGGGTGGCTTAGTTGGTTAAGCATTTGACTCAGGTCATGATCTCAGGATTGTGAGATTGAGCCCCACATCAGGCTCCACCCAGGGCATGGAGCCTGTTTAAGCTTCTCTCTCCCTCTCTCTCTGCTTCGCCCTCCCATGTGCACATGTGTGCATCTTCTCTCTCTCTCAAAAAAGTAAAAAATAAAGTGTTCTGGTTTCTGTCAGCTGGGATTGAGGAGAATAGTGATCCAATTTGGCTTGCAATCTTGTGTTTGGCAAAGTTACTTTGAGTAGAAAGAAACCACATTTGGAGTTCACACTTATGGTGAGCTGAACCCTGAAATGCCAGTCCTTGAATCTTGTTCTTCTTTCCCAGGAGCTTGCTTTCTCATTCTCCTAAATTTCTCATCTTTCTGAGAGATAACGTTGTTTTGTACTTTTTTTTTTTTTTTTTTAAGATTTTACTTATTTATCTGAGAGAGAGAGAGAGATCACAACCGTTGAGGAGAGAGTTGAGGGAGAAGCAGGCTCCCTAGGCTAGGACTCGAGCCTAAGATTGAGTCCCTCATCAAGCTCTTCTGCTAAGCATGGAGCCTGATGAGGGACTCGATTTTAGGACCCTGGAATCATGAACTGAGTCGAAGGCAGATGCTCAACTCACTGAGCCACCCAGGTGTCCCTTGTTTTTCACTTTTAAAATAAAACTGTGGCATAACCTTATGTCCTTAGATTTGCTGATTTTGGATATTTCATTTAAGTGGAATCCTACAGTATATGACCTTTGTGTCTGGCTTTGACTCAGCGTATTCTCACGGTTAATCTGTGTTGTAGCATGAGTTAATACTTCATTCTTTTTTTTTATGGCCAAAAAACATTTCATTGTATTGATATACCACATTTTGTTTATCCACGTATTCATTGATGGATATTTGGGTGGTTTTCACTTTTTGGCTATCATGAGTAGTGCTGTTCTGAACATTTATGTACAGGCATTTTATTAATATGGAAACAATATATATATGTATTGTTGAAAATGGGAAAATACAGGAAAGCAAAATGGTAAAATATAGCCCCCATCTAAACGTTCCCCAGCACTTTTAACATCTTGGTGTATCTCCCTCCAGATCTCTCTCTCCTCTTATTTTTTCTCTTCTCTTCTCTTTTGTCTTTTCTTTTCTTTCTTGATTTTATTTTTAAGTAATCCCTACACCCAACATGGGGTTTGTGCTCACGACCCCGACCGAGATCAAGAATCAAATGCTCTATCAACTGAGCCAGCCAGGTGCCCCCAGATCTTTTTCTATGCATATAAACTTAAGAATGCTTTTATTGTATCAGGTTCCCCACCTTTACAGACACTACCTTGTTGAAAAGATCAGGCCAGTTTTGCAAAATGTTCCACTTTCTGGCTTTACCTGGTTGCTTCTTCATTGCTCTGACACCAGCTGGTGTTCTGCAATTCAATCCAGTTCTGATACTGACTACTTGGAGTTAGTGTAGACCCTACAGTCTCAAGGGCTTAGTCCTACACAAGACTACCCCAACTTTAGACTCCAGTTGCAAGTCTTGGAGGCCACCCACACTTGTGACCTACCAATTATAAATTGAGAGGTTCCCATGATCTTCTCAGGTTCAATAATCAACCCACAGAACTCACAGAAAGCACTATATTTACAGTACGGTTATGGTTTTATTATAAAAGATGTAACTTAAAGATACTCAAATGGAAGAGACAAAGGGCAAAGTCTCAAGGGTCCTAAGCACAGGACCTTCTATTCCTGTGGAGTTAGGGTGTGCTGCCTTCCTGGCACATCAATATGTCCACCAACAAGTAGGCTCTCCAAGCTTTGGATGTCCAGCATTTTGTTAGGTCTTATGTCATTTGGCCATATGGCCGAGCTTAATCTCTAGTCCCTCCTCCCTCCCCAGAGGTTAGGGGTGGAGCCGAAAGTTTCAGCCCTCTAAGTCAATGCTTGGTCTTTCTGGCCAGGGCAGCCCCTCTGTTAAACTACCTAAAGGTCCATCAAGAGTCACCTTGTTGGGCGCCTGGGTGGCTCAGTTGGTTAAGCTACTGCCTTAGGCTCAGGTCATGATCCTGGAGTCCCGGGATCGAGTCCCATATCGGACTCCCAGCTCTGTGGGAAGTCTGCTTCTTCCTCTGACCTTCTCCCCTCTCATTCTCAGTCTCTCTCTCTCTCTAATAAATAAATAAAATCTTAAAAAAAAAAAAAGAGTCACCTTGTTTAGCTTAATAAATTCACGTATGGTCCAAAGGGGCCCTAGTGAATAAAAAAAGACACTTCCTACTCCTGGTAATTCCAAGGGTTTTTGAAGCTCTGTGCTAGGTATTAGGGACAAGGACTAGGTAAATTCTCTTTTTTTAGATGCTTACATTAAGTTTATTGATATTTTACACTTGGTGGTAGCAGAACCAAATGTATTCTTTGTTTAGCACACTCATTGGTATCCTTTCTGTTCTCATTTTCTGTCTTGTTTTTCCTGTAAATAGAAGTTTAGCAAAATGCTTAATGTATTCAAATTTGAACTTTTAGGGTAGAATTTACTTTTGATGGTGATACGTACTCTATATTTCATTACATCAGAAGACATATCTGGTTGTGTCTGGGTGGTTCAGTCAGTTAGGCTTCTGACTCGACCTTAGCTCAGTTCTTGATCTTGTGAATTCATGCCCCATGTTTTTTACTTAAAACAAAACAAAACAAAACAAAACACCAAAACACATATTTGGGTGGCCTATCAGTAGTTGCTGAGATTGAGTAGTGGATTAGGTTAATGACAATGTGATCTTTTTATTGCACACCAAGAATTTGCCTTTATAGCTAGAATGTAATCTTTTGGTTTCCTTCCATGGCTTAAGAGTCAGTTCTCCCATGAACGATAGACCTAATGATTACCACTAATTCTATTTTTGCCTGAATTTCAGATTTGTATAATGAAGCTTTTTTTTTTTTTTTAAGATTTATCTGTTTATTTTAGAGAGAGAGTGAACGGGGGTGGAGGGAGTGGTAGAGGGAAAGGAAGAGAGTCTGTCTGCAAGCAGATTCCCTGCTGAGCACAGAGCCCAGCGTGGGGCGTGATCCTAGGACCCTGAGATCATAACCTGAGCTGAAATCAAGAATCAGACACTTAACCAACTGAGCCACCCAAGTGCCCTGTAAAATGAATATTTTTCTGTTTATTTTTTCCCTGATTAGTATTTTGATAGTAAAGCCTTCACATTTGTTTGTATCCTATCTCTATTATGAGTCTAGGGCTGGTACCTCATTTCTACTCTCCTTAGTCTTACAGAAATGTTCCTGCTGGTTTTTTGTTCTTTTTGTGGCCAGGATAGTGGTGCTCTGTTATTAATCTAGTATTTAAAAAAATCAGTTGGCATTGACCTTCGTTATTTTAATAGGCTCTGGACTGTTTCACAGCAATGCTTTCTAAACATACAAGCAAACTGAAAATGGCAGAAATTATTGGAAGCAAATTGAACATTTCCAAGAAAAAGGTACGTAGTGCTATTTTTACTTTTCTGTTGAAAGGAAGCTAGCTGGATATTTGCTTTTCTTGCTAGTCTCTGGTCCTGACCTAGAACAGTTCCTTTGCAATAACTACTTCCTCTGTCAAAGTTGGTAGTTTGGTTGTTGCCTTTCATGGACATAAAGCTGTCACTATCTCTTAGATAAGTAGTTCTGATGTGTTCTGCATTCTACGAGTGAGCTGCCTTGTGCCTTACAGCACGTGCATGCTTTATTTTCTCCAGTGTTTTAGTGAGCATATTATTCTGTAGATTGTGGACTCAGGACTGGAACTGTTTTAGTAACACCTCTGTCTATAGTTTTATTCAGGATTAGATTTTTTCCAACTTTTCATTAATGTCAAACACAAGAAATTGAAAAGAGTAGTACTAATGGACACCAAGAATAGTATATAGTACTTAGGCTCATTGCTGACATTTTTAATATTTTGTTGTTCTTGTTTTATTTCAAAATATAAATTTTTGGAGGAGAGAGCCTTTCAGCAGTAGCGATGGTACCTAGGGAAATGTCTGGGGTCCATCTTGTGGCAGATATCTGGCATTCCCAAATAAATGATGACTCAAAAAAAACCTTATGTCAGGAACTGAAATAGACGTGCTCCTTAGGATTCTGAAACTGTTGGGATGGTTCTGTCTGCAGGTGATAGAACACCTACTAAAAGGGGCTTAAATAATAATTATAGTAGGCAAAAAAAGTGAAACTACCACAATTGGGTTAGATTGATCAATATTTATCCCCTTTGGTTGAAGAGAGATTCATTTTCCCTGAGCACTTTGCTACCCCTTTCATTCCTGCCCCAGATCTAAACAAAATCTGGGTTCTTAGGGTTGGTGACAAGGATAAGAGAGGAACTGCTGTTTGGCTCGACCTCATGGAAGCGTCTGTCACAGCTTCTCTGTGTTCTCGCCATAGTCCAATGTACCATGGTTCCGTCAGGTCACTGTTACCTCTATTATTTTAGAATCTAAAGCAGAGAAAAGCATAGCTGAAGAAAAATCACTGATTTTTTTTCACAAATCTTAGGAGTAGAACTTTCTGTTCATTTGCTATTGAAATATGTCAGTGTGGTCACTTTAGATATAGGCAGATAATGGCCTATTTGAATGAATAAAAGGTACCATTACGGGGCAACATTCATGATCAATGTTTTAAAAAACATTAGAAATACAGAAAAATTTAAAAAAGACATAATTAAAACTAACTTGCCTATCTTAGAATTAGAAAGTACTTAGTAAAGGGCTAATTAGAGGGGCACAGTAAGCCATGGTAAGTCACGTGGATGAGGAAATGTTTGAAGAATATACAGGATTTTTTTTTTTTTTAAGACTATACAGAATTTTTACTCTGTCCCCTCCCACAGGCCGAATTCTTCTGTCAGCTTTATAAGCCGGAAATTGTGATTAATGAGCTAGATGTGCAAGTGGGTCGAGTGCGGCTTCTACGAAAGCAGAGTGAGACTGTCCACATACAGAGGTAAATAGACTCTCAACTAGTCTGAGACTGTGGAGCGTTAGGAACATGATAGGACTAGTCCAGCCCTTTGTGTCTGAGCAGAATGTGTGTGAATGATGATCTCTTCACTGTGCTTTTCTAAAGTGTATTCTACGGGGGCGCCTGGGTAGCTCAATGGGTTAAAGCCTCTGCCTTCGGCTCAGGTCATGATTTCAGGGTCCTGGGACTGAGTCCCACATCAGGCTTTTTGCTCTGGACCCTGCTTCCCCCTCTCTCTCTGCCTGTCTCTCTGCCTACTTGTGATCTCTCTCTCTGTCAAATAAATAAATAAAACCTTAAAAAAAAGTATATTGCATGAAATTAGATGTTAATAGGTGAAGGAGGCGATGAGGGTGATTTGGGACTTGGAAGTAGCAAAGATGTTTTTTTTATTTTACTCACTTTAGTGTATTTAACAAAGTAAGCCTCACTTGGAAGTCAGGTGAGGTTCTATTGTTAGTCTGTTAATTCCTTGAAGGCTGGAATTTTATAAGATTCTGAGCTCTAGTTACCATTTATTAAATACTTACTATATGTGTAATATTGTGCTAAGCGCTGTGCATATGTTTTCTCATGTAGTGATTATAATAATTTTAAGAATTAACTTATTAGTGTCTTATGACTGCCATAACAAATTACCATAAACTTTAGGCTAAAACAATCGATATTTATTTTCTCATAGTTCTGGTGACTAGAAGTCTGAAATCACAATGTTGGCAGGGCCACACTTCTACTCAAGGCTTTTGCCTCCTCCTGGCTTCTGAAGGCTACCAGTAATCTTTGGTGTTCCTTGTCTCTGTAGTTAATCTCTCCTATCTCTGTCTCCGTCGTCATATCATCTTCTTTCTGGTGTGTGTTTGTGTTTCTAAGTCTCTCTGTCTTTGTATGGATACCAGTCATTGGATTTAAGGCTCACCCTTAAGCCCAATATGATAGGATTTTAGCTTTGTTATATCTGCAAAAACCTTCTTTTCAAATAAGGTCACATTCATAAGTTCTGAGTGAACATGAATTTTTGAGGAGACTGTTCAACCCTCCACAAATAGTAACTCTGATCCAAATTTTATAGGTGAGGAAACTAAGGCTAAGAGAGGCTAAGTAATTTACCTAAGACGATATAGCTAGTACAGATAATGTCTTATCTTATTGGTCTTTTGAATCTCCAGAGTCTAGTAAAGTACCATGTGTATAAATACTTAGTGTTTGTAGAATGAATGAATTCTGCAATTCATAGGCTATAAGAAGACAGCTACTGTGAGTTATCTCACTTTTGTAGAGTCTGGAAAATCTGGTTCCTCAAAACAACACTTAAGAAAAATTTGCAGCCTGTTTCTCTGACCACTTATTTGTTTACCCCTTCCCAGGGAGAAGCTCACTTTTGCTCCCACGAGACCATCCTCTGTTCTTATTGAACAGCTGGCAGTGTGTGTTAGCAAAGGGGAACCTGTGTTGCTGGTGGGAGAGACCGGCACTGGCAAAACCTCTACTGTCCAGTACTTGGCTCACATTACAGGTAACTGAGAGGGGAAGCACTCTGCCCCCAGACAATAAACACTTCACACTGATTGCCTTTCCCCCCTTTAAATAAAAAGTCCACAAAATACTGGAGTTTAAAAAGTACCACCACTCCGCTTAGCCTGGAAATCACCCCTGGAAATTTTTTCCTTGGAAATAATGTAAATTTTTTTCCCCTGGAAATAACTACTGTTAACAGCTTGGTATTAATTTTTTGTTGTTGTTCTAATCTATGGTCTGCAAATATATAAACATTTAAGTTTGGTTTTGTGTTGAGAAAATGGGATTATACTCTATTGCATTTAGTTAATAAGAAATTCAACATCTTTAAAAATAGAACTGCCTGATTTCTATCTAATGGCTAAATAAGAATATTCCATACTGGATGTTTATTTAATTCTAACTTATAGACATTGACTAAATGAAGGATCTTTTTGTTGTTGTTTTCAGTTATCCGATGCCTGAGCAATAATACACAATCTTGTACATATCTTTCTGGGTTAGGTGAAAATTTCGGATGGTTGAAATTCCTGAAAGTAAATAAGAGAATCAGAGGAAGTGTACATTTAAAGATTGTTCTGTGCCTATGCCCACACATCCTTAAGGATCACTGGATGTAATTAGTCTTGAAATTTTCAGAGTGACCCTTTTGCCCTTTCTTTTTAAAAGGCCATCGTTTGAGGGTTGTCAATATGAATCAACAAAGTGACACTGCAGACTTGCTTGGGGGGTAAGTATGGTTTAAAATTGTTTTCTTGTTATTTTGTGTTCGCTCCTTGAGAAAACAAATAGTTTTTCCTTTCAAAGCTCAAAATTAGCCTTAGAAAAAGGTTCAAAGACTTGCATCTCTACCCCCACTCCAGCAGGTTATTTATTGGACTTTATCGAGGAGCTCTTGGATGTGTAGATGTTTCTCTTTATTTTTTAAGATTTTATTTATTTGTCCGAGAGAGAGAGTGAGCGAGCACATAAGCAGGGGGAAGGAGAAGCAGACTCCCCCCTGAGCAGAGAGCCCGATGTGGGACTCCTTCCCGGGACCCTGGGATCATGACCTGAGCTGAAGGCAGCCGCTTAACTGACTGAGCCAGCCATGCGTCCTTGTTTTTCTTTATTGTAAAGAATAGTTGAGGTTCTTGCTCTCAAAGATCAAGCTGGAATGGAGTATATAATCAACTAATATTTGTGTGTACAGTCATTTATCTACTGCGTACATTCTGGAGTCACAGTCCCTTGGAGCTCAACTCTCTCCTGCAGTTCAGTTATCTTTGAAACATTAAGTAGTTCTCTACTTGGTTAAATGCTGCTTATGGGTCTCCATTGTGGTCATTAAAATGCCCTTCTGTGTTGATGTTTTTGAATATGTTTAGTTCACAATTTTAGTTTGTGCTGATTTTTAGCCTGCTGAAGGCTATAAAACTGATGGATGCTATTGGCATACCTTATGTTGAACGATATTGGGATCTGTCCCATTAACTCAAAACGATTACTTAAAAAAGTCCTTAAAGGCATAAAGTAGAAAGTATTGTCTTTTCGCTCTTAATGGCGTCTGCCAGAAAGCTTTTCATTTATCTGGTTTTTTGGGGGGCCATCTTATAGAAGTTTTTACTTTCACTCTCTTTGTCTTATATCCCTCCTTACTGTGAGTAGAGTGCTACTTTGAATCCTGCTTCCTTTGGTACTTTTCCTTTTCCTGCCCATTACTTATATTCTGTTCTACACATATTAGTAATGATGTACTGAACGCTTTTAAATATATATTCCATCTTAAGATCCATTACGTAAGGCTTATCTTTCTTACTCTAATTCTACTTTCACATTATTAATTTTTCCCTCAGTGATCTTTCTACTCTATTTTTATTTTACTACTGTCAGGTAATTTGACACTTAATCTCCCCTTTCTCTCATTGAGGTATTTGGCAATATGTTCTTACTAATATATAGAATTTGTTACTTAACTAGGTGCATCTATACTACCGTGTATTCCTCTCTGTTCTGTATCTATATATGTCTTCAGGAATATTCTCCTGTTATGCATTCCTAACACAAATGGCTGGTCTTTTTTTTAATTTAATTTAATTTAATTTATTTGACAGAGACACAATGAGAGAGGGAATACAAGCAGGGGGAATAGGAGAGGGAGAAGCAGGGAGAAGCAGGCTTCCCGCTGAGCAGGGAGCCTGATGCAGGATCCCAGGACCCTGGGATCATGACCTGAGCCAAAGGCAGGCACTTAACGACTGAGCCACCCAGGGGCCCCACAAATGGTTGGTCTAATTGTACTAATTGAACATGTACCGGGTTTGTCTCTGCTAAGAATTTGTAGTGTTATGTCAGCCATTGTAAGTAGTTTTTTTTGTTGTAGTTGTTTTTTTTTTTTTTAATGTAAAAAGTAGTTTTAAACGTAATGAGTACGGAGATGCCCGTTTGTGTCCTGATACAACTGATAGTACAAAAAGGTTGGAATCAGAATATAGTAACTGGAATTTTGTTTTAGTGTCAACTTCCTAAAAGGAATATGTATTTTTCCTTGTTAGTAGGTTAGCATCAGTTATCAAAAAGAAAACTTACATATGCTTCAGTTTTTGTATGATTGGAAGTATGCCTTCCTATATTTTTATATTACTGGAAAGTGGTATAAATCAAATCTTTTAATATATAACACACTGTAAATGTGTGGATGACTTCTTTGCTTATGAGTTTTTTTTTTTATAGTTACCATTTATTTATTTATTTGTATTATTTTATTTTTTATTAACATATAATGTATTATTTGCCCCAGGGGGACATGTCTGCAAATCATCAGGCTTACACATTTTACAGCATTTATAGCACATACCCTCCCCCTCCCCAGTGGCCATAATGCTTATGAGTTTTTGTGTTTAAGATGGAAAAACTAAAACATGACTTTAAAAAGACAAGGCAGGGGCGCCTGGATGGTTCAGTGGGTTAAAGCCTCTGTGTTTGGCTGAGGTCATGATCTCAGGTCCTGGGATCAAGCCCCACATCGGGCTCTCTGCTTCCCCCTCTCTCTCTGACTGCCTCTCTGCCTACTTGTGATCTCTCCTCTCTGTCAAACAAATAAATAAAATTTTTTAAAGAAATAAAAAGACAAGGCAGTGGAAAACAAAATTCAAGAGTTGCAGGGAGATAGGATAGAGAAAGTGTAATATTTCTTTTCTTTTTTTTTAATTTTATTTATTTATTAGAGAGAGAGAGAGAAAGCACAAGCGGAGGCAGGGTCAGAGGGAGAAGCTGACTTCCCACTGAGCAGGGAGCCCAACGCGGGACTCGATCCCAGGACTCCGGGATCACGACCCAAGCCGATGGCAGTCAACCAACCAATTGAGCCACCCAGGCACCCAAAAGTGTATTTCTATTACACTTTCTATTTCTGTTCTATTTGGGGAATGTGTGGTTTCATCTGTTTTTTTTTTTTTTTTTTTTAATAAAGATTTTATTTATTTATTTGACAGAGTGAGAGATCACAAGTAGGCAGAGAGGCAGGCAGAGAGATGGGGAAGCAAACTCCCCACTGAGCAGAGAGCCCAACGTGGGGCTTGATCCCAGGACCCTGAGATCATGACCCGAGCTGAAGGCAGAGGCCTTAACCCACTGAGCCACCCAGGCGCCCCGGTTTCATCTGTTTTATTAGGTTTTATTACTTACTTTACATGTATCAAATACTATTATAAAAAAACAGTGAAAGAAATTTATAGACCTAATTAGTTTGTTTTGTAAAACTGGATCTTTTAGATTGATTTTAAACAGAGTATTATTGAGAATGAATATTGAGAATAAAGACACTTTATAGAAGTAAAGCTTCAAAGATCATCAGATTCTTCAACTATGTTATACAGATTGCCTTCTGATCTTTGTTAGTATATGTACCCACTTGTTTTTTGATTAGTATTAGCTTGGTATATCTTTTTCCTTCATCTAAGGTTTTTTGGGTTTGTTTTTTTTTTTTTAAGGTAGGCTCCACGCCCAACATGGGGCTTGAACTAATGACCCTGAGATCAAGAATTGCATGCTCTACTGACTGAGCCAGCCAGGATCCTTTCCATTTAATTTTTAACTCATTTAAAAGAATTTATTTATTTTTTTTAGATTTTATTTTTAAGTAATCTCTATACCCAGTGTGGGGCTTGAACCTATAACCCCAAGATCAAGTGAGCTAGCCACGCACCCCTGTTATTCCAGTATGCAGAACATAGACCTTCAAATTAACTGTGAGTAGAGAACTAAACCAAGTTCCAACAGAGTTTGAGGTGAAGAGAGCCTATGATGAGACTCTATGAAAAAGAGTAGAGGATACAGAGGACTTAGATGAAGTAGATAAAATCATTCCAGAAGGAAAAAGTCTAGGACTAAATGGCAAAACCCAGAGCATAGGTTCACAGCACTGATTATGGAGAAGGGGATTGGGAAGGGCAACCTCTGAGGGAGAAACAGCTGTATAGGGAAGGGGAGGGACCCTTGGAGAAGTTGGCAATGAAGGAGAGAAAAAAATGGGAGGAAAATTAAAGATCTTATAGAAATGGAAAGGCCACCAACTTGTATCCTCTTTTTTGCCACCCGTGGAAACATCTGCACAGAAGAGAGAGCAGGGCAGAAGTGCGGCCTCATAAACTTGGAATGTTGACTCTAAAATGAAGAGTGTTTATCATTTCAGTTACTCAGCATGTACTGTTTGATGTTCTTTCACATATTACAGTTGTAGAGAGTCATTTTCTTTTCGCCATTTTCAAATGAATTTTTACATGCATTCTCAGTGTTAGGTTCTCTCAGGTGTCAGGTTGGTTCCTGCTGAGTATTTGTCTGCAATTCACTTTTTTTTCTTTCTTTCTGAAATGTATATATGTTGATTCATTTTTTTCATCACTTGAAAAATTGACTTTTATTGACTTGTCTCAGCCATTATACTCTGCTTTAAATGAACAGATGCTTCTTTTAGTCTCTTTTGCAGTATTAAGGTACTTCTTTCATGAATTCAATAGACTTGAGCCAGTTACTAATGTTAATAATTATAACAGCTAATTCTTGTATGTATTCATGTTCTAGGCACTATTTGGAGTCCTTTATTTCTTATTTTTTTAAAGATTTATTTATTTATTTTAGAGAGAGAGCAAGAGAGTGTGAAGGGGCATAGGGAGCAGAAGGAGAGAGGGAATCCTCAAGCAGACTCCCCAGTAAGCATGGAGCCCGCTGCAGGGCTAGATTCCAGGATCCTGAGATCGTGACCTGATCTGAAACCAAGAGTGGGGACACTTAACCAACTGTGCCACCCAAGTGCCCTGCAGTCCTTTGTGTTAACTCACTTTGCCTTTTTAGCACCCATGAGGCACAGACTATTTACCCCATTTTATATATGAAAGAACGGAGGTACATGGGGATTAAGTACCTTTTTAAGGTAATGGCTGGTTCATGTTTGAACCAAGGCAGTCTGTACTGAGTGTTTGTGTTTTTAATCATTACTCTGCTGCCTCAGTTAGCTTTGGGTTCCATTTGTACTGTCATCTTTAAGACTAGCAATTTTATTTAAATAAAATACATGTTTTGTTCAATTCCTCACTACTTTTGTTCCTCATTGTTTCCTTGGTCCAGTGTATAGGTCTCTCAATCTTTGTTTCTACTCCTAACTTCCCAAAGGTTTCTCTTCCACTTAGTAATGATCCTTCAAAGGTATCATCAGATCACATCACTCTCTGTCTCAAATCCTTGCACCAACTTCTCAGGCCACTTAGAGTATATTCCAAAAGCTTTTTTTTTTTTTTTAAGTTTTTTTTTTAATTTTATTTATTTATTTGAGATAGAGACAGTGAGAGAGAGCATGAGAGGGGAGAAGGTCAGAGGGAGAAGCAGACTCTCCGCGGAGCCGGGAGCCCGATGTGGGACTCGATCCCAGGACTCTGGGATCATGACCTGAGCCGAAGGCAGTTGCTTAACCAACTGAGCCACCCAGGTGCCCCCAAAAGCTTTTTTTAACTTCTGAGCCCCTTCATAATCTGGCAGTGGCACTTCTCTGATATAATTTCCTTTGTCTGGCTCTGCCACTGAGCTCCAGCCACACACTTCCATATTGCACCTAGATGCTTGCTGTGCTCTCTGTGACATCCCTTGCCACCTACAAATGTTTGGCTTAGCTCCTTTCCTTGCCTGATTTGGCTCACCTTCAGATTCTCATCTTTAACAAAGCCTTTCTGACTATCATGTCTAAATTACCAGTGCCTTCTCCACCCACTCCTTTATTTATATTCATAGCACTTACTACTACTTGATGTTTTATAGTAGATATATTTTTTTATTGTCTCTTTCTTTAGATTGTAAGTTATAGTGGGGCAGGACTTTGTGGGTCTTGTTTACTCAGTGCCTAACACCTAGCAGGTACTCAGTAAATTTTTGTTGAATAAATAGAGTAAATAAATGTCTTTACTAATGTGTTAGTGCTTACTGGTAAGTGTAAACGAGTTTGAAGTTCTTATGCTTTTTCTCTCTGGACTCTTTGGTAGATGCTCAGTATCAGGGCCTTGGTTTTACTTATTTCATGGTTCCTCCCTCACAGTCCAGTGAGTAAATAGTGTCCCTGCGTTCTCTAATTGTGCTTCACTATTCTGAAACATATTTGGTATTGTTTTATGGTCCTTTAGTTATAGTATTTGGTATCTTAGGTTTCAGAAAATTGTATACTTGAGGTTTTTCAGGAACAGTTTGTGCTGCTTGAGCAACTTTTAGCTACAGCAGTGTTTCTCAACTCTTCGTTATCACCTCTCCCCTTGAATATTAAATTAAAATGTATATAAGGGGCACCTGGGTGGCTCAGTTGGTTAGGTGTCCAGCTCTTGATTTCAGCTCAGGTCTTGATCTCAGGGTCATGAGTTCAAGCCCTGCATTGGGCTGCACACTGGGTGTGAGGCCTAATGGTTAAAATGGATGGATGGATGGATGGATGAATGAATGAATGAATGAATGAATGAATCTCTCTATCTTTTATGAATTAATTTCCTAGCTCTCCAACCAGAGAAATGCTAAAGAATAAGAGAATTTAAATACTAAGAAATAAAATGTTGAGCTTTGGAGAGCCACAAACGATTTCAGTGTCTTAAGATTTTGTTGCTTCCCCTTTCCCCCCCAACACATTTCTCTCTCTTTAAGAGCAACATCCTCTTCTTGTCAACTGAGAAGCCATGAGCTGTGCTCACTTTAAGTTAATCAATTTCAGATGTTGTATTTTCTTCTAAAATATCCTGAAAACTTTTTGGCCAATCTTAATAAAATATGTTGTATCGTTAAGTGCTATACATGATGTCTATTTAAACATGTTAGTAAAATAAGTGACGTGCCTCTCACTGTCCAACTAGGAATTTACAGTTTATTTCATAATACTGTTTACCTAATATTAGTTTTTACCTTCAATATAGGCCTTTCAAACACTGAGAGTGGAGAAAATAGATTATAATTAAAAACTTTAACATGGCGAGGGGGTTCTGGGTAGCTCAGTGGGTTTAGTGGCTGACTCTTGATTTTGGCTCAGGTCATGATCTCAGGGTCCTGGAATTGAGCCCCGTTTTGGGCTCCACACTCAGCCTAGAGTCTGCTTGAGGATTTCGCTCCCTCTCCCCCTCACCCTGCTATCTCTCTCTTTCTCAAATAAATCTTAAAAAAAAATAAAATAAAACTTTAACATTCCTGATTTTGATTAAATGAAATCTTAGACCTATTCCTGTATTCTAAGACAGGATTTCTAATTTCTATTAGTTTCAGAAGTTTGGGAATTACATTTACCTTTTGTTTCAGTTACAAACCGGTGGACCATAAGCTTATTTGGCTGCCCTTACGGGAGGCATTTGAAGAACTCTTTGCCCAGACATTTTCCAAGAAGCAAAACTTTACATTCTTGGGGCACATTCAGACCTGCTACAGGCAGAAACGGTGGCATGATCTTCTCAGACTAATGCAGCATGTGCACAAATCGGCTGTCAACAAGGATGGAAAAGAAAGTGAAACTGGTAAGAATAGGACCTATATTGCTAGTGGGAGGCCATGAGGCTGGGGCTTAATTAGCAGAATTGAAACCAGTGACCAAAGGGTTAATAGGACTAATAAGCACACCTGCAGACTAATAAACAAGGCTGCAGTGTTTTCCTTTAAACATCCCTGACTCTGCTCCCCTGTTGTCCCATCTCCTTGTTTTTGTTTGGCTGCCTCTTTTTTTTTTTTTTTTTTTTTTAGATTTTATTTTTAAGCAATCTACACCCAACGTGGGGGTTGGACCTACAACCTTGAGATCAAGAGTTGCATGCTCCGTGGGTATCCAGCCAGACACCTCTTGGCTGCCTCTTAAGTAAACACTTGTCCTTGCTATATATTCAGTTGGTTTTGCTCAGTGTCAGGCACATGAACTTGGGTTTAGTTATGAATTTGGTGAGCCAGCCAGGAGCTTTTTGCCAGTGGTTCATGAGCCACCAGCTGACAAGAATTTGGCGACAAGCTTAAGCAACTATTAGGCTCTTTGTCCTAGGGTGTCCGTGAGGCTGCACCCTGACTGGGTGCTTGCTGCCAGCCCTCAGAGCTTAATTTAACTCTTGTGGCAAGGAAATGGTTTTTGGTCTGGACAGATGTGTCTTGGTGAGCTTGTTTCTTCCTCCCATTTGGCTTGGCTCTCTTTGCCTCCTTGACTAGGAAGCCATTTGTTTCAGTTGGTGAAGCCCTGACTTTTAGGGAGATACCAGTGCTCACAGAAGTAGTCTGGGCATCATTTGGTTTGTTGCTGTAGTTTTTATTGGCATCTTTGGATAAAATCAGCCACATTCTAATTGGAAAATGGGAAATGGGAAATGACAATTTGATTCCTGAATGCAGCAGTGTTTAGTTAGAAAAAAGATTTTTTCGAAACACTGCTTGGCCATGATAATCATTAGATTCTGGATAACAGTGACCAGTTAATGAATCCATAAATCATAATGCCATCTCTTGGGTTTATTTTGTAACATTTTGTTTGCATCTTATTTGTGTATTTGTATATGTGTTCATCTATGTTGTAAATACGTGATACTTTCTCCACTTCTGGATAATATTGCTAAAATTAGTTTGTACAGGGGCACTATTTAAGTTTGTTTAAAGGCAAGTGCTTATGAGAATTGGGCATTCTAAAACTCAGAAATCCAAGTTTTTCAAGTTCGCATGATCTGAAAAAAATTTGGTATTAAAGTTAATTTAAGGTTGTTGGTATGATTAAAATAGACATGTCTTTTTAAAAAAATATTTTATTAATTTATTTTACAGAGAGAGTAAGAGAGATCACAAGTAGGCAGAGAGATAGGCAGAGAGAGAGAGGTGGAAGGAGGCTCCCTGCTGAGCAGAGAGCCCAATGCAGGGCTCAATCCCAGGACCCTGAGATCATGACCTGAGCCGAAGGCAGAGGCTTTAACCCACTGAACCACCCAGGCGCCCTAAAATAGACATGTCTTTAGAACTATCAGCATTATTTTTTTTCTGCGTGGCTTTATTTAAGTCAAATAAGTTGATAAAATTTTTTAAAATATATATATCGCTTAGGCAAATGACTTTTTTAAAGTTTTTATGGGTAATCTAAATAAAACTGTTCAGAACAAATGGATGTAAATAAGATAAAGTTTACAGGTAAACTTTTCAGTAGCTTTCAAAATCTTTGGTACCTAAAACCTTAAAGTTTTGGTAAGTTAAATGATGAGTTAAATAAATTCACTAAACATCTAGATCATTTCTAAATTAAGATAAAACATTAATTACTAAACATAGGTTTATCTGATTTTGGCCTCCTGTTACAGAGAAACTAAAGATATTTGGGTTTGCTAGTAAACATGTTTTGTGCCATGTGAGATAAGGCATATATTTATAAAAATTCTTAAATGTCATAAATTCACCGATCTACTGGAATGCCAGTATAACAAACAGTTCACAATTAGTTACTACTTAGTTTTTACTAGAAATTTAAGTTTTCTAAGAGTTAAAAGTTCTAAAACATAGAATTACTGGAAATGATAAGGGAAACAACTCTATGCAAGGAAAGTGAGAGTGGTTATTTAAAGAGGGAAAATTGAAGACAAAATGTGAATGTAAAAAGGAGAGTTGTGGAAGGTTTGTGAGAAGGGAATCTTTGAAAGGAACTATGTGCCTGCTAGGCACTAAGATTATGGATATTAGTATGTAAAGTTTATTAGGGAGTGATCAACACCTGGGAAAGAGAAGAGAGTAAAAGAGCAAATTAGGCAGAAGTGGAGGAGTGATACAGTATCAAAAGAAGCCTTAGCTGATTCTCTGAGGAGTTCCAAATTTGGATTATCCTTCAGAACCATCCTAAATTGGGGCAAAATTGGGGCTGGACTTTTATAATAGTCATTGGATGTGACCACCTAGGAAGAGGGCATGCCCTTGTGGCGTCTCAGGGTTGAGAACTGTTGCCAGTGCCCCTACAGCTGAGAATCCTTTATTTCTGATGGAGATTCTGGTCAGCACATCACTGCACCCACCACAAGAAATGAGATCCATGCTGTGCCCTGGATGTTCTCATCCTGAAAAGTGTATGTTGACCTGGGAGATGACAGGGAGGAAAAAGGAAGGGACTTCATAAATTTTTAAAGAATTCATCTTGTTGGAATGAGTAAGTTTTTTGGTTTTTTTTTGTTTTTTTGGGGGGGGGAATGAGTAAGTTTTAATATCAGAAGTACACTGGCATAAAGTTGGAATTAGGTTTTCATGTTAAAATGGTAGTTTCCTTAGATTATTGGTCTAGGTTTTTCTTTATCTTTAATCTAAGAAGAACAAAATGTCTATGTTTTGTCTCCATTAGAAAGTTGAGATCTTTTCAATGTTAAAAGTCCTAAGCTAACAACTTTGTAATCCTCTGTATTTGCCTTTAGAATCTTATTGCTGGAAAAAAAAAAAAAAGAATCTCTTATTGCTGCATTGGCTAAATAGGTGTTAAGTTTTGTAATAATCTATAATCCTATTTTGGCATATGCTTCAAAACTTTCTGATTTCTGACAAAATTCCCAAAATTCAACTTCTGAATGAAGTCATTTTTACTAATGGCTTATTTGTTTGGCATGTTGTCAAATAAGTGATGGGCAGCGTTGTCAAATAAGTGATGATAAACCTTCTTAGGTTATAAGATTTTAATATATCCTGGTGCAGTGTCATCACTTGTAATTCTAATAATTAAAATGTGTGCCCGGTGCACCTGAATGTTTATAGCAACAATGTCCACAATAGTCAAGCTATGGAAAGAACCTAGATGTCCACCAACAGATGAATGGATAAAGAAGATGTGGTATATATACAATGGAATACTATGTAGCCATCGAAAGAAACAAAATCTTGCCATTTGCAACAACGTGGGTGGAACTAGAGGGTATTATGCTGAGTGAAATAAGTCAATCAGAGAAAGACAATTATCATATGATCTCTTTGATATGAGGAATTTGAGAGGCAGGGTGAGGGGTCGTGGGGGGGTAGGGAAGGAAAAAATAAAACAAGATGGGATCGGGAGGGAGACAAACCATAAGAGACTCTTAATCTGATGAAACAAACTGAGGGTTGCTGGGGAGTAGAGGGTAGGGATAGGGTGGCTGGGTTATGGACATTGGGAAGGGTATGTGGTATGGTGAGTGCATAAACCTGTACCCCTGGGGCAAATAATACATTATATGTTAATTAACAAAAAAAAAATGTTGTGTGCCCCAGTAATCACCAAATTTCCCTGTCAGCTGCACTATAATGAACTCTGATCCGATCTTTAACCATAGCCGATTTTGAGCCTTTTGTCACTTATAGTTATCGTTTTACTCTGATGATCTTGTACTTGCAAATATGTTTCAGTTTAAGGCAATTCATGGAAAGGACTTTTGACAAATACAGTTTTTTGATACCTTTAAGATCATAAAACTGAACTAGGTAAAAATTTGTGAGACTAATGAAAAAGAGCATTGGCTATGCAACTCTTTCCCAAATTGTAAGCTCCATCTTCTTGATGAAGTTTATTTGCTGCATGATAAAGGACTTCAGCACTTCTAGTAGCTTGTGTAGTTGCTGGGTATGTCAGCTTTCCAGTGTTGCTCCAAAACAACCAAAGGAGAAACTGCTGTTTTGTTCAAGCAAAATGTACATGTTAAGCCAAGTACCAGGGAATATTTCCAAGAAGCCATGAAGTTGTTTGATTCTTCAAGCCCCAGAACTACACTGTTTCAGCAGGAGTAGCTAGAGCTGCTGTCATCCCAGTTCTCGAGAATGAATCATGATCAAAAGACAGTGGGGGCAGGCGCCTGGGTGGCCCAGTCGGGTGAGGACCTGCCTTTGCTTCAGGTCATGATCCCAGGGTCCTGGGATCAAACCCTGTGTTTGGCTCGCTGCTCGATAGGGAGTCTGCTTCTCCCTCTGCTACTCCCCCTGCTTGTGTTCTCTTACTCTTGCTCTTTCTGAAACAAACAGACAAACAAATTTTAAAAAAGACAGGATTGAAACTGGTAACCAAGGGGCTAATAGGACGAATAATAAAGGCAGCTGCAGACTAAAACTGCAGATGCAATATTTTACCCAGACTTGTTTTCACTTGCCTTTAAATATCCCTGACTTTCCTTTTTTGGGAAGGGTGGATTTGAGACTTGCTTGTCCTGAGTCTCCTAATTCCACTGACTCTTGAATAAATCCTGGCTGGACACTCAGTGTCTCCGTGATTGACGTCATTGTGCATCAGGCAGACAAACTTGGATTCCCTTACAGAATTAGAAGAGTGTGGGGAAGAATAAAGCCATACAAATTGGAGCTTTCTAGGACTTAGGGCAAAAATGACTAATTCGGAAGTATTGCTCTTATGATTCTAGGCATGATTTCCATAAAAACATGGTTGGTAATGTTGATATATGAGTACAACTTATCGGTCAATAAGTCCTATTTCCTTAGAAAATAAGTTATTTCCAAAAAGCAGGAATCTACAGCCAAAGGGCTTTTGGTAGCTTAGTTATCTTTGTGTTTCCTCATCCATAAAATGGGGAGAAGGGTACCTACTTCAAAGGACTGTTGTGAGGAGTAAAAGAATTAACTAATGTACATATGCATATAAATGAACTGATTATTACAGTGGCTGGCATATAACATTATATAAGTACTTGGATTTATTTTTTTCTACATCTAAGATGTTTGATTTTTATGTGTTTTGTTGTTTTTTTGTGTTTAAGTTCTATTTATTACAACCTAAAATGTATATTAAATTCTTGTTTTTTATTCTTTTCTAGGATTACTCCTAAAAGAGAAGTGGGAAGCATTTGGTCTTAGACTCAACCATGCTCAACAACAGATGAAAATGACTGAAAATGCTTTATTGTTTGCATTTGTAGAGGTATTTTGGTTCAGTTCTTTAGGTTAAAGGAATGTTGATTTGATGCAAAATGCAAGTGTAGGCAGGCTACTATTTTATATTCTCTTTTATGTTGATATGTTTAGTGCTTCGTGTTTAAGACTAAACACTAATGAAATAATACCTCGGGGGGAAGATTCTGAAAAATGTCCTTTATGGAAATTATAAGGCCTTGATGAGCACCATGATTTTTAAGGTTGCAGTTGAGGACAACTAGTGAACTCTGTTTCATGGCGAGGGGTGAGGGAGGGAGTAGATTTGGATCTATTCATTTGAGGCCTAGGAAGAACCAACTTAATTAAATTTCATGACTTAAGCTTTTTAAATTCTTATTTTAAAAAATTGTTTCTGTGACATACTTTAGATTACACCCTAAAGGAGGTAGGACTCTTGTTTGAGGTGGTGCTTTGGTGAGCGAGAAGGTCACTTGATCATGTCCATCAGTGTGGGAAATTTGGTCATCGGGGCTTAATCTTAATAGGGTTATTTTTAAAATAACCAATTAGGATGTCAAGTGCTCTCAAAATAGGGTTATACCTATTTTATGACTTGGTGTTACACTGGAGTTCAATACGTATATTCTGTTTTATTGTTTTCAGTAGAATTTTTAGATGCTTCTGGTAGGAAAAACAAAAGTATAAAGCCACTTAATAAAACAATTTAGTTTTTGACATGTCAGCTGAGTGGATTTTAAGGTTTATTTTTCAGTGCTCTTGGAAATAGAACTTGAAGAGCTAAATCAGTGAAGAGGAGAAGAGATTTATTTTGATATTCTCCAGCAAATATGAAAGGCTATGTATTACAACTGCACTCTCCTGATTTAGTCATTTGTCTCCTCTTTGCATACTCCTCCCCTGACCCTATATTTATTTTGGGTGCTTTTAATAACCTTTTGGTACTTATAAACATCTAAATACATTATAAGTTGTTAGTTACCTGACCATCTATCTACTGAGATGATTTAGTTTGTTGCACCCCCCTGTTAGGCTCAAAGATATTTCCTTGCCCCTCTGGACATTTAAAAATGGTTAACTTGGCCTTAGCTCTTAGAATAAGCTGGCAACCATTTGTGTTTAGGGTGAAAGCTCATCAAGCACAAGAGGTTTGTCCTCACTTCTTTTTTCTAACCCTGCTTATGTAACTGCTCTTGGTGTGTGTATCTTTATTTGCAATGGATTTTTAACAGTTTACTTTCTCTTCTTTTAGGGTACGCTAGCTCAGGCCATAAAGAAAGGAGAGTGGATCTTGTTGGATGAGATTAATCTGGCTGCTCCAGAAACATTAGAATGTCTTAGTGGTTTACTTGAAGGCTCCTCTGGCTCCCTGGTGTTGCTGGATCGAGGAGACACAGGTAACACTTGATCCCATTGAAGTTTCACTTCGTCCCAGGCATTCTGGCCTCTTTAGAGTAAGATTCCTTTGGTTAGGTGGATTATGTAGTCCTCTCAGTGTTCATTCCATAGTACTAACTTTCTGCCAAGTTAGGTGGCATGGGGAATGCAAAGAATAAGAATTTAAGTTATTTGGATGATAGGTAATAGACATGCACGCTGAGAGACAAAATATATGCTGTTGAATAGATGATAAAACATAAATAATAATGAACAACCATACCTTAAAAGATAGTGGAAGGGCAGTGTAAGACTGAGTTGGTACATAGGTCTGGAAATTGGTTTCAGAAAAAGCAAGGATGGTTTGAGCAGCCAGCACCAACCCCACTGAGTCTGAGGCAGGGTTTCCTGGCCTGAGGTTCTGTGGAGTTAGATAATCTCCCCTTGAGCACCTGTGGCTGATCATTTGCTGTTACCAGTTGAGAATTTATAATTTTCTCTTAACAGAACCACTGGTTCGTCATCCAGACTTCCGTTTATTTGCGTGCATGAACCCAGCAACAGATGTGGGCAAAAGAAATCTCCCACCAGGAATAAGAAACAGGTGAGGGGACATGGCCTGTTTCCTGGGGATTTTTTCCTTTTTTTTTTAAAGTTCTCTTTATTGATTGATTGGTAATATTAACATAACCAAACCTCATAACAATGCTTGAAATTTCTTATCTCTGATAAGAGGAATCCTTCCTGATTTGTCATATTCCTCTACTTTCTCTAGGTGGTAGGACTACAGAGGACTCCAGAACACTGGAGAATTTTTTCCTTTGGGTTGTTCGTATGACACTTAATGGCTCACAGATATTATAGAAAATAAAATTTTTTCCTTCTTCAAATAACTTTATAGCTATAAGAAAAACCTTCACATACTGATAAAACAGTATAACATATACCAGTTTAAGTGCATTTTAGGAAGTGAATCCTCTTGGATGAGGTCAGTGATTTGTAAAAGACCTTTTAATTTTCAGTGTTCATTAAACACTGACTGACACCAACAAGGTAAATTTGTTGGTATTTTATGTTTGTAGCATTTGGAAAAAGATAAATGATCTTATTTTTGTTGGTGACCTTTTATTGAATTTTGAGTTTTAAAATAGTGCTAAAATTTTATAAGTTATAAGCACTATATTTTCTTTTCTACAATGATTTTATTTATTTATTTTTTTTTAAATTTTTTTTAAAGATTTTATTTATTTATTTAACAGAGAGAGAACACAAGCAGGCAGAGAGGCAGACAGAGGCAGAGAGAGGAGCAGGCTCCCCACTAAGCAAGGAGCCTGATGGGGGACTCGATCCCAGGACGCCGGGATCATGACCCGAGCCGAAGGCAGCTGCTCAACCAACTGAGCCACCCAGGCATCCCTCCAATGATTTTATTTATTTTTGATGATGAGGGTGCTTTTTATTGATGTTGCGTGTATTTTTTTTATCACATGCAGTTATAGTAACACCTCTAAAGATAAGGATAAATATCTTCTTTTATTTCATTATGGTCAGTTTGTATCTAGATGAAAGGCTTTAATATTTTATAAGCAATTAAAATGAGTTTATATAATTTCTTATGTTTTGTTTTTTTTTAAAAGATTTTATTTGAGCACGCACCTGTGAGAGAGGGAGAGGAAAAGAGAGAAAGAGAAAACAAGCCAGGGTGGAGGGGCAGAGGGAGAGGGTAAAAGCCAGCTTCCCACAGAGCAGAGAACTCAATGAGGGATTTGCTCGAAGGACCCTGGAATCATGACCCGACCCAAAGGCAGATACTTAACTGACTGAGCCACCCTGGCGCCTGCCCCTTATGTTTTGTATTTTTTTATTGTCAGAATAGCTATATTAACTCACTAGAAAGTTATTATTTAATAATCATTGTCTTACAGGTTCACAGAACTTTATGTAGAAGAATTGGAAAGTAAAGAAGATTTACAAATTCTTATTGTGGATTATCTGAAAGGACTGAGTGTGAATAAGACCACAGTGCAAGGAATCATCAAGTAGGTTCTCTTTGTTTTCTCTTCATAAACTTTTCACCTGAACATAAAAATGCATGCCTTATGCACATATATTACTTCCTTTTTGACTAGAAAAGGATTATCATTAAGGTTTTTGTTTTAAAGTTGGAACCTTATGAACTCCCATGGATTTTCCTAATGAAGCTACATTAAAAGCTTAAGAATTATCACCGATGAGAATATATAAACAATTAGGTAATGCTCTCCTAATTACTTCTTTATTCACAGCTAGGAGTTTGCATCCCCAGAATATAAATGACTCATATTTTGATCTGTCTTGATGAACTCTTACTTTTTGCAATTTGCATGCTGGTTATGTGGGATGCAGGGAGGAAAAGGTTGATACTATGAGTGATTTAGGTTTAGAATTAAGTGAGGCTTAGCTAAATAAAGTACAGATTGGCCATACGGCTTGGTGCTTTCTTGAGCCTTTTCTTTTCTTCTTTTCTTTTCTTTTTCTTTTCTTTTCTCTTTTCCCTTCCCTTCTCTTCTCTTTTTCTTTCTTTTTATAAGAATGCATTTTCTAAACTGCAAAGCATTCTATTTTACTTTATTTTTTTATTTTTTAAAGATTTTATTTATTTGACAGAGAGAGACACAGTGAGAGAGGGTACACAAGCAGGAGGAGGGAAAGAGGGAGAAGCAGGCTTCCTACAGAGCAGGGAGCCCGATGTGGGGCTCGATCCCAGCACCTTGGGATCATGACCTGAGCCAAAGGCAGAGGCTTAACAACTGAGCCACCCAGGCGCCCCTATTTTACTTTATTTTTTAAAGATTTTATTTATTTGTCAGAGAGTGTGCCCCCACAAGCAGGGGGTGTGGCAGGCTCCCTCTGAGCAAGGAGCCTGATACAGGACTCGATCCCAGGACCCTGGGCAGATGCTTAACTGACTGAGCCACCTGGGCACCTTCTTGAGCCTATATTTCTATTTCTATTTTTGTTTTTCTATGCCATGTGGAAAGGGCACAATCTTTTATTTCAGACAACCTGAATTCTAGTACGGCCTCTGTCAAAAATGAGTTCTGTCATTCTGGGCATGGAATGACAAAACTAGTCAGTTTTGTCTGTGTTGCCTAGAAAAAACTATACACTATGTAAAGCTTTTGAAATAGGATCATATTAATGTTCTACTTTGCATTTTGTGGTTTGTTCTCCTTTTTTTGTACAAATAATTATTGAGTTACCCAGGTGCTAGGGCTACAGCTGTAAATAAGATAAATATAAATAATCTCCTTATGGAGCTTTTAATTCAAGAGGTGGAGATAACCAATAAATAAGGAGATACACATTATAATTTTTTTGAAGTGACTATAACCTCAAGATTTTATTGTCTTCATAGTACAACAAAATATGAAGCTTAGATCTGCATAGAATAGAAATGCATAGAAATGCATATGAAGCCATTTTTCTTCTTATCTCCCAGTTCAGAATGCTTACATCCCTTAATAGCCAGCATTCTCTTAGATCTGCAGTTGGGCTCAACACATTCAAACCTCACTCAGCACAATCTTCTTTGTAGTTTTAGCCTTTTTTCAGAAAATCGACATAGCCACTCTGCTTCCTGTCATAATGCTGCTTTTCCTGGACATAAGGAGAATCTTTGCCTTTCTTGTACTGTGTCACTTTGTGGGGTTGGTGCTTGCCATACTTCTTACCGAAATTCTGGTGGGTTTTAGGAAGGTTCACCATGTTTGCAAGAGCACTATTAGCACAGAAAGCAGGAGAAACATAATTTTAGGTTATGGTAAGTATAGGAAAATAACATAAAGCAAAATGGGGATTAGAAAATACAGGCTTGGAGCTCCCGCCCTTTTTAAATATTTTATTTATTTGAGAGCGGGAGCAAGGGGGGAGAGAGAACACAAGGTAAGGGGCAGGGAGAGAGGCAGGGGGAGAAACCGACTCCCCACTGAGCAGGGAGCCTGATGGAGGACTCCATCCCAGGATCCTGGGATCATGAGCGGAAGTCAGACACTTAATCAAATGAGCCACCCAGGAGCCCCAGTTGGAACCCTATTTTAAATAGAATAGTTAAGGAGGCATTTGTGAAAATGCTTTGGAATTGTTTGCCAGTACCACATTCTAAAATTGGAATACTTGTTAGCCAAGAATATTTGGACAAAAATATAAATATGTGTGGTTAAAATTCAAAAGCAGAGATAAAACAGATCAGATAAAGCAGAGGCTCTTGTAAAATGCCGTAGTATAAAGTAGTAAGTGTTCGAGTTTTAATAACCCATTTCTAGAATGTAGATTTTTTCTATAAAAGAAGGAATGTGTAGCTGGATTGCAAAGAGGCAAGTCAAATCTTATTTGGGCAAGAACTTGGATTTCATCTGTGACGCACATTTGGTTACTCTTGATCTTGGTTAGCTGATCATGAATTTAATGAAATTATAAATTTCTTGCATTTCATGTTTTAGTCTGAAACTTCTTTCGTCTTGTCATCTTCTAGACTTTTAAAGTGTGTGGTAACAATAACAGTAATAGTCACCATATTTTCATGCTTTTTAACATTTTGTCATTGTTGATTATGGCCATACCTATGACCTTTCGAAACACTATGATTTTTTTCTGTGTGCTTCTCTGTCACTATTAGATTTATCTTCCTATTGTATTAGAGCTGACTCTGGAACACTGTGTTTGGACTCTGTGTGTGTGTGTGTGTGTATTTTATTTTATTTTAAGATTTATTTATTTTAGAGTGCGTGGGGATGTGGGTTGGAGGGACAGAGGGGGAGGGAGAGAGAATTTCAAGGCGTCTCTCCCCTCTGAGCGCAGACCCCGATACGGGGCTTGATTCTATGACCCTGAGATCATGACCTGAGCCAAAATCAAGAGTTGGATGCTTAACTGACTGAGCCACCCAGGTGCCAGGTGCCTCTAGACTCTATATATTCTTACCTAAGGGCTTGTCCTGTCTTACTTTTGTTAAGAATCTGATGTTTTTCACCTCTCTGCTCTTTTCATCCTAAAGGAAATTGATAGATTCATCTTTTGAAAGAGTCTTGAGTGTGTGAAAAATAAATTAAAAAAAAAAAGATTTTAGGGGTGCCTGGGTGGCTCAGTGGGTTGGAGCCTCTGCCTTCGGCTTGGGTTGTGGTCTCGGGATCCTGGGATCGAGCCCTGCATTGTGCTCTCTGCTCCACGGGGAGCCTGCTTCCCCCTCTCTGCCTGTCTCTGTCGACTTGTGATCTCTCTCTGTGCAAAATAAATAAACAAACAAATAAAATCTTTTTAAAAAAGATCTTTTTAAATAAGATTTAATAAATTAAATCTTTTTTTAAAAGATTTTATTTATTTATTTGTGAGCGAGAGATAGAGAAAGTGCACGAGCAGAGGGGAGGGGCGGAGGGAGAAGCAGACTTCCTCCCGCTGAGCAGGGAGCCCTGAAAAATAGATTCAAAAGAGAATGAGAGGTTTTGATGAATGCTCTAGGAAATTGTATGTAAGCTTAACTTATCTAGTTCTATAAAAATGGCTTTTTGACTTTATGTAAAAAATGGTAATAATGGCAAAATAGTGAACGCTTATTAGTTAATGAAGTCATTTGAACTCCATCCTTTTTGTAGCTTGTACACAGCTCTACGGAAAAACTCTGGGACAAAATTGGTGGATGGAACTGGCCATAGACCTCACTACAGCCTTCGGACTCTTTGCAGAGCTCTGCGATTTGCAGCTTCCAATCCGTGTAGCAACATCCAGCGCTCACTCTATGAGGTCTGTGCTTGAATGGGAGCTTTGTGGTTGGGCTCACCGTTGGATGGGAGGGAGTAGTGATGCAAATACCAGGTTTGCCTGTGTGTTCCATTTAGTCAGCTCAGGCCAAAACATACCAGAGTGACCCTGCCCTTTTTCTACCATCATAATTACATTTAAAAGTTGTTCTGGGAACCAGCACCACCCAAAAGGTTGAATTTTTTTTCCTGAAATAAGTTAGCCTGTTATTGCAGAAGGGTAATTAATTTTACGCATATTTGGTGTTTTTCCTAGGGATTTTGTTTGGGTTTCTTAACACAGCTTGACAGAGCATCACACCCAATAGTTCAGAAGCTCATTTGTCAACACATTGTCTCTGGGAATGTAAAAAGTCTGCTGAAGCAGGTATGTTGTTTGATTTCTTGACTTAACATAAGTGAAAAGTTGAATTATCAAAATTTCATTTTTTTTAAAACAAAACTTGTTTCTAATTATAAAAGTAATCCATTTGTTCCAAAAAATTAGGTGGTGTCTTAGATGGTGAAAATTCCCAATAATCCTACTCCTCCTCTTTAGAGATTTAAACCCTATGCCTTTCCACCTACATTATATACGTATTTTGTTATATATTCAAATTCTGACAGCATGTGTATAGATTTATCAAGGCAATTTCTTTCTTGTTTATTTTAATTCCAGTATATTTAATATTCAGTGTTATATTAATTTTAGGTGGTATACAATATAGTGAGTCAGCAAATCTGTATGTTACTCGTTGCTGAAGCTAAGTGTACTCTTAATCCTCATCGCCTGTTTGACAATCTCCCCACCCACCTCCCCCCTGGTAACTATCAACTTATTCTCTATTGTTAAGAGTCTGTTTTTTGGTTTGTCTATTTTTTCTTTGTTCATTTTTGTTTCTTAAATTCCACGTATGCATGAAATCGTATGATATTTGTCTTTTCCTGACTGACTTATTTCACTTAGCAAGGGCAAATTCTAATACATATATTAAATATAAATGACTGAAAAGGAATCATCTTGTAATACTGTTCTATAGCTTCCTTTCTTAGCCTCACTATATCCTATATTTTTGTGTCTGTACCAGAGATCACTGTAACTTGGTTTCTAATGGTTACATAGTATTTTGTGGATTACACCATAGTTTGTGTACATACTTCCCATCTAATTGATGGTTGGGCATTTTTTTTCTTATTAAACACAACTACCGTTTCAGTTTGACAAAGGAAATTCTAGAATAACATGGGAGTGAAAGATGCTGAGAAAGTAGTTTACCAACTAACAGACTTGTTTTTATGTTGATTCCTTAACTCTTAAGGCAGAAAGAACCTTATTAGGGACTTAGAATTACTTTGGATTCACCATCCAGAATGGGGCAGCATTCTTGGTGATAACTTCTTTTCCTACTTTACACTCCTCTCTGAAAGAACATCATAGTTGTCATGGGACTGTGGGTTATTTCTCTAACTTTTTTGTCTTTCAGCCTATTCCAGAACCAAAAGGAGGCCGGCTTATCCAGGTCGAAGGATACTGGATTTCCGTGGGGGACAAGGAACCTACAATAGATGAGACCTACATTCTTACATCTTCTGTTAAGCTAAACCTAAGAGACATAGTCCGAGTGGTTTCTGCAGGGTATGTGGACCTTTCCTCTTGCTGCTTTGAAGTTTTGCCAGCATAAGCATTGATGACATTCTAACTTTAATTTTCAAAGTGCTTTATTGTTGTTCATTGGCTAAGTGAATAATTCCTTCTCAAGTCAGTACTTTTCTCCTGGCACAAAGCATTGTTTCTAGTTGTACCTTTTGGTGGAAGCAATACAGATGCAGATTATTTTGGCCATCTTTAAGCTTGTTTTCCAGTATTTTGCTGATGAATCCTCATCATCCGTTATTTAAGTGAGTAACAGCTAGTCCCATTTACTGTTTCTCACAGATACTACAGGAAAGGTTGAGATTGCTTTCCTCAGTATTTTCTGAGGAACCCCTTTTACGCAGAAACTTCTCAGGGCTTTAGAAACATTCCATTAGTGGTGTATAGGTCTATAAAAAAATTTTTTTTATGGTGATAAATGGTACATTCTTTTTAACACTACTTGAATTCTGGTTTCTTTTTTCCTTAAATTGCTTTATTGGCTGATCTATTCAAGAACCTATCCAGTGTTGATTCAGGGAGAGACATCAGTTGGTAAAACAAGCCTTATCCGGTGGCTGGCTGCAGCTTCTGGTAACCATTGCGTACGTATTAACAATCACGAACACACGGATATTCAGGAGTACATTGGTTGTTACACATCTGACTCTTCAGGAAAGCTTGTGTTTAAAGAAGGTAGGATTATTATTTCATTCCATGGTTATAGGTGTTCAGTCTTTTAAACTCATTTCCCCCGGTGAACTTCATCCTTTCCAGTTGAGGCACATGAATCTTTGCCACAACAGCTGGTTTGTCTTTCTCTCTGATCTCCCTGGTTAAGGGAAGATGGTTAGGGATCCAGCTTCCTTTGGGTCCCACTGATCTGGTCAGCTTTACAGAGGACTAGGACCAAGTTTTGTAAAGTGTAATTGAACTGCTACTTCATTTCCTAGAGACTCAGAAAAATGTAGTGAGCATTGAACAGAGGGAAGCTAAGAATAGATATTTTAATGTGGTGATTTAAATAAAATTAGACTGCAGGGGGAAAATTGGAAATAGGATATTTGTCAGCCTTGGCTTCCTTTCTGTGTGAAATGATGAATTGAAAATTGTCCTTCCTTGATATTTCACATCACAAATTACTTTGGGGCATGACTAGCTCCAGGGAGTAGTTTGTTTTGAAATGCAATGGTTTAGGATTGGTTGATTTGTATATAATATTTTTTAAAACTTTGGACTAATTTAGGCACTAATCCTCAGTGTTGTTTTTTTCTAAGGTGTTCTTATTGATGCTATGAGAAAGGGCTACTGGATTATTTTAGATGAATTAAATTTGGCCCCTACTGATGTGTTAGAAGCACTGAACAGATTGCTGGATGATAACCGTGAATTGCTCATCACAGAAACACAAGAAGTTGTTAAAGCTCACCCTCGGTTTATGCTTTTTGCTACCCAGAATCCCCCAGGACTTTATGGAGGCAGAAAGGTGTGTTGCGTTTGCCCCTTGCTCCCATTTGTTGCCCTGTCAAGTAATAAATCTTCCTTGGTAAAGACTGAGATGTTTTTACTTCTTTTGAAGGGTTTTTCTTTTTGTGGTGAATAGCAGAGCCTCCATTTTGGAAACTGGGTGAGCGGCTCTTTTTATCATGCTTTTTTTCCTGTGTTTTTCCTAGGCGCTTTCTAGAGCTTTCAGGAATCGGTTTGTGGAATTGCATTTTGATGAATTGCCTAGTTCTGAGTTGGAAACAATCTTGCATAAGCGGTGTAGTTTGCCACCCTCCTACTGTAGCAAGTTGGTTAAAGTCATGCTGGACCTTCAG
>CM052802.1:62715652-62736130 GCA_028533885.1 Nasua narica
AGGCGCTTTCTAGAGCTTTCAGGAATCGGTTTGTGGAATTGCATTTTGATGAATTGCCTAGTTCTGAGTTGGAAACAATCTTGCATAAGCGGTGTAGTTTGCCACCCTCCTACTGTAGCAAGTTGGTTAAAGTCATGCTGGACCTTCAGGTATTTTATCTCGTTCACTTAGTTTCAAATGGAACATACCGATTAGATTTTGTGATCAAAATTTAAAATTTGATTAGCATTCTCAGGTAGACAAAGTGGTCCATCCATTTTTTTTTCTCAAAGTAAGGATATTAAAATACACTCCATTAATAGACATTTTTTGGTTTCGTAAATGAAGAATTTGATATCATGTTACAGTTTTTCTCATAGTCATGTATGGTAACAGTTCCCTACTTGTGGATAATTGTGGAACATTTTGTTTAGATTGAAATTTGACATTGACAAACTGCAATTTTTTTTTTTAAATGGATCTTTTACTTGAATGGACATAACTAAAGATATCCTTTTTATATTTCTCCCTTGTCAGTTCTGCAAAGCTACAGTTTGTTTTTTTAATATTCCATTTTATGGTGTTAAAAGTGTCCAGTATCAGGATTAATATACTTCTGGTTTCTAGAAAGCTAATAATAGTTGGCACTCTTATTAGTGTGTTCCCACATCATGGGATTAATGTTTCTGCATGTTGCCATCATTTGTATTCCTAATTTTTATATACATAGTATAGAAAATGGAATTCCTTTTTTTTCTTGGTGTTGTGGTTTGGAATTTATATTTTTATACATGAGTTTGAGTATCTTCAAAGGCTTACAGTCCATTTACTTTTTTTCAAAAATTAATCTTGGTGGAATGAATCATTTTTATGGGAGCATAAATTTGTTAAAAAGCTTACGTAGGTTGTATAGTGTGCTTGCCATTGCACTTTTTCATTTGTTTTGATATTTTAATAGTCCTATCGCAGAAGTTCTTCCGTGTTTGCTGGAAAACAGGGCTTTATCACCCTTCGTGACCTGTTTCGATGGGCTGAAAGGTACAGATTGGCGCAACAGACCGAGAAAGAATATGACTGGCTGCAGCATTTAGCCAACGACGGTACGCTTTCAGTTGGATGCTGTCAAACTGTGAAGTCATATCAAATATCAAACCTTATTAACATAAATCTTTCCCAAATCGTGGTCAATATATACATTTTACTGAGTATTCCAAAAATAGTCTTTCTCCCTCAAGTGCCAGGTGCTTTTGAAAATGGTTCTTTTTTTTTTTTTTTTCCAGTGTTCGAAGATTCATTGTTCATGTAGCACACCCAGTGCTCCATGCAACGTGTGCCCTCCTCAATACCCACCGCCAGGCTCACCCACCCCCCCTCCAAAACCCTCAGTTTGTTTCTCAGAGTCCACAGTCTTTCATAAAAATGGTTCTTTTCAACAGGCCTCTGTGCTAGTATGTTTGGGTTTTTACAGTTTTCTCTTTGCTTCAGGTGGTTCCATGTAGGAATCAGATAGTGGCACAATGCCTATGTAAGAGTTTTGGCAGATGGTTGGTGGTGTCTTTGTGGACTATTTATCTACAACTCACAAATCATAGATAGTTGTGCTTGTGCCTTATACAGAAAACTGTCAGGTTGGGGCACCAGGTAGCTCAGTTGGTAAGCATCTGCCTTCAGCTCAGGTCATGATCCTGGGATCGAGCCCTGTGTCTTCTCCTTCTTCCTCTACCCCTCCCACTACTTGTGCTTGCTCACATGCGGATGCACTCTTTCTGTCAGATAAATTTAAAAAAATCTTTAAAAAAAAAGAAAGAAAACTGACAGGTTGGTCAGGTACTATCATAATTCTCAGGGAAGGCAGTTATGTCATGTGAGACTCATGATTGCTCATTTTAGTTTAATCCATGGGAAGAATTTATAGTTTGTCCATAGGAAAGAAAACATTTTAGAATCTTCTGATTTGAAAGGTACCAATGAGTCATTAATGGAGTGGTTAATAAGGAGCATAAATAGAACCAACCTATGAGAGTTATATATTTTTTTCTTTTTTTCTTTACTGGTAAAGAGGAGATAAATGGAGGAACACGTTTTTTTTAAAAAAACTTAAAACACCCTTTAATCAAGGTATACCATATAGTAAAGTGAATGTAGTGCTCTATTTTTGTATAAGCTATATATCTTTTTTTTTTACATATGTATGTACCATGTAAATCATCACCTATGCCAAAGTATAGAATATTTTCCTGTACCTCAAAAGATTCTTTTATGCCAGTCTTAACCTCCCCTGGAGGTAACCACTGCTCTGACCTCTATCACCACTCAGTTTTGCCTGTGCTTGAGCTTCAGCTAGTCCTAGGAGTATGTACTCGTTGGCTTTGACTTCTTTTCACCAGCCTAATGTGAGGTTCAGCCATGCTGTCATGTTTAATTATTATTGTGTTGTAACCCATCGTATGGAGATACCATAATATGTTTACTCTTTTTCTTGTCGGTGGACATTTGGATTATTTCTATTTTCTAGCTTTTATGAAAAGAACTGCTCTGAACATTCCCATATATGTGTTTTGGTGCACATGTGTTCATTTGTGTTTGGGTAAGAACATGGAAGTCCTGTTGCTGGGCACAGGGCAGGCATATGGTTAGTTGTAGTAGGTTCTGCCAGTTTTCCAAAGTAGTTCCTTAGGTACCCTCTCCACCAGTACCTAATAAGAGTAACTGTTGTTCCATATTCTCAATATCGCTTGGTATTATAACTTGACACTTAATGATTCTTTTTTTTTTTTTTTAAGGATTTATGCTTCTCGCAGGCCGAGTCAGGAAGCAGGAGGAGATTGATGTGATTCAAGAAGTCCTTGAAAAACATTTCAAGAAAAAATTGTGTCCTCAGTCCCTCTTCTCCAAGGAAAATGTCCTAAGATTACTGAGTGAGTAGGTCAGAATATCCAGAGGAAATGAATTGAGCTGTGTTCCTGTTAGAAGCTAAATCTTTGTTCTGTGTTTTATAGATAAATTGTCCACTCAGGTATCCACATTAGAGTCTACGTTCAGCCACATCGTGTGGACTGAGGGCATGCGGAGACTGGCGATGCTGGTGGGAAGGGCGCTGGAATTTGGTGAACCAGTGCTGCTGGTTGGAGACACTGGGTAAAGTCCTGTGCTTCTGTGGCAGTAACTCATTATGATGGTTCAGTTCAGTTCCGTAGGAATACTTGGGTTATCTGTGAAGGATTAGCAGGAATGCATTTTTTTTCTTTTCTCCTCACCCGCCCCCTTTTTAAGGATCATGTAAGAGACCCATTACTGTTTGCTTGCTTCTTCTTTCAGACCTTTGTGATATAGAAAAGAATGATTTCTTGCATTATTATCACTGGAGTTGTTTTTTTCTTTGTAATTCTTTTAAATAGTGGCATTCATTCTGTTAATCTGTAGAGAACAGCAGATGAGCTCTTGTCTCTTGAAAGTCTATAAGGATTAGATTTCTTTCCCATCCCTTGGTGGTGGTTGGTAGAAGTAGAAAAGGATAGAATTCAGGCAGCATGTGCTTTTTTGGATAAGAAACACTGTAAGTTGCTGGTGTTTGGGGGAAGGGTGTCCTAAGCTTAGGGTGCAGATGTCCTGGGTTGGCCAGCAGCATCTGTTCCTGCAGTGAACCTCTTGCCAGAGCTCCCCTCTTATGCTGACTGGAGCGTTTGTGCGTGTAATTTGGAATTTATGGTCCTTATTAATCTAGTATGTATCTCTTTAACAGGTGTGGGAAAACTACGATCTGTCAGGTGTTTGCAGGCTTGGCAAATCAGAAACTATACTCTGTCAACTGCCACTTACACATGGAGACTTCGGACTTCCTGGGGGGGCTGCGGCCGGTGAGGCAGAAGCCAAAGGACAAGGTTTGTTCAGTAGCGAATGGTGATGTGTTCATTCATTTGAAGAATTGTAGTTGGCTTTGTGCAGGAGTCAACTGTGGAATTTATTCATGGTGAGATTTTCATCCCGGGTTTGATATATATCTTTAGATTTTCACTTGTCTACAGGGACTTTCCTGAGCATCCTGTTGTGCAGGCTTTATTCCTTGTTCTTAGACCCTTACTTTCTGCAGAATGACCACTTACTCTACTGGCTATATGTGTAATGTCTTGTGGAGCCACCTGCTCTTTAATTTCACACCTTCTCCGAATTGTAGGAAGAAATGGATACATCCAGACTTTTTGAGTGGCATGATGGTCCTCTTGTTCTGGCCATGAAAGAAGATGGCTTTTTTCTCCTGGATGAGATCTCACTGGCTGATGACTCTGTCCTGGAAAGACTCAATAGGTATGTGTGTAAGAGGTTTGCCTTGTGTGTGGTGATTTCACCAGTCTGGTTATTTTTTAATTAATTAAGCAACTAAAAAATTTTTTTAATTAAAAGATTAAAAATTCCCATGTTGTTGACATGTAGTTAACATATAGCGTTATATTAGTTTCAGGTGTGCAATAGAGTGGTGCTACAATTCTGTACAGCGTGCTCGTCATGATATGGCTGCTCTTAATCCTATCCAACTATTTCACCTATCCCCCTACCTGTCTCCACTCTGGTGACCATCAGGTTTTTTTTCCTATGGTTAAGAGTCTATTTCTTGGTGGTTCTCATTTTTTCTTTGTCTGTTTTGTTTCTTAAATTCCACATATGAGGGAAATCATACAGTATTTTTCTTTGACTTATTTCATTAAGCACTGTACCCTCTAGCTCTATTCATATTGTTGCAAATGGCAAGATTTCATTTTTATGGCTAAAGAATATTCCACAGAATATGGAATACTGGTCTGGTTTTTATAGCTATTAATTCTTTTGCATAGTAACGTTCTTCATAGATGCGTATAGTAAATATTTGAAAATGATAATGAGTTACTGTTTTTGTTTTTGGGTTTTTGTTTTTGCTTTTATGGATTTTTTTTTCTGGTTTTAGCACTCAGAGTAGTTTAAGAGGGCTAGTTTTTCTGTTTTGCTGTCAGTAACCAGAAGGATCAGACTGTAGAATGGTGGGGCTAAAGCAAATGAACCAGTTAAAACTCTTTTTTAGGGCAATTTATGTGACCATTATCTAAATTCTTCAAAGAACTAGAATCAGAATTCTAGATGTTATATGGCTGTATAACCTCAAAATCTTGGACTAATCTGAATTTTGATGTATACCTATTTTTCTTTTTTAAAGATTTTATTTATTTGACAAGGAGACAGCAAGAGAGGGAATACAAGCAGGGGGAGTGAGAGAGCAAGAAGCAGGCTTCCCACTGAGCAGGGAGCCAGACTCAGGGGCTTCATCCCAGGACTTTGGGATCATGACCTGAGCCAAAGGCAGATGCTTAACGACTGAGCCACCCAGGCGCCCCTATTTTTCTTTTTTGAAGCTTAATTTGCATACCATAAAATGTATCCATTTTAAATCCATAATTCAACAAGTTTTAGTAAATTTACTGAGTTTTGCACCGTAGTCTAGTTTTACCTTTCCACCATACCAATAGAAACCCTTCTGCCCCTTTACGGTGTATTTCTGATGCCACCTCCTGCTTCAGGCCTAATAAATTACTTTCTGTTAAAAAATATATATATATTTTTTAGTACATTGCATATAAATGGTCTCTGCATTTGCATTTTGCATTATTTTGAGTTTCATCCATGTTGTAGCCTATGTTAGTAGTTTTTTCCTTTTTATTCCTAAGAGCATTCCATTGTATAGATATACCAAATTTTTTATCCATTCACTACTTGATGGTATTTGGGTTATTTCTACTTTTATGAATAACGCTTCCATGAATATTTGCATATAAGACACTCATTTTTAAAGCAAATGCCTTAATGGGGCGTAAGTGGATAAAGGGACTTTTTTTCTTTTGATCAGAAATATTGTTCCATTACACAGGAATTGGGATAATGAGTCATTTTAAAATTTGTGCTAGTAAAGTGTTAAGTAAAAGCTCAGCAGAGGAGATAACTTTCTTCCCTTTTAAAAGAATTTGAAGACCACAAAATACAAAGGATACATAAGCCTTTTCTGATCTTATGTTCTCCAATTTTTCTGTCTTTTAGTGTCCTTGAAATGGAAAAGTGCCTGGTATTAGCTGAAAAAGGCAGTGTAGAGGACAAGGATAATGAGGTAGAGCTGTTGACTGCTGGGAAAAAATTCTGTATCTTAGCAACCATGAACCCTGGGGGCGACTTCGGAAAAAAAGAGGTAAAATTGTATTCCTGAAGTATAATTTTTTTCCAGTTTTGACCTCAGCTCACTGGCAGCTAGAAATATAATATATAAAAATGCATTTGGAACTTTATATTGGAGAAAAATTAAAAACCGAGAAAGATATTTTAGTATTACAAAGTTGAGAAATTCTGACATAATCATTTCCTTATTTTAATATCTCACTGTGTGTGCCTGAAATTTCATTGTTTCAGTCACTTTGTCCAGCTCTTTACTTATGTTACTGTAACAAATTCTCACAAGAACTCTGTGTGAAAGTAATTTTCCTACTTTCATGGATGAGAAAGTTAAAACTGAAATTTAATCTTAAACTCTGTTTCCACAAAAACAAAACAAAAAAAACAAACCTCTGTTTCTGGAGTCTCCTCTCTTAAAAACGAGTATGGCTTTGAGTGTTTTAGTATATGTGCTGCCGAAGCGAGCACGGCTTTGAGTGTTTTAAAGGGACAAAAATGTTGCAGCCAGGAACCTCTTCTGACTTTGCAGTTGGAGCATATCTATTCTCTCCAGGAGTTAAATTGGTTGCCCTCAGACTATTGGTAAAGGAAAAGGTGGAGAGCAGCCTTCTGTTCAGAGGGTGGTATTAAAATCCAACCAGGATCCAATACCGTAAACACCATGGCTTTCAGGCTTGTGAAGCCTCTCAGTGGAAAAGTCTGTGTTGTGTGTGGGATCCTGGTCTGTTAGGAAAATGGTGATATGGTGATAAGTCAGGGATGATGAGAAGAAACAGAGGCTGTGAATGAAAGTAATTCAAATTCTTGGTAACTTGGTGGATCCCTGAAATGTGAACATGGTATTTTGGGCTTGATTTTCCTCTGTAGCATAATAAGAAAGATTATAACTATACTTCTTGAAATGTTCTAAAGAGAAGAAATAATAAGAAATATGTTATAGCTTCAAACATAATGTGAAAACTGATTCTTTGGCAAGTGAGAATAGCATAGAAAGATCTAATTTCAAGGTTGTGTGTGTTAAGGTTAGCTTAAGTTGTTAGAATAGTTTAAGTTTTTCTTAGAAAAAGATTGCCAACTTTTACCTAAGGGAAGGTTCTTTTTTGTTTTTGCCTACCTAGCAGGCAGTGTGAGGTAGGATGCCAAAGACCAGTGGCACTGCTTGTCTAGCATGGCCTCAAGGAACACACATTCCTGGGTCTTGACTGAGCTGCTCCTGAATATAGGCATTGCTGTTAGTCCTGCTGCAGTAGGCCAAGGAAAGCAATAATAAGCTAATAGTTCCGTGCATGTGTGGCATTGTATATGCTTGTTAATAGGGGCTAATTGACCTGGGGTAGGGTAAGAAGGATAAGAGGAATCCATTTGCAGGGCAAAGGCCATAAAGACTGGAAGGACTTTGTTATATAAGAGGTAAAATATTACCTCTGAAGTAGAAAGAGAAAGGTCTGAAGGTCTGAAGTAGAAAGAGAAAAGATATTTTCTCTTTCTACTTCAGACAGCTCTCCCCTGTGGGACAATAGCTTTTACTTTTTTTTTTTTTTTTAAGATTTTATTTATTTATTTGACAGAGAGAGAGAGAGAGATCACAAGTAGGCAGAGAGGCAGGCAGAGAGAGGGGGAAAGCAGGCTCCCTGCTAAGCAGAGAGCCCGATGCGGGGCTCGATCCCAGGACCCTGAGATCATGACCTGAGCTCATGACCTGAGCTGAAGGCAGGGGCTTTAACCCACTGAGCCACCCAGGGACCCCGCTTTTACTTTCTTTAAAGCTTTGGTTATGTAACTGAAGGTAAAGGAAGGGCCTTTGCTTAGGGGAAGTATTCAGGTTTGGGGATTACCCACTGGGGCTGGACTTTAACTTACACCTCCTATTCTATGAGACTTTGAAGTTCTGCACTCTATAAAGAAAGTGATGGGAATACTGTCTTGGAGGGTGTGGTGGAGATTAATGAGATGACCTGTAGAAGGAGCCTGGATGAAGTAGGTCCTAAATAAATTGTAGTAGAGGTAATAAGAGAAGCATCTAGTATTTATTAGATTCATCAGCTAATACTCCTTCAAGAGATTTGTTTTCCAGTTGTCCTCATAGGTATTACATTCAAATTGAATTTTTTGTTTCTTGTAGCTGTCTCCTGCCTTAAGAAACCGGTTTACGGAAATATGGTGCCCACAAACCACAAATCGTGAAGATTTAATTCAGATTATCAGCCATAATCTTCGTCCAGGATTGTCTCTGGGCAGAATAGATCATAAAGGTGAGAGCTTTCACGTGGTGAATGTAATTCCCAAACTTCTGAAGCTAATGGAAATTAGAAATCATGTCTTAGAAAATAGGAATAGGTCTAAGATTACATTTAATTAAAATCAGAAATAAAACTTTAAAAATCTGCATTGAAGTTTTATTTATTTATCTGTTTATTTATAAGATTTATTTTTGAGAGAATGCAAGTGCAGTGGGGATGGGGTCAAGGGGAGATTGGGAGAGAAATCCTGATGCGGACTCCCTGCTGAGTGCAGAGCCTGACGAAGGGCTCCGTCCCATGATCCTGTGATCACCTGAGCCGAAATCAAGAGTCTCATGCTCAACTGAGTGAGCGACTCAGGCATCCCTATCATCAATTAATTTATTTAACTTTATTTAATTTTTCTGGGTGGCTCTTCTGCCCTCTTCCACTTGCTCTCTAAGAAAAAAAATTTTTTTTAAATTTTCTTTTCATTATAAACATTTGCAAACTTAAGGAAATAGAAGAATAGTATTAAAAAATTTCTGTATATTTAAAACCTAAATTTAGCAATTTTTAAGATACCTAGTAAGGGTAAAAACATTGTATGGCTCTTTTATTGAGCTAGATTGTTTTGATGTATACATGCATTTTTTTTTTTATTGAGGTATAATCAATATGCAACATCATATTAGTTTCAGGTGTATAACATGATTCAGTATTTTTATCTATTGTGAAATGTTCACAGTAAGTCTAGTTAATCTTTATCATGATGTATATATATTTATCTTACACGTTGAAGAGCTAAATTTAGAACCCAGCTCTGATTTCAAGCCTTCATACGTAGTTTTTTGGATCATTTTATCTCTCTCTTTTTAAATCTCTCTTTCTTAACATATAAAAGGATATTTGCTTCTTTGAGTTCCAAACTCACCAGAAGGACTTACAGAAATAAAGTTTGCTGGGCCTCCTACCTAGAGTTTCAGATTTAGTCAGTCTGGGATGGGGCTTGGAATTTGCCTTTCTAATAAATTTAGGTGATGCAGTAATGTTGGTCCAAGGCCCATACTCAGAACTTCTTACTTTGGTTGTGTGCTGTTTGCAGTGCTGCACTTATTGTGAGTATTCCAATTAAAGAAGGAGAAGACAAATTACTAAGCAGGTATGGTTTGTCTTTTGGCTCTGCATTGGGGCCAAATTCTCCTTGGATGTAGCCTTTGTATCTCCTGTGGGCCGCGTACTCTTATAAGTTATCTGGATTGTAATAAGAATGTCAGAGAACGAAGCTGCCATTACACTGCCATCTTGGCTCCATTACCAGTGGGGCTTCATGCTGAATGGAGTGAACAGTTTCTCTACAGGGCGGTTGGCACTGCGGCCCCTAGGATTTAACTCTGAGCCTCACTGCTTGTCCTTAGGGAGCTTCTTTACTGTAAGCTTTATAAGGCCTACATGGTAGCAACCTCTTTAGGTTGTTCCTGAAGGAACAAGGAGAGTAAGGGAGAAGTGACTTAATTTTTATCATCTGGAAATGGATCAGGTTGGCAGAGCAAAAAAAACGTTCTTAAAAACAGGAAACTCGGGACGCCTGGGTGGCTCAGTTGGTTGGGCAGCTGCCTTCGGCTCAGGTCATGGTCCCAGGGTCCTGGGATCGAGTCCCACATTGGGCTCCTTGCTCGGCAGGGAGTCTGCTCCTCTCTCTGCCTCTGCCTGCCTCTCTGCCTGCTTGTGTTCTCTCTCTGTTAAAATAAAATAAATAAAATCTTTAAAAAAAACAAAACAAAACAAAACAAAAAAAACAGGAAACTAGAGGTGCCTGGGTGGTTCAGTGGTGAAGTGGCTGCCTTCGGCTCAGGTCATGATCCCAGGGTCCTGGAATTGAGCCCCACATCAGGCTCCCTGCTCAGCGGAGAGCCTGCTTCTCCCTCTCTCTCTGTCTGCCATTCTGCCTACTTGTGCTCTCTCCCTGTCAAATAAATAAATAAAATCTTTAAAAAAAAAAAACAACAACAAAAAACTGGGCGCCTGGGTGGCTCAGTTGGTTAAGTAACTGCCTTCGGCTCAAGTCATGATCCTTGAGTTCCAGGATCGAGTCCCACATCGGGCTCCCAGCTCCACGGGGAGTCTGCTTCTTCCTCTGACCTTGTCTCCTCTCATGCTCTCTCTCACTTTCTCTGTCTCTCAAATAAATAAATAAAATCTTAAAAAAAAAAAAAAAAAAAAACCAGGAAACTAGATAAAGCTTTTACTTCCAAAATTTCTTTATAAAGATATGTAAGATTTAATGAATCTAATATTTCAACTAATTATGAATTCTAAACTGAATTCTGATCCTATTCAGAATACTTAAGGTATAATCACTATATTATCTTAATCAAAATATAAACACCACTTAGTTCTACTACCTTTCTCTAGGAATTTTTGTTCACCAATCTCTATAGTATTTTTATCTATACATCCATAGTATGAACAAAACAGAAAAGATACTATAAAATTGACATTTGTTTTTTTTTTTTAAATAATGACCTCTGAAGGGCATGTGGGCTTTTTAAAATCTCCCACTCTTATGAAGACGTTGTGTTTTTATTAAAATAACATATTGTTAAGAGTTATTTCCTTGAGTTGTAGTTCTAAAAGTAGAAATAAGGAAATTCATAGTTTTCATTGATTATGGCCAGATTTTTCTCCAGCAGGATGCTTCCATTCACAGTGCTACCAGCAACTTAGTAAATGTGCCTACTTGACATAGTCCTTCCAACATGGAGTGTTGTTTTGTTTTATTTTTTTTAAATGAAATCCATTGTTTAATTCTTGCTACTTTATTTTTTTTTCTTTTTAAGATTTTATTTATTTATTTGACAGAGAGAGAGAGAGAGAGAGATCACAAGTAGGCAGAGAGGCAGGCCGAGTGGCGGGCGGGGGGGGGGGGAAGCAGGCTCCCTGCTGAGCAGAGAGCCCGATGCGGGCCTCGATCCCAGGATCCTGAGACCATGACCTGAGCCAAAGGCAGAGGCTTTAACCCACTGAGCCACCCGGGCACCCCTAATTCTTGCTACTTTAATGGGTAGTCTGAAATTTTATTTTCTTTAAATTACTAGTGATGAGCATTCTATATGATTTACTTTTTAATAAATATTAATCATTTTATCTTTATTTATTTATTTTTAAAGTACTCTCTATATCCTACGTGGACCTCAAACTCAAAACCCCAAGATTGAGAGTCACGTGCTCTACCGACTGAGCCAGCCAGGCGCCCCAATCATTTTACATATTTGTATTTATTATTTCATTTATAACATGGATTCTTATTTTCTGTTACCTTTTAATATTTGTTATAAAAAAAGTATGAACCCATCCACTCTACCTGATTACTTTCTAATAGTCAAAGTTTAATTATCCTCTAACGATGGATAAGTTGTCCTTTAAGTCTTTGATTTACTTCAAATTTATTCCACTCTGAAGTGTCGATCCAAGTACTCATGTTTAATATCTAGTTGCTGAAACAGCAGTTAACTGCTTTCCTCATTGTGACTAGATTTTTTTCCCTTGAGTTATCATTTTAAGTTCTTTTTAAAGATTTGTGGGTTTTTTAAAAATAATTAGTATATTTCTTCTGACTAGATAGTTTTCTTCTAAGTTATTTGCAGGATAGCCTTGAAGGCTCTTGCTGAATGGTCCACTTTATATTATAGCAGTGCTGATTGCTCCCCATCGTGTTTTCTTTTTTTTTTTTTTTAAATGTTCTTTCGGGGCGCCTGGGTGGCTCAGTTGGTTCGGCAACTACCTTCGGCTCAGGTCGTGGTCCCGGAGTTCTGGGATCAAGTCCCGCATCGGGCTCCCGGCTCCACCGGGAGTCTGCTTCTCCCTCTGACCTTCTCCCCTCTCATGTTCTCTCTCTCTTTCAATCGAATAAATAAAATCTTTAAAAAAAAAAATAAATAAAAAATAAAAATAAAATGCTCTTTCATACTCATACTTCTTAGATAAGTGTTTATCGTTGACTTCAGGAGTTACATCAAGTGCTTTATTAAACTTAATTGACATTGCTTCTAATCTATATTACTTAAGTATTTTGTTTCCAAATATTTTACAACATGAAATTGGGATAATTAGACTGTTCCTTTAACTTAAATCATGAAACAAAATTTATGAATCCTCTTAATTTGCTGAATTCTGATAGATGCATTGATTTAATAAACCAAAAAACCTGAACTAAATGCCACTGAAGCAGTGCCTGGGTGTCTCAGTCAGTTAAGCATCTGCCTTCAGCTCAGATCATGATCCTAGTGTCTTGGTCATGATCCCAGTGTGCTGGGATCAAGTTCCACGTCGGGCTTCCCGCTCAGTGGGGAGTCCCCCTCTCCTCTGCCCTTTCCCCTGCTCGTGCTCTCCCTCCCTCTCTCCTTTTCCTCTTCCCTCTCTCAAATAAAGAAATAAAAATCTTTTTAAAAATGCCACTGAAAATATGGCCTCCCCATTCCAGTAAATTAGTTTAAAATACAATAAAATTTATATATTTTCTAAAATCATTGTGTGTTAACTTCAGAATTATATTTGAATGTGAACCAAATGAATACTCTCTTTGGGCAGTTTTCAGAATTGCTTCTTAGGCTGTAATTCTCAAGGTGGTTTTTCTTTTTTGGTAGGAGTGGAATGCTATTCATGAACCTCTTGGGACCCCCTCTTTTTAGAAAAACCTGTAATGTACTTTCACAAAAATTTGCATGTAATCTTATGGAGCACAGACCTCTCTTAGGCCATCTCTGGGCCCCGTGTTACAAAACCCTGTTTGGAGTGTTCGATACAGCTACTTCTAAGCAACTGCCTTTGTGCCCTTATGTCTTAGGGGCTGACATAGCTGAGGTGATGCTGGATTTCATTGATTGGCTGACCCACCAGGAATTTGGCCGAAGATGTGTGGTCAGTATCAGAGATATCCTGTCCTGGGTTAACTTCATGAACACAATGGGGGAGGAAGCTGCTTTGAAAAGGCAAGAGACCATCTCCACTGTGACATCATTTGTCCATGCTGCATGCCTCGTGTACATAGATGGACTAGGTTCAGGTATGTTGTCTGTTAGTTGGCGTGGGCACAAGGGGGTTAGGGTAGAGGGGAGTATGAAATGGAGCAAACCCAGACCTCTGACCTCTGGCCCAGATACTTTAAAAAAATCACTCACTCTAACATTTCTGAGACCCAGAATGGATTTTACTTTCTTTCTACTCTTTTTGAGAGATGGTTTATATAAAAGATAGGTTGCAACTTCTCATTGCTTATAGGCCAGGGACCTGGTAAACATGAAATGGTTATTACAAGTAAAAAGAAGACTGTTAGAAATGCCCTTGCTCCTGAAGGACTGGATAATTCTTAACATGAATGGTGATTTATAGTTATTGCCTGAATCCTTTGTTTTTAAGTTTACCATAATTTCATAAAATTCAGTGTTTGAGTTCTGTTTTTTCAGCAGTGAAGATTAGAGAAGTAAACCCATGTGATCAGCAGTACCAGATTAATCACTCCTACCTCCAGGCTGATTCATCATGGAGTGCATGAGTGCTTTACTGAATACACTGCTGCTGATCTGTGAATTGTGGGGATAGGGGATCCAGACTTTTGCCTTTGGACTATTTACAGTAGCAGTTGCATTTGGGGGGTAACTTTAGCAAGGGCCTCATTTTCCCTGGAAACCACCCGAGAGCTCCTGATGAGTAGTTGGGAAGCTTGGTGTCATGCTGTTGTTTGATGGACTGACCCTCTGTCTTTTAGGGGTAACTTCCTCAGGGTTTGGTACAGCTCTCTTGGCTCGCAAAGAATGTCTGAAATTCCTAATCAAGAAACTTTCCAAGATAGTGCGACTTACAGAGTGTCAAAAAAACGAATTAAAGATTTATGACCCACTCAAGGCCAAAGAATTTACTGGAATAGACAACCTTTGGGGAATTCATCCATTTTTTATACCAAGGGGTAAGAATGATTTTAAATAAATGAAGATTCTCTTCTTGTAGGTCATAAGTACTTGACTTTTATTGTGACTTTTAGTGTATCATACTCACGGTTATTTTTAAACTAGTTATCTGAATTAAAATTTGACTTGGCATAACCAACTATAATTTCATGAATAATTAAAAACACATAACTGACATATAAAAATAGGGAAAGGTATCGTTTTTAATCTATGAATAAACTGTCTTATAAAAATCCATTTATTTTTTATTTGGTGCTCAAAACAAGAGCTTTCCTATAGTGATAATTCAACCCATAATGTATCAGCTATAGATCCTCATCACTGCTAGGATATAGGACCTATATGTTAGTGACCTGGGACCGGGGTGATCCCTGCTTCTGCTTCCACAGCTGAGGTAATAGATGTTTTCCTAGCCCTCCAAACTGGTATACGAAAAGTTTCTTCCAGGAGGCACAGTGACACAAATGTTAAGCCCTATAAAACTATTCTTAGTCTGCAGTTCAGCTAGATTATAGGTCAAAGATGCATCCTGAATTGTCTTGGAGGCCTAAAAACCTTGTATGAAATTACTTATGTGGAAACATGTGGCCCACACACCTAGCTTACACTTGACTTTTAAGAAAATACTTATTGGTAAAGGTAAATTGTGTAAGTACATGTAATAATTCCAGGTGTAGGTTGTGAAAGGAAAAATGTGTTCTTGCAGTAGACCTATGTAAGTAAGTATATACATAGGTATAAGCACTAGAGAGATCTGAGTAGTAGGCACAGTTGAAGAACGTATGCTGCCGGCTAGTCCTTCAGAGGATTTTATAACCTAAAAGTGGGGAAATGTTGACATAGGGCTGAGCCTTTTCACTACAGATGGTGCTTCACTGACTGAAAGTCTACTTGTTGGATTCTTAAAATCTTGGCATTGACATGTATGTATGATTTGGTTGATGTCCAGCTTATATGTGGCTTTTCTTTTCTCTACGTAAGGACCTGTCCTTCACAGGAATAATGTTGCTGACTATGCACTCAGTGCAGGCACCACAGCTATGAATGCCCAGAGGCTCTTAAGAGCTACAAAGCTGAACAAACCCATTCTCCTGGAGGGCTCCCCTGGTGTGGGCAAGACAAGTTTGGTGGGAGCATTAGCAAAGGCTTCAGGCAACATCCTTGTTCGAATCAACTTGTCAGAGCAGACGGTAAGCTTAGTCATTCTACAGCTGATGAGGAGGAGTATAGGGAGTAATGTTTGTATCTGTTTATAGAGTTTCTTAATCAGAAATAGTTAGGGCATTTTCAAAATCCCAAATATTTCTTGGTGATAAAGACCACAGCAACATGACCTTCCAAACTGTCTCCTTTCAGATTCAGTAATAACTGATATTTGTAATATTATTCTCTCTAGATGCTTTAATCTAATTGTCTTTTGAGAGATAATTGCCCAATTTGGTATTTATTATAACATAACCTTCATTTTTGTACTTTCTAAAAAAAATGAATAGAAATAAAATGGCCTTAAAGCACTCTCACAAAATTATGGGACAAGAAGTGACAAATGAGACTCTCTAGGAATGGGGTCTGGGAGCAGGACCTGGTCTTTGTTTTGTTTTTATTTGTTTTGTTTTGTTTAAAGCTCACTAATTAATTTCCAAGTATAGCTACAGTTAAAAACTACTGATCTAGAGCTCCAGCTTCAATCGATTGATACTTGCAGTATTGTGGTGAGAAGGTCCTTGGGGACATGTCTGGGCTCCTGGTAAAGAGTACTAGGATTGATTAGTTCTGTCTTGGGGATAAAAAGAAAAGTGGCATAAGGCCCAAGAATTTATCATGTTAGATTTAGGAGCTTGGGATCTAGTTAATTTTTTTTTATGTAATGTTGGCTTTTTCTCCTTTGTACCCCCTCTCAAAGGACATCACAGACCTGTTTGGAGCAGATCTACCTGTGGAAGGTGGCAAGGGAGGGGAGTTTGCCTGGCGGGACGGTCCCTTGCTGGCGGCTCTGAAGGCAGGCCATTGGGTTGTGTTGGATGAGGTGAGAGGACTGTCTGTCATGCCGAGCATAGGGTCACAATGGAAAGAGCAGTCATACTTTTCATATTGCTAGGGCATACCTCAGTGGATGATCATGCTGTTTTGCTAGTAAAGACAAATCTCTAATGAAGAAAAGTCCTCCGTGGTTTCTTTGAAGAATAAGAAAAGTCACTTGTCAGAAAGCATATCTAGAAACCCTTGTATATACAAGTCACTAACACTTGTTTTTGTAAGCCAGCCTCCAGAGAAGAACCGTCTCTTCACTGGTTTATTCTGTGGTGTCTGGCTGGCTTTATATTTTGTATTTATTTCATGGGTGTTTTACAGTGTCAACCACATGTTTTATAAGTGCAACAGAGAGATTGCAGAAAGTTATCTTAAGAGACATACAAAAAATTAGTGAGAAAATGATCAGTGTTACATGTGTATTATGGGTAAGTTATTGACTGGAAGAACAGAGCCCCTTATGATACCTGGGATAAATGCTGAATCTTGGTGACCAGCAGGCAGTTGGAGATACGGAAAAGTGATGTACAAAAATACAAAAATGTCAAGCTATGGGCAAAGGCATCTAGTCACTTTGGGATGTGCCTTGTTAATCCGGGAAAAGGCTGGGAAGTAGTGGTGAAGCTTAAAAGATTGGTGTGATCAGAATGCTCTGGACGGAACTTTTTAAGTCTGGCCCTAGTGGGTCCCCAAGATTCAGACGCCTTTGCATCTGAAGTTGGAGGGCGGGCTGTGGGGTTACCTTTCAGCTGAGCTGCTTCCTACTTACCATAGTGAGAGGGTGCTGTGTCCCATATCCCTGATTTTTGGAAAAAGATGCCTGATAGTATTATATTCTTTAGCCAGGGGGGAAAACTGCCAAGTGTTAAAATTTAAGGCTTCAGACCATACTCCTATTGGGTGGAAATGTATCCAGGCGACCCAAGACATTCTTGACTGCAGTCACATTTAAGAGTAGCTTTTAGAGTTTTATATGTTTGGGAATATTCAGTGGATTTTGTGCTTTGTAGTGTTTATGTAAACGTGACACTTGAAATTCTGATACAGTCTGGGTTCTTTTGTCCATTTGCATTTTATTGATTTCTTGTTTTCCTAATTGAATTTTTCCATGTTACCTAAAAACTACCACACTTAGCATCCCTGAGGTATAAACTCAGCATCTGAAGACCTCCATTCAGCTCTTTTCATTTTTGGCACAGAAACTCCCTGTATTTGTTCTTGTTCACAAAAATGTTGGTGAAAGTTAGCTATTTCGATCTACTTTATGTAGTTTATATCATGACTTTGAAACCCATTTAGAGATTTCATTCAGAATTTGAGCTGGTGAAGATACTTAAGTATATAAAGAGTTGTCTTCATCTTTAAAGATCTCATAGTACAAAAGTGGGATCTGTGTACTGACAAGCTTTTTGGTAAGCTGGGGTATACAAGGTAGGTCTGTATAGGTGAATACAATGGACACAGTTTAATTTCAGAGAAGATTTAAACTGCTTTTTAAAAAATTCAGTCTAAATATTTATTCAGTTTACTTAAAAGTCATTGATAATTTATATACCCCAGATGTCTGACGTGTGTCTGTATATGAAATAATAGGATGACTATACTTAGCTTAAGAAGTAGAACGTTACTGGGGTGCCTGGGTGGCTTAGTAAGTTAAGTGTCCAACTCTTGATTTTGGCTCAGGTCATGGTCTCGGAGTTGTGGGATGGAGCCCCACGGCAGGCTCTGTGCGCCACGGGGTGTCTCCTGGAGATTCTCTTTCCCTCACCTTTCCCTCCTCCCACTTTCTTTCTCTCTCTCTAAAAAAATGAATAAGTCTTAAAAAATGGAATGTCATTGGGCGCCTGGGTGGCTCAGTTGGTTGAGCAACTGCCTTCGGCTCGGGTCATGATCCCGAAGTCCCGGGATCGAGTCCCATATCGGACTCCCGGCTCTGCGGGAAGTCTGCTTCTCCCTCTGACCTTCTCCCCTCTCATTCTCAGTCTCTTGCTCTCTAATAAAAAAAAAAAAAAAAAAAGGAATGTCATCAACACTGAGCTTCCTCCTCCTGAAGACAATACTATTCTGTTTTTATGCATATTCTTCTTTTTTTATAGTTATACAGCATATGTAATAAACATTTATACTTTCTTCAAATAGCTCAACCTGGCTTCTCAGTCTGTATTGGAAGGACTCAATGCTTGTTTTGACCACAGAGGAGAAATCTACGTTCCTGAGTTAGGAATGAGTTTTCAAGTACAGCATGAAAAGACGAAGATTTTTGGATGTCAGAATCCTTTTAGACAAGGAGGTGGGAGGAAAGGCTTGCCAAGGTCTTTCCTTAACAGATTCACTCAGGTAAGATTTGCTGTTGCCCTGGAGCCCAAAGGTGAAGTGTTGGGGGTGATAAGACTGCTGGCACATACCTAGGAGGATGCTCACTATAAAAATGAGAGAGCATCAGTTTAATGATCTGTTTCTCAATTGAAACAGATCTCTATACATGTCTCTATATGATGAATATTAATGTGACTGATGCCCTTCATCACTTCTCTTCTGGTTTGAGTCCCTTTGTCTTCAGTCCTGGAAAACCCGGTATGTTACCCGTTAGTGGAGAGTAGGGTGATCACCCCTCCAGGAATTCCATTACCATGCTCAGGATCAAGGCCAGTTTTTGATCTTTCCAGGTGTCTAAATGATCTATTATAATACTGAAAAATTTTTTTATGATGAAAATAATGCATTTTAAGGTGAGAAGGAAAAGAAAACAGCCAGGAAGAATAAAAAATCCAGTATTCTCCATACCAGAAGCAATCATTATTAACATTTGATGTCTTTCTTACTGTCTTTATTCTCATTTTCAGCGGTTGGAGAATGTGTGTGTGTCTATCTGTACACATATGCTTACTTGTTTTAACATTTATTTGCCAAAGTTTGACTAACCTGCAGGTTTGGAAATGGCTCTAGATGTTGGCTTTCTTTAATGTCCCTTTCCGTAATTCACTGAATATTTTTGCAGAATGATTCCTCATAATAATGAGGAATTTCAAACATACTGAAAAGTTGAAAAGTTGAGATTTTGAAGTAAATTTCCTATGCCTGTACCATCTAGTCTTGAGGGCATTATATACATAGGAAATTTTAAAAAAGACAAATATGCTTAAAAATATAAACAAATGCACTTAAGTTGTATCTTTTTTTTTCTTTAATTCACTAGAGCAGAACTAACAACAACAAAACCTCTGTTGCCCTGTATTTCAAATATTTTATAGGATTCTGTATCCTAGAAATGCGAGGAAAGCGGTTTCTGTAACTGATTTTTTATATATATATCTAAACTGAGGTACTGTTATTTAGGTGTTAAATAACAGTTTTACTTTACAAGTGGTAGTCCTTCCTGGTTTTCAGTAAAGAGAGGCAATAGTATTTCTTCATGTTCTTTTTGGATTCTATAGGTCTTTGTGGATCCCCTTACGGTAATTGACATGGAGTTCATTGCCAGTACTCTGTTTCCAGCCATTGACAAAAATATTGTTAAGAAGATGGTTGCTTTCAACAACCAAGTAAGTACTTACTTGTATTAATTGTTTTTTATTTTCATGCCGTAATAGAACCATCATTATTTTCATCATGGGACACTGTAAAATTTATCAGTCTCTCTAAAATAAACCACATTGAATTGTACAAGTTTCTAGTGGAAAGAACTACTCATTTGAGGATTACATTAATTCAGATCTTTTGTGTGTGTCAATGTTAATGCTTACAAGAGTATTCCTGGTTTAGATGTTTGGGTTGGGAGGAGGAGACATTTGTATCAAACCCAATTTCTGTTTCAGATTATGTTTGCATTTGTAGTACATTGATAGTACCTAATGTAGTGCGCCTAGCAATGGAACATTTTTCCCAATAATGGTGTTTTCTTTTTAGATTGATCATGAAGTGACTGTTGAGAAGAAATGGGGGCAAAAAGGAGGACCCTGGGAATTCAACCTTCGGGACCTTTTCCGCTGGTGTCAGTTGATGCTAGTTGACCAGTCCCCTGGGTGTTATGATCCTGGTCAGCATGTGTTTTTGGTCTATGGTGAGAGAATGAGAACCAAGGAAGACAAAGAAAAGGT
>CM052802.1:62736630-62761182 GCA_028533885.1 Nasua narica
TTAAGAGACAGCCTCCTTATCAGTGCTGATGATGCAGAAGTAGTGCTACGAGCCTGGAGTCACTTCCTTCTGACTTATAAGCCCAAGTGTCTTGGAGATGGCGGTAGAGGTATCACGATGGAGATTGTCAACAAGCTGGAAGCAGTATTATTGCTCATGCAGCGACTCAATAATAAAATCAACTCCTACTCTAAGGCAGGTATGTGTGTTTGGACGTGTGCATCAGATATGTATGTAGCATTGTCCGTACAGTGTCCATATATAGATAGTGATATATTTGTAAGGCAATATCTGTAATTTTTTACTAATGTAATTGTTATTAACAAAACTTGAAAATCTTTGTTTTAGAAAGTAAAATGAAACTTGTGTAAAATAATTCAGAATTGACGATTCTAAACAAAGCAAAAACAAAGAAATTGGTTAGTGACCTTGATGGTTTATGTTGTGTATAATCAGCTATAATGGTAAATCATTTGCATGGAAAGTTGGTTTTATTTTTTTTTGGCTTTTTAAAAAACTAAGTAATTTCTCAAGAAATTAAGCATTCTATTTTATTTTAAATTATTTGAGAGAGAACGAGAGAGAGTGCTGTCGTGAGAGAGAGCACGTGCGGGGGTGGGGAAGGGGCAGAGGGCGAGGGATAAGCAGACTCCGTGCTGAGCAGGGAGCCCAGTGTGGGGCTTGATCCCAGGACCCTGAGATCCTGACCTGAGTCGACGGTAGATGCTTGACCAACTGAGTACCCAGGCGTCCCAAGAAATTAAACATTTTAAATGGGAGAATAGGAGTCTACAATGATTGTTAGGATTTGTTTATTAATTTTGCATAGAAAGTGGAAGAAATCCCTCAGGGAACATAGAACTTCTCTCATTTTGTGGTGTAGTTTTCTGGGTGATGATGAGCATGCTCTTAGGGAAGATTGTCAGTCACTATGATTGTCATCCTTTATTTTCAAAGCCTGTTTGTAACTGGTTACAAAGGGTTGATTCCTTAGAAAGAAATGAGACTCCTCTGTTCTAGCTCCATAAACAATGCATCCATGGCTGTGGGTCAAATGGTTTACTTTCTTAGGCAAGAGGGTTATTTTATTATGTTGGGTTTTTTTTAAGATTTTATTTATTTATTTGACAGAGACATGGCAAGAGAAGGAACATAAGCAGGGGGAGTGGGAGAGGGAAAAGCAGGCTTCTTGCTGACCAGGGAGCCCGATGCGGGGCTTGATCCCAGGACCCTGGGGTCGCGACCTGAGCTGAAGGCAGAGGCTTAACAACTGAGCCACCCAGGCACCGTGAGAATGATTTTATTGTTGATTAGATTTGTCACTTCCCAATTCAACCCTACCATTTGAATTTGAAATCCTTTCCTCATTCACTCAAATTTGTTAGAGGTATTTAGTGAAGTTATGCATTACTTTATATATTTTTTAAAGATGGGTATTGTAAAACTTCCCATTGAGCTATGAATTCCAACTGGGTGGTAGGCCCTATATTAAATATTTACTTTTAAACCTCACAACACTACTGCATTACAAGGAAAGATTATCTCCATTTTATGCTTCTGGACGTGGATGCTCCTAAGGGTTAAATGATGTGCTCAATACAGTTACGAAGAATCTAAACTAGGCTTTGGATCTAATCCTCTGATCTCAAAGCCTTCAGTCTAGTGCTTCTATATATCTTTCAGTTGAAATTTAAATATTTAGAGTAAGTCTCACAGCCCATTCTAAATACTGCTTTTTTATTTAGGATTTACTTTCATACTGAGTAATTTCTTAGGGGTATTAATAGAGTGAAAAAAGTGAGTCTGAAGCACTTTTTCTATTTTATTTTTGGTAAAAATATTTTTTCTGCTTAAATATTTATATCTTTTAACCTTACCATGAAGATGTATGACTGTTAAATTGTGAACATGAGAAATACTTTTTGATTTCTGGATCTGTTCTATTGACTTTTCTTCTGGCTATAAATCATATTTTCTTTGTGTGTCTAGTAATTTTGATTGGATGCTGGAAATTTTGAATTAAGTTGCTTACTCCTGCATTTTTGTTGATCCTTGAACAACATAGGTTTGAACTGCATGGGTCCACTTACATGTGGGTTTTTTTTTTTTTTTTTCAGTAAATAGATGTACAGTACTGTAAGTGTATTTTCCTTATAATTTTTAAAATTTTCTTTAGCTTACTTTATTGTAAGAATACAGTATATAGTGTATACAATGTACACAATGTGTTAATTGGCTTATTGGTAAGATGGCTATTAGTAGTTAGGTTTTGAGGAGTCAAAAGTTTTATGTGGCTGATTCACCTACCTGTACCACTGGGGCAAATAATACATTATATGTTAATTTTTAAAAAAGTTTTATGTGGATTTTTGAGTGCTTGGGGAGAGGTTAGCACCCTTATCCCATTTGTTTTTTAAGAGTCAACTGTATTTCTTTAAAGACTTCTGGACTTTGTGAATTAGTTTGATTTTATATTTTTATTTGATCTATTTAGACTTAAAAAAAAAATACAAGCAGTTCACCCATTTCTCCCCCCCAACTCCCTCAACCGCCAGTCTGTTCTCTTTATCCAGAAGCTTGGTCTTTTGTTTTAAGATCTTACATATAAGAGAGATCATATGGTATTTGTCTTGCTCTGACTTAGTTCACTTAGCATAATGCTCTTGAGTTCCATCCATGTTGTCACAGATGGCAAGATTTCATTCTTTTATATGGCTAAATAATATTCCATTGTATGTATATACACAATTTCTTTATCCATTCATCTATGAATAGACAATGAAATTGTTTCCATATCTTGGCTATTATAAACAGTCCTGCAGTGAACATGGTGGTGCATATATCTTTTTGAGTTAGTGTTTTCATTTTCTTAGGATAAATACCCAGAAGTGGAATTGCTGGATCATATGGAGTTCCATTTTTATTTTTTGAGGAACTTCTGTACTGTTTTCCATAGTGGCTATACAAATTTACATTCTCACAAAATTACATTTTCTCCAATGCTTGTGACTCACCCTTTCTTTCTTTCTTTCTTTCTTTCTTTCTTTCTTTCTTTCAGATTTTATTTATTTGACAGAGAGCAGAAGTAGGCAGAGTGGCAGGCAGATGGCGAGGAAGAAGCAGGCTCCCCGCTGAGCAGGGAGCCTGATGTGGGGCTCGATCCCAGGACCCTGGGATCATGACCTAAGCCGAAGACAGACGCTTAACTGACTGAGTCACCCAGGCACCCCAACACTTGTTATTTCTTATTAATAATAGCCATTCTAACAGGTGTGAGGTGATCTCTCATTCTAGGTTTGATTTACATTTCCCTCAATTATTTTGAATATCTTTTCATGTACCTGTTGGCTATCTATAGGTCTTCAGAAAAATGTCTATTTAGATCCCCTGCCCAGGATTTAATGGGTTTGTTTGTAATTTTGCCATTGAGATGTAGGATTTATATATATATATTTTGGATATTAGCCCCTTATCAGGTATATGACTTGCAAACATTTTCTCCCATTCAGTAGATTGCCTTTTCATTTTGTTGGTTTCCTTTGCTGTTCCAAAATATTTTAGTTTGATGTAGTCCTACTTATTTATTATTGTTTTTGGTGTCACATTAAAAAGATCATCACCAAGACCTATGTCAAGAAGCTTACCACTTGCATTTTCTTCTAGGAGTTTTATGGTTTCAGGTCTTTCATTCAAGTCTTTAATCCATTTTGAATTTTTGTGTGTAGTATAGGATTAGTGGTACAGTTTTATTCTTTCGTATGTGGCTATCCAGTTTCCCCAGGACCATTTTTTTTTTTTTTTAAGATTTTATTTATTTATTTAACAGAGAGAGAACACAAGCAGGCAGAGAGGCAGGCAGAGGCAGAGAGAGGAGCAGGCTCCCTGAGGAGCAAGGAGCCCGATGTGGGACTCGATCCCAAGATGCTGGGATCATGACCTGAGCCAAAGGCAGCTGCTTAACCAACTGAGCCACCCAGGCGTCCCCCCAGGACCATTTTTAATTGAAGAAATTGTCCTTTCCTCATTGTGTATTCTTGGCCCTTGTTGTAAATTAATTGGCCGTATACGTGTGGGTTTATTTCTGGGCTCTCATTTCCGTTCCACTGGTCTGTGTGTCTGTTCTGATGCTAGGATCGTGCTGTTTCATTACTTTAGCTTTGAAATATGGTTTGAAATAAGGGAACTTAATGCCTCCAGCTTTGTTCTTTTAAGATTGCTCTGGCTATTTGGGGTCTTCTGTGGTTCCATACAACTTTTAGCCTTATTTGTTCTATTTTGGTGAAAAATACACTGGAATTTTGATAGGGATTGTACTTAATCTGTATATTGCTTTGGACAGAATGGACATTTTAACAACATTCATCCAATCCACGAGCAGGGAGTATCTTTCCATTTATTTGTGTCTTGATCAGTTTCTTAATGTCTTAGAGTTTTCAGCATACAGATCTTTCACCTCCTTGGTTAAATTTATTCTTGGGTTTTTTTTTTTTTTTTATGTGAGTGTAAATGTGATTGTTTCAATTTCACTTTCTGATAGTTTATTATTAGTGTATAGAAACACAGTGGATTTTTGTGTATTGATCTTGTGTCCTGCAACTTGACTCAATTTCTTTATTCTGTGTGTGTGTGTGTGTGTGTGTGTGTGTGTGTGGTGTAGGGTTCTATATATCATGTGCAAATAGTGACAATTTTCCTTTTTTCCTTTCCAATTTGGTTGCCTCTTGCCTCTTATTTTTCTCTCCAAATTGCTCTGGCCTGGAATTCCAATATTGTGGTGAATAAAATAGTGAGAGTGGACATCCTGTTTTGTTCCTGATCTCAGAGAAAATGCTTTCAGGTTTTCATTGTTAAGTAATATGTTATCTGTAAGCTTGCCATATATAGCTTTTATTATGTTGATGCATATTCCTTCTATACCCATTTTATTAAGAGGTTTTTTTTAATCATGAATGGATGTTGAATTTTATCAAGTGCTTTTTCTGCATCTACTGAAATGATCATATGATTTTTATCCTTCATTTTGTTAATGTGTGGTATCACATTGATTTGCAGGCTTTGAACCATTCTTACATCCCTGGAATAAATCCCACTTGATCATAGTGTATGCTCCTTTCACTCTATTGTTGAATTTAGTTTGCTGATTGTTTTGTTGAGAATTTTTGGGATCTATGTTTATTAGTAAAATTAGTCTATATATATATATATTTTAAAGTAGGCTCCATGCCCAACATGAGGCTTGAACACATGACCCTCAGATCGAGTTGCATGCTCTACCAGCTGAGCCAGCCAGTGCCCCTAGGCTGAAATTTTCTTTTCTTGTGGCATCCTTGTCTGGTTTTGGTATCAGGGTAATGCTGACTTTATAAAATTAGTTTGGAAAAGTTCCCTTTTGTTCTTCCTCTTCTTTTTTTTAAATTTTTTTTAAAGATTTTATTTATTTATTTGACACAGAGAGATCACAAATAGGCAGAGAGGCAGACAGAGAGAGGGGGAAGCAGGCTTCCTGCTGAGCAGAGAGCCCGATGCGGGGCTTGATCCCAGGACCCTGACATCATGACCTGAGCCGAAGGCAGAGGCTTTAACCCACTGAGCCACCCAGGCACCCATCTTCCTCTTCTTCTTATACTGGTTTTTTTTTTTTTTTTTTTTTTTTTGGAAGTGTTTTGAGAGGCCCGAGTGGCTCAGTTGGTTAAGCGTCTTGCCTTCGGCTTAGTTCATGATCTCAGGGTCCTGGGATCATGCTCTACATTGGGCTCCCTGCTCAGCAGAGAATCTGCTTCTCCCTCTCTCTCTGACCCTTCTCTCCGCTCATGCTCTCTGGGGGGCGGTTGTTTGAGAAAGATGAATATTTATTCTTTCTGAATGTTTGGTAGAATTTACCAATTCTACCTCCTTTCTGGGTGATACTGATTTATTTATTTTTATTAATTTATTTTTCTTTTTTTTAACATATATTATTTGTTTCAGGTGTATAGATCTGTGATTCATCACTTTTTTAAAAAAAAGATTTATTTTTTATTTATTTGAGACAGAGAGAGAGAGCTTGAGAGGGGAGAGGTCAGAGGGAGAAGCTGCTCTGCAGGGAGCCGATGTGGGACTCGATCCCGGGACTCCAGGATCATGACCTGAACCGAAGGCAGTTGCTTAATCAACTGAGCCACCCAGGCGCCCGTGATTCATCAGTCTTACACAGTTCACAGCACTGGGTGACACTGATTTATTACAGTCCCATGGGATCAGGAACTCAAGCTCCCCTGGCCTCCAGAGCAAAGGATCAAGAGGCATCCTGGGTGGTAGCTATAAAAATTAGGGCCCCAAGACTTGTGTAAAAGACTTTCTGGGAGGTACTGGTGCTTCTGAGATCCACAGAGGAAGAGCACAAAGATGGCACTTGGCAGTCTTCTTCCCTGGAGGGTGTTCCAACAGGCTCTGGGATGTATATGTTATATTCGATGCCTGCTCCTGAGGTTGTGTCTTTAATACAAGCAGGTGAGCCTCCTTCACTTTAAGTCATGGTGCAATTGGCTGCCTCTGAGCTGGGCCCTGGGGTGGAGTCTGAGTATGCGAGCCCTTTCTCCAGTCACAGTCTTGTGCTCTTGGGGTGCAAGCCCTGTTGTTTTTAAAATCGGTGTTTCGAGGACTTGCCTTTCAGGTACATGTTTTAAAAGTTGGGATTCCTGACGTGTGGTTCAAACTGTTTGCTCCATAGTGAAAAGCTCCAGGTTTTCAGGTCCTTCCCAGTTATGGGTCGCAGCACTGGGGATGGAATTTATGGTGAGATTATTTCTCAGCCTCTCCCACCTGCTTCAGTGTGGTGGTTTTGGGTTGGTTCCCTGTCCCCTCCATTTGCCTGGTATGTAGTTGTTACTCAGCCAGACCTCAGGAGGAAGTTGTTCCATATATAGCTGTCGATTCACTGTGTTCCTGGGGGCAGATGAGTTCAGGATCTTCCTACACTGCCATGTCGAACCAGATCATTTTGATCTTTTCAAGCTTAATTTCAAGCTTTTTAAGGTCAGTACAGAGTAATCTTTACTCTAGGGCTAGATTAGCACCCACTTTTTTTTTTTTTAAATAAAGAGTTTATTTATTTGACAAAGCACAAGCAGAGGAAGTGGCAAGCAGAGGGAGAGGGAGAAACAGGCTCCCCACCGAGCAAGAAGCCCAATGTGGGGCTCGATTCCAGGACCCTGGGATCGTGACCCAAGCCGAAGGCAGATGTTCAACCAACTGAGCGACCCAGGCGCCCTGAGATTAACCCCATTATTGAGGCACACCTTGCATGGCATCTCTGCTGAATGGCCTGTGTATTCGGTGGGGTTTCCAGTTTGGCTGGTGGAAACTGGAGTGATAGCCTTGTATAAACTCTGGGAATTGTTCCAATCTTAACTCCCCAGCAATTGTCCTTTTCTTGCGAGTTTTCCCACTCTTGTGGAGCTTCACCTTTTACGTGCATGTGCAGACTGTTATTTAGCCAAAGACTCCAGAGGCCCTTATCTAGATTTCTGGAGCTCTCTGAGTAACGCCTTCATCTTGAGTTCTCTGCCCTTCAGTCTAGTTGTCTTGGCCTTCCTAAGTTCCAGTCTGTCTGCTCAAATCAGTGAGACCTCTGTGGTATGTTTGAGTTCCCTCTCCTCGCTTTGCAAATAAATAGCAGTTGTTACTATAATCCCATGATATGGTCTTTAGAAAGAAAGCCTGGTTTAATGACATTGATTTTCATTGTGCCACCTTTTAGTGCCCTGTCATTTGATAAAAAAAAAATACAGTAATAGGTAGGAGGAAGTATTCTCCTTGCGCCATTTGAGAAATTGTAACCAAGATTATTTACCTTTTCTGTCACCTTTGAGTCACCTCTATCTACCCATTAATTCAGAAAGCCATTGAAAAGTACTTTCTGTTGCCAGACCTAATTTTTTTTACCTGTTTTGTTTAAACAAAAACGAAAACCTTTATTTATACTTACTACAAAACTTTTAAAACTTGGACCGTAAGTTTCCGATTTTCTTTTAATAAACTCTTAGTTATTTTTGTTTTTCTTTTGTTGTTGTTGTTGTCATTTCATTGTCCTGGTTTGAAATTAAGTGCTGTGACTGACATTTCAGAGTTTGCCAAACTTGTGGAAGAGTTCCGAAATTTTGGGGTGAAGCTTCTGCAGTCCACCAGTGGCCACAGCCATGGCACATTTGAATGGGTTGACAGCATGTTGGTTCGGGCTCTGAAGTCTGGAGATTGGCTTTTGATGGACAATGTTAACTTTTGCAAGTAAGGACCCTCTGCTTAATCACAAGATTGGAATTTGGGATATGCTTGTCAAAGTAGAACCCCAGCTGGAATTTCTTGCATTTTTGAACCCATCGTTAGCTAGAAACGTATCCTCAACCATTTTCTGTAGACTGATCCCTGTTGCGAACAAAGGTAGTTGGTCGTTAACTGCAAGATTTTAGTTCTGTATGACTGTTTTGAGCTAAATTGAAGGCTAACACAATTGGATTACTTTCCAACCATCTTTGAGGTAGACCTTTTTATTTAACATCAAAAATACTCTTTGTTAGGGGCATTCTTGAGGGCAGATTTTTGAAATGGAGGATCTTTTACAGGGCAGACAGTAAATGTGCATCAGTGTGTATTGCTTTGATTCTAAAGTAAGGACAAGAATATAAAACTGCCGTAATACACAGCATAATAGAAACTACTCCAGGTCAGATGATGGGTTTCTCTACCTGGAGCGTTTTTCAAAATGTTTGAATTGAAATCCAGTTGCCTTTAGATTGATTTGATAATGTTGGAAAGTGGGGGAGATAGAAAGGGAAAGAGAAAAGATAGTAATTTTATTTACTTATTGAACGAGTATTTTGTATATCTACTATGTATGAATCTCTGGGCAACATGCCTTGGGGAGTGAAAAGGAGAATGGATGGGGAGAGAGAGAGCACAATTCTATGTTGGAGAGTGGTCCATGCTGAAGGAGGACATGGGTGAGGAGCAGTGGGAGGAGGCCTGTGCGAGGAAGAGTAGAACCAGTGTAGTCAGTCTGTCACCATTGTATTTGAATTCTCTCTGTGCAGCCCATCAGTGCTGGATCGTTTGAATGCTTTGCTTGAACCTGGAGGTGTTCTCACTCTTAGTGAGAGAGGAATGATAGATGGATCCACTCCCACCATAACACCAAATCCCAATTTCAGGTATTCGTGGCTCTTAAGTTTCTTCTAAGAATCCGACTCCCTCAGTGGGGGAGGTGGACATTCAGTAGGGCCTTCTTACATATTATATTTATGCATCTAGTCGTAAGGATGTTCACCTATTTATTGATTCAGTTAGCAATATTTATGGTGGCTTTGCTATTTGCCAGACTCTGGGAACACATCAGTAAACAAGAGGGGGCTCCTGGCTATCTCAGTATGTAGAGCATGTGACTCTTGATCTCAGGATTGTGAGTTCAAGTTCCACATCAGGTACAGAGCTTACTTTAAAAAATGAAATAATAAAAAAATAAACAGAGATAAGGTCCCTGCAGTGGGTTGGAGCTAAAGGATAGAAGCAGGGAGACTGACCACAAGTCTTTTCTAGTAGTTCAGGTAAGGTATGTGATAGTTTAGACTGGGATGGCCATATGAGTGGAACTTGCTGATGGATGGGTGGGTTGAAAAAATGAAGAAGCAAGGATTTTACCTAAGTTTTTGGCTTGAGTAACTGGGTAAATCTGGGAGCCATTTATTGAGAAAGGGAAGACTGGCAAAGGAGCAGGTTTGACATGGGGAAGGTCAGCAGGGAATCTGCTGTGTAGCATCGGAGATGTCAAGTGGCTAGGTGGAGATGTCGCTAGACATTGAATATATGAAGGTAATTGTTTCAGGACGATAACACTGCTCCTTTTCCTGATCTCTGTAGGTGAGTTAGAATGATGAATTAGGACTATCTGATTTGGGGAATATCTGAAAGTAAGAGTTTTAATATTCTCAGATAGTATTTAAAGGTACACCGGATAAACAATAGTTTCTAAAGAGAGCAGGTCTAGAGAAACTGATTTTGCTATATTGATGCATTTCGGCACTAGAAGATAGAATACAGGTGAAAATAGCAGACTTTGAGTTAGTGGTATCTTCCTTGATAAGCTCCCTGAAGAGGAACCACATAGGATTTGCCCTCACCAATTTTTGCTGAGCTACATCATTGGTTGCAACTGGAAGTTTAATTTATTTTTCTTTGAATCACTGTATTACTAGACTTTTTCTCTCAATGGATCCAGTTCATGGAGAAATATCCCGAGCTATGAGGAATCGTGGACTTGAAATCTACATTTCAGGAGAAGGGGATGGGGACATCCCAGATGACCTGGATCTGAAAGTTCTGCTGCACAGCCTTGGATTGGTGGGGGATAGTGTGTGTGACAGCCTCTTGGCTCTACACACAGAGATCCAAAGCACTGTAGTAGGTAGGGTGCTTGACTTCTAGGCTTCTGCAAAGTTTTATTCTTCTAGAAATTCTTATGTTATTCCATTTGACTGCTAACCTAGAAGTTAGGTTACATACAAATAGAAATTACATACATACAAATAGAAATTACCAAAAAAGTGTGTTACATACAAATAGAAATTACCAGAAAAGTGTGTTAAAAATGTAAATGTGCTGATGCCGTTCTTCCCCCTAAGAGATTGGGTTCAGGAAGTCTGGATGAGGCACAGAAATTAATATTTTAACAAAGCTTCCCAGGTAATTCTGATGGATTCATTCGGACACACTTATTTTGAGGAATACTGCTTTAAGCACTAAAATTTGTAAAGTTTGTCCCTCTTATCTTTAAGGTGGTCATTGAGTCTTTTGAAGGTAGAATAAAGAGAGAATTTTGAATTGCTTAAAAACAGGGATTATTTCCTCTAAATGTCAAATACACAGGAACAGGCAAGAATAATAACAAAGGTAATGATAAAAAAAAATACTATTTACTGAGTAACTGCTATGCGTTAAGTACAATGTCAGTTGCTTTTTTAGCCTTCCCACTAGTTCTTCAGAGCATGTTTTCATTTCATAGATAGGGCTCAGGGAGGTTGAGTAACTCATCAAAGCCGAACAGTGAGGTTTGACTGTAGTTCTGTTGGATTTTAAAGCGCTGGTCCTTTGTGAGGCCATGCTCATTTTGCTACTTCAGTGTGTATCAACTTTAGATTAAGGATATATATGACCAGGCTTTGTCATACTTACAATTGTCACTTTGCTGCAATATGCTTTTGACAGCCAGAAAGGGAGGAGGGAAGCAGAATAGGGAAAGAATATGAATGTTCCCACAAGTCCATAATGTGCTAGTGAGACCCTAGATTCCACTTAGAAGGCTTCCTAGAGTAAGTATCTGGGTATATTTGAGTGACACAAAGTTTGATGTGAAGATGAATTTATGTTTTCATTAGACATTTTGCAGAATCTGTTACTCATAAATGGCAATATTTTTTTTCTTTATAGGTTCTCCAACGTCCTCTATTTCAACTCTCATTCAGACAGCCTTACTCCTTGTGCAGTCCCTACAGCGAGGGCTGAGTTTAGACAGAGCCTATTTCGAAGTATGCTGGGAGGTGTATGTCCGCTCCCAGCATTCACCAGCAAACCAAAAGGTACTGGGAGCTGTTTCAAAGCGTTTCTCAGTTGTAACACTCTACATTATTTAGGTGGAGGAAATTCTTTCTATTGATGGTAACTTTAATTAACTGAGAGTGGAGCACTTCAGTTACTCTCTAGTAGAGATCTGGTATCTAAGTACTTCTCTGGAAAATAGGTTAAATGTAAATATTCCTTCTTTGAAACTTAGCTGTCATCAGACAAAGTGGAATTTAGCTTGTAATGTTGAAAATTGAAGCCTGTGATGAGAGAATGCTGTGATGAGAGTTGTCACGAGATGATCACAAAGGGCCTGGGAAACTATTAATACTCTGCTAGTTTCTGGTGATAGCACTTATATGTTGCCTGTACACCATGTATTTTTATCTCTTACAAGCTTGTGCAGGCTTTACTGGAGAAACATGTTTTTTCTCTGCGAGCACACGAAACCTGGGGTAACTCCATCCTTGCCATGGGCCTGTGGCCAGATTCTCTGCCCTCAGCTCTCTTTGCTACGGAAGATTCTCATCTGTCTGTAGTCCGAAGTGATGGACAGATCTTAGTGTATTGCCTCAACAGGATGAGCATGAACACCAGCAGCTGGGCCAGGTCAGTGAGACCTTCAGCTTATGTCTCTTTGGCATCTTGACTTTTTTTTGATGGTAGTGGTCGTGACCCAATGTGCTTGACCAGAATGTTATGTGGTCATTTATTAACCAGCTATCATAGTTTCCTTGTTCATTGTAACATTACTCACTATTATCATTCACTCGATATGTTTTAATTGTCCTTTGAAGGGGACTAATCTTTACCCTTTACCTCCTGGATCCGATATTTGTAAGGTTATATTCCTGGTTCTTTGAAATATAAAATGAAAGTTGATTGTACTACTGAATTTGCCTTATTTTTCTAATGAATTTCAGGATTCAGCCTCTTACTTTGCCAGACTTAGAGAAAATTATGCAGTCCTCTAACCCCGAGAGCTTGAAATTCAGTTCCGTTGAAGTGGATACTTACTGGATCGATGAACCAGATGTTCTGGCCATGGCTGTTAAATTGCTTATAGAAAGAGCAACCAATCAAGATTGGATGCTCAGAGTTAAATGGCTTTATCATTTAGCCAAGAATATACCACAGGGGCTGGGTGAGTCAAAAAGCTTAATTTGTATAATAGGCAAATATATTTACACTAACACTATTTTAGTGCCTCAGGAGCTGTGTTATTCTGTGAGGGCACTGTTAAAATTGTTGCCAGGAGATCTTGTAGCAAAAAATTTGTGACTTGGCATTACTGTTTGTATTGCTGTTAAAAAAAAGAAAAATTTAAGGCACATATATATCTGCCCTTAGATATGTTCAGAAAAACTTTGCCCCCATGTAGTCCTTAGCATATCAGGGTCTTGCACCTTTCTATCAAATCCAAAAGGAAAAAAAATGTGCTGCATTATGTTACTGTTTATTTTTTGAACATGCTGCTGTACTACTATACAACCTTCTGGGGAAGGTTGCTTTTGGTAACTTCATTTCCCCTAAAAGTGCATAAGAGACTTATTTTGGTTCCAGTGCTCTAAGTTGTCATGCTTAATTTCTTTGTACTTTTTTCATTTTAAGAGGAAAACCCAACAGTAACAACATTGCATGGGTTGCAAAGTACAGGACTCGGAATTTGTTGGTAGAACTTGTTGCCTAAAGTAATTGAGTTTACATGAACCTTTCTATTCATGAGAACTTAGCCGGGGAATGTGTATATTGTGTGGTGCATGTGATCTGTCTAAAATTGTATAGAGGGAATTTCATATTATCTGCGTTGTCCTATATGAGCGCTACCAGCCACATGTAGCACTAAAATGTAAATATAAATTAATTAAAATTAAATAAAATCTAAAATCCAGTCCTTAGTTGCACTGGCCACATTTTGCGTGCTTACTAATATATGACTCGTGGCTACTCTGACAGTGCAACTGTAGATTGTTTCTATACTGCAAAAAGTTTGCTTAGACAGCCCTACTTTAAATATTAACATTTGCTTCTCCTTCCTCCACAGAATCAATACAGATTCATTTGGAAGCCAGTGCTGCATCTCTTAGGAATTTTTACTCAAATTCTCTCTCAGCTGGGGTCAGTAATGTCATCAAAATATTACAACCAAATATAACAGGTACTGCACCTGATTGAATTTTGAGTTCTCAGCACAGTTTAGGAAACTGGTCCCATCAAGTCTATGGAAGAAGACCTGTCAGAACTGCTGCTGTAATCAACACTGTATTTTGGAAGACTCACAGTATCCAGATGCAAATTCCACTTCTTCGTTTGAAACTATCCCTTTTTCCTTTAATCTTTGAAAGATGATGATGATACACAACATAGTGGGGAGAGCACAGGAGTTGGAAGACTGGTCTCTGGTCCCAACTCAACCACAAACTGGCTTGTTCATTTGAGACCCATCATTCATACTTACTGCCTGTGTTTGAAAATATGGAAATTAAAATTCATTTCTCTGGGGTCCCTTCCACTCAAAGCATTCTGCATTGTTAACAGAAAGGGTTTTAAATTATGAGATATTTGACTTTATGGGTAAACAACAATACAGTGTGAATTACTTCAGAAATTATAAAACTTAATAAAAGTTATAAAGCCTTAAATATAAAGTTTTAAAACCATAATGATAAAAGAAATAACCATTCAAGCCATCTAAATCAAATGAGGTATTCAGAATTTATTTTTTTATTTTTATTTATTTGTTTGTTTGTTTATTTATTTTTGGGCAGAGAGAGACACAGTGAGAGAGGGAACATAAGCAGAGGGAGTGGGAGAAGCAGGTTTCCCACTGAGCAGGGAGCCCGATGCAGGGCTCGATCCCAGGGCCCGGGGATCATGACCTGAGCCGAAGGCAGGCGCTTAATGACTGAGCCACCCAGGCGCCCCTATTTTTATTTTTTTAAAAAAAATTTTATTTGAGAAAGAGAGAGGATGAGTTGGGGGGAGGGGGAGGAGAGGGAGAATCACACTCCTCACTGAGCAGAGAGCCTGACATGGGGCTCAATTTCAGGACCCTGAGATCATGACCTGAGCAGAAGGCAAATACTGAAGTGACTGAGCCACCCAGGCACCCCCAGAATTTATTTTTAATTAAGGAGTAAGATTGCAAACTTACCTGAAGAGAATAATATAAAGTTGATTGAACATAAGCATTAATGAGGAAATTATGGACATTTTTATAGAACCAGATTTTTAGTTTCCCACCCCATCTTCATTTGATATTGATCAAATTGCCATTGCCATTTGGTTTAGAAAAAAAAAATGTATGATGCTTTTGTGCTAACCAATGACCTTATGTACACTAAAGATAACAAGGTAGATGTTTGGGAAGAAATCAAACAATGGGAGAAAACTGTGGTAGTCAAGTTGTGGCTGAACTATTGGCTTCCCAAATATGAAAGAATTTTGGTATTTGGGAACAGTTTTAGGGTAGAGTAGCAGGTTCCCTTTTTAGTAGGTATCATTTGCCCATTGTTGGAACAATGGTATGCCTTAATCTTCCTTTTCTAATGTATAGCTCTGGGTCATGTAGTCTTACTGGACTTTGGAATGTGGGTTCCTTCCTTCATGTACTCTGCTGTTGACAGTAGGCATTTGTTAGTCTAGTGTATGGTAGATCCTTGAAGTGCTCCACTGACCTACCCAGCCACCTTAATGTTAATGTTACCATTGTTGTGTCTTAACCTCATTCCGTGGGTTCTCACAGAAGGGTCAGATCTGATCACTGCTGCTTTACAGAAGAGGTGCCAAGTTTAAGCCTAAGAAGCGGCAGATGGTGTATTCTCTGATTATAAAGAAAGGGCTTTTAAAAGCAAAATCTTGAGTTGTTTTTGTTTTTTGTGTCTTAAAGTTTTATTTATTTACTTGAAAGAGTGCACTTATGCCTACGAGTGCAGGGGGTACTGGCAGAGGGAGAGGGAGAATCTCAGGCAGACTATGCACCTATGCACACTAGGGGCCTGACACCGGGCTCGATCCTGTGACTCTGAGATCAGGACCTGAGCTAAAACCAAGAGTCGGACACTTAACTGACTGCCTCCCAGGTGCCTCTTGAGTGGTTTTTCTTCTGGAAGCAAATGAGACATACTCATTCATTTTGCCACCATGTGAGTTAGGTTTTTTGTGAGGTTAATGACAACAGATTGGGTGATTAAGCTCATAGATTGTTTTCTGACCAGCAGTGGGACCTGAACCAGTGAATGTATTGGTCGGAATGCTTATGTTCTAGAGGGATTACCTTATATCTTGCAGTGGAGTGAATTTTTCAGGACTAGTAGAAATTTCGCATTTAGAAAGGAAATAGTGTAAAAGCAGTTAAATTATACTTTTCTAGTGTTGTGGGCTGCAACCGGCAATTTTCCTATTCGCTTTCTTTCCCCATGAGGACTGAATGTGATCAGATTAAGACACTGCAAATCTTCCACTGAAATCTCCTAGGCAAGGAGTTTAACTACCACATTGTATTTTTTGTTTTGTTTTTTTAAACCAGATGAATCTGTGATCCCGTTGGACCCCCGGTGGAATATGCAGGCTTTGGACATCATTAGAAACTCGATGGACTTTGACCCACAAACTGACCAGCCTGAGCAGCTCTTTGCCCTTTTAGAGTCAGTTGCAAACAAGTAGGTGAAGCCCAGCTGTTCTGGGCACTGTTGGCCTCCCTGTATAATATAGCTTGACCGATGACCCTTTCTCTAAACTCTGTCAAATTTAGCTTACATGTGTTTAATTTCCTGAGCCTGAGAAGTAGTGGGATGTTAGATGGGATTGCCTTCATCACCACCTCACCTTCACGCTCAGTGAAGTAACCCCGATGTCAAAATGCCTGTAAATTTTGCAAGTTCTTAATAACTTAATAGGATGCTTTTAAGAGATACATTAGCTTAATGTTAATGTGTTTTATTCTGTAGTTAATCCTTTACCATAGGATAGTCATATTTCTGTTGTTTTCTATTTATGATTCTTGGCAGCTGCACCCATTTTCACCGGCTCGTTCCCTCACAGCCTTGCATCCACATCATTTCCCATCCTTAAATGTTGAGGAGGCATGTAGCACCTGCATGCTTATGTGCACACTCAACATACAAATTTATCTAATTGTTATAGAAGCTGGTCTTTCCTCACATTTAATGTAATGGCCGGAAGTATTCTTTTAATTGGCAAACAGTATAATGTAGTATTTTTTTAAAAAATTTATAATTGAGGTATAATGTACATTGCAGAAAAGTACACTTAAAAATGAGTATATTTGGTTTTGCTGAATTTTCACAAAGTGAACTCATGTATATGGTATGAACCAGGACCTCAAAGGCCCTCTTGTTTACCCTCCTAGTAACTCCACCTGGTGCCTCTCCAGGTAACTTATAACATCAGAGATTAATTTTATGATGGCCACTTTTAAGAGTTCACAGTGTATTTTGTCAGATCACAGCAAAGCCTGGCAGACTACCTAGATGTAGCTTTTCCCAGCCATCTGTCTTCCCCACTCTCCCCACCCAATTCAGTCGTCATCACTTTTACCTCCCATCTCTTTAGTGCAGAATTTGAAGGGGATGGAAAGGAATGGCAGGTTGAAGGAGATTGATCTTCCAAGGATTCTCAAAATTTCAGCAGGTAGAGGATGTGATTGCAAAGTAGTATACACCAATAGCCAATAATATTTGTTATGTTATTGATCTCATTTTAGAACAATCCTGTATCTTGACCGGGAAAAACGTATTTTTACTGAAGCAAATCTGGTTTCTGTTGGTGGCAAAAAGTTAAGAAATAGTGTTTTGAGAATGTCCCTTGAGTTCCATAAAGGTAAGAAGTTTACCTTTTATATTCTTGAGTTATATGTCTGATCACAGAATGTCGCTTAAGAGACCTTCAGCAGGTGCTGTCATTTTACTGATTCCTTTTGATTTACTTGCCTTATTGTTCAATAGTAATAACTAACTGCTTTGTACATGTCCTTGATTTCATGTACTTTTTATAGTAACCTTATGTGGTTTAGGTCCCATGCTGTGAAAGAGGAGAGGGATGTGCAGAGTGCTCATGGTCACATCTCTAGCAAGTAACAGAGCTAAAATTTGAAATCTAGATCTGTTGGCTCAAAAAGTTCATGCTCCTAAGTATTTGGTTATAGGTTCTTTCTTCATCCTTTATTTTTTTTAATTGAAAAGATATCTGTACTTGCTGGAAAAAATTTGGGTTATATGGAAGCATAAAAAGTGAAGTCTGCCTTTGAAGCAGCTATTGTTAATAGTACCTTCATTTGTATCCTCTTGTTGTTGTCTCTTCATTTAAACATATATACACATTGTTTTTGTTTTGTATTTAAACAAGTATTTATAGAAAATATCCATTATTGCTCAATAATTTTCATTTTTCATTAAGATGTTAAGAACTTCTATAGATATGCATACCTGATCTTTTAAATTTAGTAACGGTAATAGTAGGCTAAGAATTTGCTTTCAATTTTGACCTTTCGAAATTGACCTTCATACTGGAGTTGCAGTTAAGTTCCATATTATAGTTGATTTTAAAAATGTCGAGAGATCAATTTAAATCTGATGGAAAGTTCTTATTTATGTCAATTCTAAGATCCAGAGAGCTATCACAGCCTGCCCCACGAAATTGTGGTCAATCTTGCTGCTTTTTTTGAACTTTGTGATGCACTGATCCTGCTCTGGGTCCAGTCCTCTCAGGGGATCGTGTCCAATGCCAGTGTCATTGAGGTGAGGAAATGTACCTCATGTTTTTTTTTATTTTTGTGCTAAGACAAATGTTTAAGATTTTTAGGGGCGAGACAAACCTCAATGTTGTTATTATATATCCAATATTGAGAAATTTAATTTTTCTTAATAGTTATATATATATAACTATTATATATGTGTGTGTATATATAATAGTTATATATAACTATTATATATATGTGTGTATATATGTATATACACACATATATATACATATATGTATACACATATATATACACATATATAATAGTTATATATGTGTGTATATATATATACACACACACATATAATCTTAGAGCTTTGTGGGTATATAATTGACATAATAAATAACATATATTTGAAATGTAGAATTTTATGTTTTGGCATGTATACACCTGTGGAGCCATCACCACAATAGTGAACATATCTAATACCCTCAAGCCTTTCCTCATGTTCTTTTGTATTTCCTTTCTCTCCCTTGCCTCCACTCCAAACCAGGTATCCATTAATATGCTTTTGGTCAGTTGCATTTTTCTATCATTTTCTATAATTGGAATTATGCAGTATACTTTTTTGTGTGGCTTCTTTCACTCAAAACAGTTATTTTGAGATGTATCCATATTGTTTACTCTATCAAGAGTTCATTCTTTTTTATTGCCAAGTAATATTCCATCAGATGTATATGGTACAATCTATCCACCTCTTGGAGAACATTGAAATTTTAATTTATATTTTAACCCACTTAAGCCTTCTTAGACATCATTGTTGTGTATGGATTTCCTTGAGTTTTGAATCCAGATTATTCTAGTAATTTCAATAAACTGGAATAGTAGGTCTTAACTTTTAAGACCATAAATGAGTTTTGAGTCCAAAAAATTTACCAAAGACTCTAAAGAACTTTTGTTTATGTAGTCATATCTATCCATATTTACTATATTAGGAAATAAATCTGAGAAATACAAAAAATATTTATTAGTTTGCTTAAAAAACACAGTAGCAAATCCATTTAATGTTAATAGGAATAGAATTTTAATGAGAATCAACTGTTTTTCAAAACAAATTAATGGAAAGTGCAACTATTTTTGCATTTTTGCAAGTCTCTTTAATGTCTGGATTAACAGAAGAAAATGGACTCTGTTTTTGCTTTCATTCTCTTACGTTATGTTGTTTAGGCCTCTGTTCATATAGTTATACTTCTCCCTTTTCCAACCTCATATCTTCATAGCCGTTTCATATAATTGTGAATAATTTTCTTTGATAATGTACCACAAATTGACAAGTGATAGTTTTCTAAAGGTTACTTATAATGTGAAATGTGTAATGAAAAAATACACCAAACTTGTCATGCATCAAAATCCATTCATCTGGCTTGCACTTTGGATGGACTTTTACTCTTGTAGGAATTTAGCTTATGCTTTGATAATTTGGAAAATATTATTCATGGAGTTACCAGATCTTCCAAATGTTGACAAATCATTCTTCGATGTCAGCAGAGTCACACTCATGTAAAACTATCACAAACCTCATCAGAAAAATTTTGAAATATTGGAAATTTGTCAGGGTCTTGGTTTTTCAAAGTCCTGGGTTTTGTTTTGAAAGCTTGGACTTTTATCACTGGCAACAGATACTCTCAGTTGCTTTTCTTGAACTGACAGATTCACTTCATTTTCAATATAGTGTTTGCCATGTACCCAATCACAGTTTGTCCTTCCCACCCATCTCCCCTCTTTTTTTGTTACTGTCAGTGCAAATGTCAACACAGTGAAAGAAGGTAAATAATTTGATATTATGAAAGTAGCTTTTACTTTCTCGGAATCTCGGAAAGAAATCACTCGGAATCTCGGAAAGAAGTCACTCAAGAAATCTCGAGATTACTTTGCTTATAAAAATACCTTATAGGGGGCACCTGGGTGGCTCAGTCCTTAAGCTCCTCCTGCCTTTGGCTCAAGTCATGATTCCAGGGTCCTGGGATCGAGCCCCTCATCAGGCTCCCTGCTCAGCAGGAAGCCTACTTTCTTTGTCCAACTCCCCTGCTCGTGTTCCTGTTCTCACTGTCTCTCTCTCTCTTTCAAATAAATAAATAAAATCTTAGGAAAAAAATACATTTTAGAAGAGCAATGTTGGAGACTCACTTGATTTGCATTACAAATCTACTTTAGTGAAAACGGTAGGTATTAACACAAGGATAGACATGTAGACCAGTGAAACCAAAGGGAATTCAGAAATAGATCCTCTTGGAGTTAATTGATTTTTTTCTCCTTCTTCTATAAGTACAAAGGTAATCTGATGGGAAAAGAACAGTGTATTCAACAAATGGTGATGGAACAAGTACAATAAAGTTCATACAATAAAAAGTCAAAAATGAACCTTTACCCTTGTCTTACATTATATAGAAAAATTACCTCAAAATGGGTCATAAATCTAATTATAAAAGCTAAAACTATGAACTATCTAAAAGAAAACATGGGAGAAAATATTTGTAACCTGAGGATAGGCAAAGATTTCAGAGGATTCTTCATAAAAGAAAAAAATTTGAGAAGTTTTATAAAAATCTAAGACTTCTGTTCTTTTTTTTATTATTATTAAAGATTTAATTTATTTATTCATGAGAGAGAGAGGGGCAGGGGGGAGACGGAGAAGCAGGTTCCCACGGAGCAGGGAGCCTGATCTGGGACTTAACCCAAGCCGAAAGCAGACACTCAACCAACTAAGCCACCCAGGCGCCTAAAAACTTCTGTTCTTAATTCACAACTTTAAGAAAATGAAAACACTGGGAGAAACTGTAAAAAAAAAATGGACATGAAATTATAATTATATAATATAGATACTATATATAAATTATATAAACTAATACAGCCCAAATTTTTAAATGAGCAAGATGATTTGAATAGATGCTTTTCAGAAGATTTATGAATGCTTAGTAAGAACTTCAAAGATTGCAATATCATTAGTTACCAAAGAAGTGTAAATTGAAACCACAGTAAGGTGCCACCCACAAAATGGCTAAAATTAAAATCGCTAACAGTAGCAAGTATTGATAAGGAAACAAAACAACTGGAATTCAGAAGTCGTGTGTGCTGGTGGTTAGAATACAAAATAGTGCAGCTGCTTTGTAAGAGAAGTTGACGTTGTCTAATCAAATTACATGTATGCATACCATATGACCCAATAATTCCATTTTCCTCTAAGGAAATAGCTCTGAACTTCAAGTGCTCAGAGGAAAAAATCTGTGCCTTCTCTGAATGCTTTAATGTCCCTAAAAATATTTCAGTCAAATGCTAGACCTTTTATGTGTATATGTTGAGTATTGATTAACAATTGAAATATGTCTTGTGTCTTTTATCAAGAAATGTTTCTGAGTAGTTTGGTTTACTTTGTTCTTAGATCTTGGATTCTCTGCGGTGGCGGGACCGGTTTTGGACTGTGGCTGACACAGTAAAAGTGGATGCCCCAGGCCTGGCCCTGCTTGCCCTTCACTGGCACTGGGTTTTAAAACATTTGGTCCGTCAGGTTCCCCAACTCCTAATGAACCATGAAGACAAGTAAGACTCATATTTAAAGTAATAATGTCAATATCTACAGTACTGATGATGATAAAGAAAAAAGGGATTGGATTTGAAACTTCTTGCTTAACTTTGATTGATTCCCTTTGTATATTGGTGAATGTAAAGCAAATATAAAATGTAAATGATGTCTCTACTGTGTCTCTACTATCCAGCATTTCCCCTTTCCTTACCTCCCTCTGCCCTTCTTTCTTTCTTTGAAGATACTACAAAGAGGTTCAGACGGTCTCAGAACACATTCAGAATTGCTTGGGGAGCCCGACTGGTGGCTTCACTGGTATAAAGAAGTTGCAGAAGTTCCTGGGACGACCATTTCCTTTTAAGGTACAACTTAGAAATAGGTTGTAAACACTAAGACTTGACCTCTTCTGAAGTTCTGGAGCATGGGGACTGCCATTCAACTAGACTCTTCCTTGCCCGTAACACTTAACTTTTAAATGTTCACAGTACTGTTAACTGATTTGTTAAGTGATAACATTTTGCTATCAAGAGTATTGATTCTGAGTAGAGTTTTAACTTTATTACTATAAAATCTCCTGAGAGCAACAGGAGTAAACAAACCTTATGTTTTCTAGAAGCATCGTAGAAACGTTTCATATGTTTTCTTAGATATGAACAGGCTGCTAAAAAGAACGTCATTTCTCCTCTACAGTAGGTTCTCCTGGGTTTTGTCCTTTCAGAACAAGCTGGTGGTGGAGTGCTTGTCTCAGCTGAAAGTCCTTCACAAAGCGCTTGCCATCCGAGAGCGGATGCCTGCCCTTGGGGAAAGTGGATGGTGGGAAGATATTAATCGTCTCCAAGTGGTTGCTTCTGAATGGACTTTAAAGAAAAGTCTCTTGCAGGCCTGGGGATTAGTCCTCAAAGCTAATATTCTGGAAGATGCCAACCCAGGTAATATACTCCAGAGTTTAGCCTGCTGACAGATGCTCCAGAAGTATCTGCTGCTCCGAAGCCAATAAGTTTTTAAGTTTTTCTCTTAGATTTTCTTTTTTTCTGTTTCTTTTTTTTTTTTCTTTCCCTTTTTTCGGTATACTATAATTACCGTTAAGTACGTGTGTCAGGCATAGAGATGAGCTTTACGTATATCACCTAACTAGTTGCTGGGAATCTGAGCCTGTTCTATTGACCACTGTGCTATAATATTGCGTGTGTCTTTTTGTCCAGATGAGTTGAAGAATCTTGTGAATGCCCATTGTTTAGAACTAAAAGCCAAAGGAATTTCAATTGGTTTTCTGGAGAAAAAGCACAATGAAGCTTCCTCCCTGTTCCAGCCAGACTTTACCTCCTTAATCCAACTCACCAGGAATGTTCAGTTGTGGCCTGCAATGGAGTACCTGGCTGTGCTTTGGCAGTACAAAGTGATGGCTGATTTTATGACACAGGCTTGTCTAAGAAGGTGAGCCATTTTCCTTGGGGTAACTTTTTTTCCTGTTAGGTTATGCTATGGATCCTACATGTGAAACAAAGCACAGACTTGTCTTAAAAGGGACTAGTTACTGAAACCAAGGGAAGTCTGTTGCCACTGATTCTTTGCTTGTTTTGACTCCATCTCTACAAGTTACTAGGTGTTTTTCCAGTAGGATTGCTTGTTTGTATTTTAATAAATGCACTGTAAGTTCTGCGTGTTCCATCTTCCCATACATAAAAGATTTCTAGCAGTTTATTGATAGCCCACAACCCATCCTTTCTTCCTCTTTATTTGTGGAACAGGTCCAGCAAAAATCAGCAACCGCAGATAGCTGAGGAGATAAATCATCACATCACATTTTGTCTTAAGCACACACCAATTGCTCCACAAGAGCTTCGAGATCTTTGGTTCCTATTGCACCATCAGAAGGTAAAAACCAAAATCAAAAAGGGAGATAAACCTTCTCTAAACTGTGAGCCAGTTAGACTTTCTGTGGCAGAATGTTTTATTTATGTCCAAAACTCCAGGCTTACTTGAATTAACTTTGAAAGGGGAGAATTTTGAGTGTTTTTTGCAGTAATATACCTGAGTATTTCTCAACTCTCATCACAGAATCATTCTGTTTGGTTTCCAGTTAAGTGATATTAAACTATTTGCTTATCTTTATTATTTGTGCAAAAATACACACATGTGAGTGTTTTTACTCTTTCCCCAAAGAGTAACTATTGAAAGTCAATAGTGGTAAACTGCAGTTAATATAGCTTCATTAGTAACCTTAATTTTTTTATAATGCTTTTATTCACTTATCGGTTTTGCTGATATTATAATTGTGTGATTCACTTATATTTCCTCATGTGCCTTATAGAAAGCAGATCTCAGTTTTATAAAATTATAAACAAGATGATAAGTGGCTTAACCAAGATGACCAGGGTGGCAGGGAATCAGGGACATTAGAACTAATATTTTTAAACCCATGTTAATTTTAGATGAGTCTCACAAGAGGGAGACCTCATAACTGGATTTATGGAATTTTTCTCAAATATTCTCTTATCTATTTATCTCTAGGTGTCTACTGAAGAAATTATTTCCCTGTGGTCTGACTTATTTAATTCCACATTTATGTCTTTTTGGAGCAGTACTGTGACTACAAATCCAGAGTACTGGCTAATGTGGAGCCCTCTGCCTGGTGTACAGCAGAGGGAGATGCCCAAGTCCCTTTTGGACTCCACATTGAAGG
>CM052802.1:62761682-62893225 GCA_028533885.1 Nasua narica
AGGTGTCTACTGAAGAAATTATTTCCCTGTGGTCTGACTTATTTAATTCCACATTTATGTCTTTTTGGAGCAGTACTGTGACTACAAATCCAGAGTACTGGCTAATGTGGAGCCCTCTGCCTGGTGTACAGCAGAGGGAGATGCCCAAGTCCCTTTTGGACTCCACATTGAAGGTTTGTTGGCATAAAATCATAAAAGTGTTTGACAGTGGTTAAAATTTCTTGATCTAGCAATGACCGTTTATTCCTAGGACAGAGCAGTAACTAAAAAAGTGATTGTAATACTTTTTTTTCTGTAGGATGTTAGTAAATATATCTTCAAAAAAGATATTTTGTCTTAAATCATTTGGGTTAAACATCTTCATTTGGGCTGCCTGGTTGGCTCAGTCGTTTGAACATCTGACTCTCTGTTTTAGCTCAAGTCATGATCTCAGAGTTGTAAGATCGAGCCCTACGTCAGGCTCCACACTCAGTGCGGAGTCTGCTTAGGGATTCTTTCTCCTCTGCTCCATCTGCTCATGCTCTCTCTCTCTTCAAAATAATAATAAAAAAGTCTTCACTTTCTTCTCTAATTATAAAATACCTTTTTTCTAGTTATAAAATATTTTAACAGTATAGAAATGGATATGTGCGTGTGTATATGTGTGTGTAAATACAGTTGGCCCTTGAACAAGACAAGGTTTGAACTGCACAGGATCACTTACACGTGGATTTTTCTCAGTAAATATTGAAAAGTGTTGTGTTGTGATTGAAAAGTAAGGTAGAGGACACCTGGGTGGTTCACTTGGTTGAGCAACTGCCTTCAGCTCAGGTCATGATCCCGGAGTCCTGGGATCGAGTCCCACATCGGGCTCCCAGCTCCGTGGGGAGTCTGCTTCTCCCTTTGACCTTTCCCCCTCTCATGCTCTCTTTCACTCTCTCAGATAAGTAAATAAAATCTTAAAAAAAAAAAAAAAAGAAAAGTAAGGTAGAAGTTGCCAAATGCCTAGAAGCAGAGGGAGGGTAGAGGAAAGATGCAGGGAAGGCTGGAACAACAGGGCTCTTACCTGATTCTGGCACTCCTCCTTATCCCACTGCCTGTGCAAAGCTCCGTTCATTGAGATATTGAACTGAGACAGGTACAAAGGGATGGCGGTGGTGAGGGCATGTCTCACTGAAGTGACAGGGCCTATCACTGGAAGAGTTGGCAAAGGACCACAGAATGATGACTCCCTGAGGTAAGGAGTCTAGGAAAACACCAGAGACAGGATAAGCGCTAAGCAGGATTCTTGGTGGCAGAGGGTACTGCAGGGATGGGTGTTGTCTATGGTGCTGAAAGTCCAAGGCAGGGAGTTAATATCACGGGGATAGTGGCAGTTGGCTCACCGCCTGCCAGCATTTCTTGTAAACAGAAACTGTCAGAACCATGCAGCAGGGGTCAGGGGAGCAAGTGACCTAGAAAGATGAGTAAAGGTACTCTGCCTTCCCTGGTTCTTTGCCTTTCTCTGGACTCTACTTGGAAGGAGATTCTGCATTCTTGGGTAGAGGAGCAAGTGACAGCTATCCCTCCTGGGTCTAACTTTATTAACTTTGGGGATGAGAAGACCTCTGGTGTTTTGTTCTGCTGTCTGTACATAGTTACTTTTTTGGGTAGTTAACCATTAAATACATGGGTTTTTTTATTGCATGGGAGGGTAGCCACCTCTAACCCCTGTGTTCAGGGATCAACTTTACATAGATACTTAGTTGAATTCTCTCAAAATAATGCCTCTCTGCTCTTTATCTTGTTTATATATATTTTATGTTAAACGTATATGTAAACAAAAGTAAGATCACTTTCTTTGTTCACGTAATATGTGGAAGCATGTCATTCCAACTTATTTTTTTTTTGTAAAGATTTTATTTATTTATTTGACAGAGAGAGAGAGATCACAAGTGGGCAGAAAGGCAGTCAGAGAGATGGGGGGAAGCAGGCTCCCTGCTGAGCAGAGAGCCCGATGTGGGCTCGATCCCAGGACCCTGAGATCATGACATGAGCCGAAGGCAGAGGCTTTAACCCACTGAGCCACCCAGGCGCCCCTCCAACTTATTCTTTTAAGGGATTCCATTATTCTAGTGTGTTGGAATTTATTTAATTACTTGCTTATTCATAAATGTCGAGATTTCTTGTGTCTGTTTTCCCATTTCTATAACAATCATACCTGTATCAGCTGCTGTTGCATAAATCTTTGTCTATTTATCCTAGTATTTCTGTGGTCATATAAGAACTGGAATTTAATCCTTGGTCAGAATGCTTGCACAGTTTAAGAAATTCATGGCATTCTCAGAATGTCTGGGCAGGTGGTTTTGTTTTTTACCTCCTCCCCCGCCCCTCAAGTTTTTAAATTCCAGTTAGTTAACATACAGAGTAATATTAGTTTCAGGTATAGAATTTAGTGATTCATCACTTACATGCAACACCTGGTGTTCATCACAATGCCCTCCTTAATACCCATCACCTGTTTAAACCATTCCCCCAACTTTCCCTCCAGTAACCATCAGTTTATTCCCTATAGTTGAGTCTGTTCTTTTCTCCCCCATATTCATTTGTTTCTTAAATGCTACATAAGAGTGAAATTATATGGTATTTATCTTTCTTTGACTGACTTATTTCACTTAGCGTAATACTCTCTAGCTGCATCCATGTCATTGCAAATGGCAAGATTTCATTCCTTTTTTTTATGGCTGAGTAATATTCCTGTGTGTGTGTGTGTGTGTGTGTGTGTGTGTGTGTGTGGCACATCTATTTTATCCATTTATCAGTCAATGGACATTTGGGCTGTTTCCAGAATTTGTCTATTGTTGATAAAGCTGCTGTAAGCATCAGGGTATATTTACTTTTTTAAACATGCTAGGAGCTCGTAGAGAGGGAGGTCACAAAGTCCTGGATGACCACAGTAAGACTTAGGACTAGAGCACAATTTCACTTATATCTGTGAGAACCTGTTTCTTCATATCCTTGACACGCTAGGTGCTATCAACATTTTTAATGATTGCCAATCATTCAATTTTTAAAATCTCATTTGAATTTGTACTCCTGATTATTTTTTTGAGATTAAACATCTTTATACATATGTATAACCTTTCCTTCTCTGAATTTTCAGTCATGTTTATTGCTCATTTTGTAAAAAAAATTTGAATTTATGATCATTTTCTTATTGAAGATCTCTTTATATATTATGATTATTAAACCTTTACCTGCCGTGTAGTTGGAAATATATTTCTAATGTACTTGTCTCTCAAGTTTTATGTTTTCTTTTCAAATGCTCTGGCGCCTTTCTATCTTCTGGCTTTGATGTCATGCTTTTGAAAAACAGTCTTCCCTATTCTTAGAGTTAAAAACCATTTGCCCATATTTTCTTGTATATGTTTGTTCTGTTTTGTATTTAAATCATCAGTTACATCTGGAGATCTTGTTTGTGAGGTAGGCGTACAAATATTTTATATAAACGGTACATCCCAAAGCAGTGTAACACCACCATGTTTGACTAATTCATCCTTTCCAATCTCATTTGGAATGCCACTTTTGTCATACCTTAGTCCTACAGATGTTCATGGCTTTGTTTGGGACTCTTCTATTCTCTTGCTCTATCAAAATTGGTATTTTAATTAAGAAAAGATTTTTTCTTAACCTCTATACCTAACATGGGGCTCCATCTCATCATTCTGAGATCAAGAGTCACATAGTCTTCTGAGACCAGCCAGACGCCCCTTAAAATTGATTTCTTTATTGTAACACACTTCTCAAAGCCTTTAGTGATAGATCTTATGGATCCCCAAGAGTTCCAGAGTATACAGTGTTTCCCATTTTATGTATTTAACCACCTAATCCTTTGTTGTGGACAGCTATTAGTGTGTCCCAGATGAACAGTCCAAGGAGCACAGGTTTGACAAACTCTGTCCCTGACTTTTTTTTTTTTTTTTAAGATTTTTATTTATTTGAGAGAGAGCATGAGCAAGAGAGCACAAGCAGGGGGAGAAGCAGACTCCCCATGGAGCGGGGAGCCTGACGTGGGGCTTGATCCCAGGACTCTGGGATCATGACCTGAGCTAAATTTAGGCAGCTGCTTAACCAGCTGTGCTACCCAGGTGCCACTTTGTCCCTGTCTCTTAACATTTATCTTCTCACTCTTCTCCCTCCTTCCCAAGTCTCACCTTCCTGCAGTGTGCCCCTAGCTCTACTGCAGGAATGGTCTTCCTGATGCCCAAGTGGGAGGGATTTTCTTGCAGTAGTAAAGTACCAGTTGTTCCTCATTCTTTGAGAATGGAGTCTGTTTCTTTAAAGCCTACTAACACCTGACCCCACTCTGCACTCAGATTGAGGTTTATCCGGTCTTAGCAACCTGGACCTCCTTTTCTTACTCTTTCTTCCCTCTGAGGTGCTCAGTCCTGCTTGTTGAAATCCTTTTAGTTAATTTCTAAGAGATGCATGACCTCTCTCCATCCATCAGGGCCCTGGCAGTCTCAGTAGAGCTGTATTCTCTAAGTGCTGCTTTGAAGTCTTGACCAGCAGCTGCAGAGCAAGTCCGTGGGATGTGAGCGGCTTCCCCATCCTGTCCTCCTCACATGTCACCCTGGGAGAGTGGGTAGAGAGAGCCGTGCAGCTCCGGGACATCAGCCTGGTGCTTTGGACGAACATGGCTGTGCCTTCAGTCGCAGAGTTCAGGTATTCTTACCACCACCTCCCCCTCCCCCGCCACAGACTGTAAAGGTCTGTCTTTCCTACACAGCATTTCCTGTAGCAGAAAACTCGGAACTTTTTTCTGTAGAAGCTAGTTTTGGTGGCTGAAGGCAAGTATATTTTCTGGCTGGATCAGCAGGTTTTAACCCATGACCGGCTATTAGGAGCTGACCAGTGGCTCTGTCGATTTGAAGCTTACTGTGATAAAGAGAGCGGTGCTTGGAAAAGCATGTAAGATTACTTGAGCCGAGAAATTCACCTTTATCGGCAGTGCAGTCTGCCGTGTCATTTTCTGAGCGAATGAGAGTGTGAGAAAGGAACGCTGTTTGATGTAGTGCAAGCCCTTAAGTGCTTCCTTATCTCTACAGACGCACGGATTCGCAGCTCCAGGGGCTTGTGCTGTGCCGACACCTGGCGGGTTTGGCAGAGCTGCTCCCTGAGTCCCGGCGGCAGGAGTACATGCAGAACTGTGAACAGCTGCTGCTCGGGGACAGCCAGGCCTTCCAGCATGTGGGCCAGACCCTTGGGGACATGGCTGGGCAGGAGGCCCTGCCCAAAGAACTGCTATGCCTCTTGCTCACCTCCCTGCGCCACTTGTTTGGGGAAGGGGACAGTAAACGGGACCTTCCCGAGCCAGCCCGCCGTGGAAGCCTCTGGGTGAGCCTTGGCTTGCTCCAGATTCAGACATGGCTTCCGCAGGCACGCTTTGACCCTGCAGTGAAGAGGGAATACAAGCTCAAGTACGCTAAGGAAGAGGTATGGAGGGGTGAGAGTTTGGAGCATGGCCTCCTTCCCTGAGGTGGGATTGCTTAGTGTATCACTCTCTGCATTGCCTTTTGGATGCCCAGAGCACCAGAGGGATGTTTTTGCATAGGCTGCCCTGTTACATCCCAGGAGTGTGTTCTAAAGACTGCGTTTTCTTCTTTGAGAGTTCCTCTAAGTAAGCTTGGGTACTCGGAGGGGCCCTTCCTGAGCTGCTTGTGTGTTTGCCCGTGGGCTGCAGTAGACAGAGGTCACCACAGTAGAACAGCTGCGGCATTGCCGGAGAGCTAGTGCATCTCCCAGCCATACTCCCTGTACCTGAACTAAGTTTCGAATATTTGGACTTCGATAATTTCTTTAAATATGGTACAGTATTCCTCAGGTTTTAAAGTTTGGGTGTTGATCTAAAATTCAAGAATCAGGTAGATTTAGGTTATGTGGTATCCCTTGATAGTTGAACTTCTAACCAAACTCAGGAACTGAATACATAAAGATAGTGATACAATTTTCCTTCTTCAAAAGATGGAACTAGTGTATGGGTTGGTAAAGACTAAGCTGCTGTAGCAGAGTCCCAGAAGTCCAGTGGTGTGAATAAGATAGTTTCTTTTACCTGGTAGCTCTAAGGCGAGTGGTCCAGGTTAGTGGAGCAAAACCCCCTGCTCTTGGGTCATTCAGGAGCCCAGGTTCCTTCCATCCAGTTGCCCTTCCCCAGAGCACTGTCCTCTTGGACATGGTCATAGCTGGGCACAGCAGACCAGCTTCTTCTCTTTCTGTTAGTTACACCAGCTACAGTGTGAGTGGAAGACCCGAAACCTCTCATCCCAGCTACTGACCGGAACAGATCTGGAAGATGAAGTCATTATCCGTCACTCTCATCCTCACATCAGGTAACAGCAAAGTAATTGTGTTGTTTGTTTGTTTTAAAAAGACATTTTGAGGTTGATCTTTGCAATGTAATTGCAGTGCTAATGGTGATAATACATGTCTCTATATTAGCAATTAGATCCTAAAGCCATGGTTAGTCAGGAGAAATTACTCTGAAAGGAGGGGCAGGATTCACGTGGGGCCAGGTGGGTTGAGACCACTGACCTTAGTTTCAGCATGACAGAAGTTGGGTCTGATGCTGTGCGCTGTGTGGGTTTGTTGTCTTGGTAACTATTGTGCAGTGTAGTAGGTCTGCGTTCCAGTCCTGTTCCTGTCCTTTAGCTGTAGACTTTGAATAGATCACTTAATGCCTTTGAGCCTCAGAGTCCACGTCTGTAAGAGGAAGATCATAGGAACTCAGTGAATTGTGATTAGACTTTGACGAAATATGCATCTACATTGCTTAACACCCTGTGTGGCATGTGATAAATGATCTCTCTGTATAATCGTTTACATTGTAATTATCAATATTTTCTTCATATTATTCCTCAGCAGCTAATATGCCTTCATTCTGTTTTCCTAGCTAAGGGCTCAGTCTAGATGTGCTATTTTTCCCTGACAGAATTTGCATATTATGTATTTGCCTTTAGACTGCTTCGCCGAAGAATTAATCATCTGGAGAACTTAATCTGCAGCTTGTCAAAGAAGCAGGCCTTCAGACCCCCGGTGCCTGCGTACGAGTCACTGGTGCAGGAGATCCACCACTACGTCACCAGCATTGCCAAGGCCCCTGCTGTTCAGGATCTGCTCACACGGCTCCTGCAGGTCCTCCACATGGATGGGCCTCGGTCTGCCCAGGTGGCCCAGAACCTTCTGAAGGAGGAAGCTTCCTGGCAGCAGTCCCATCACCAGTTCAGGAAGCGGCTGGCCGAGGATTATGCCCTGTATCCAGACTCTGTGGCCCCGCTGCAGGCATCCATCCTGCAGTTGCAGCATGGCATGAGGCTGGTGGCATCTGAGGTCTACGCTTCATTCCAAGGCAGTGTGGTCTGTGCAGACAGGCTGGCTACCCTGGCCACATCCCTGTTGGCTTTTCCATCGGTGGGCCCCACCTTCCCCACTTACTATGCTCATGCAGACACTTTATGCTCAGTGAAGTCAGAGGAGGTTCTTCGAGGCCTTGGGAAGTTGACCCTCAAGCGCTCAGGAGGAAAGGAGCTGGAAGATAAGAGCCAGAGACCTTTCCCCACCCGAGAGCAGCTGCTGATGAATGCCCTCCTTTACCTGCGCTCCCATGTGCTGTGCAAGGGAGAGCTGGACCAAAAGGCACTGCAGCTCTTCAGACATGTGTGCCAGGTTAGCCCATTTCCGGGGGGCGGCCCCGCCTCCTCCTGACGGGAGCTGGGAGCACAAGCAGGACATCTGCAGGACATTAGCAATACCCCGTGGAGAAAGAGATCAGGTGGTTGGGCATGGGATCTAGTGTCTTCCTTTCTGTCTCCTATTCACCTGTCAGTTTTGGGGGTCTTTGTTCCTTAATTTTTAAGAGATTAGAAAAAATTAGTGATGTTAGCACTTTATTTATGATACACACTGCAAATATTTTCTCCTAGTTTATCTTTTGATTTTATGGTGGTTTTTGCTAGGTAATAGTATCAACTTTTATTAAGAAAATCTGTTTTCCTCTTACCAGTAAAAACAATTTGTTCTCGATTTATACAATTAAAACAATAAATAGAAACAAAACTTAGGGCGCGCCTGGGTGGCTCAGTTGGTTGAGCGACTGCCTTCGGCTCAGGTCATGATCCTGGAATCCCGGGATCGAGTCCCACATTGGATTCCCTGCTGAGCAGGGAGTCTGCTACTCTGGCTGACCTCTCTCCTCTCGTGCTCTCTCTCTCATCTCTCTCTCAAATAAATAAATAAAATCTTTAAAAAAAAAAAAAAGAAACAAAACTTAGTAGATTTTACCACCTAAAGCTGTAGAACTGGTAACATACTGATGCATCCCATTCTAGGTTTGTTTATTTGTATACGTGTATCTGTACATGTAGGTCAATGACATTATAAATTTAAGTCATTTGTCCAGTGTTTTATAAATTTTTGTTTTTTAGCAGAACTCTTTTTAAAATAAAAGTCTTGGACTAGTTTCCTGATATGTAATAGATAAAAAGACGTGCTTTGATGGAGGACAATTCTGTCCCCTCCGTGGTCTCTAAGTTGCTACAGTTACAAACCACTACTAAAGTCCATTCTGTTTTACACTTGCTTTAAAAACTTAACAGCAGTTAGTGATTATTTTCCTCCATAATTATGGTATTCTTTACCTGCATTATATTGAATGACTGCCTAGTTTGTTATTATATGGATATGCTCTAAGACACTTAACTAATTTCTTATCGTTGGACATTTATATTTGTAGTCTTTTTTTACTACCTTGGAAAACACCACCACCACCATCACCATAGTCTTATACAAAGAACCCTAGTTCTTTGGGTATAGAAAGCAGAATTGCTGGGATGAAGATTAACCGCTTAGGTTTTTAATACAGATTATCTTTCTGAATGGTGGATACTCATTTCCTCAGTTCTCATTGGTACTGTTTAATTTATAGTTTTTGCCAACTTAAGGACTTAAAATCTTAGAGTCACTGGGGATTTAAGAAGTGTCTGATAAGGCATAGCCCAGTTTTGTCTGATTTGTGCCCTGCAGCCACCGTGCCCCCAGCCCATGTTTCCCTTTCCTGAACTCCTGAGCCAGCTGCTTGAGTTGTTAGCCAAGTGCAGTCTGAATCACAAGCTCCACATTGCCTATCCAGAGCCTGTCCTTAGTATAAAACAGCATTAACTGCTGACAGGAAGTTCCAGTGGCATTAACGGTACTGTAGCAAGTTCTTAACACCCGTGAAAAAGTAGCAGTACAGCAAGGGGGAATTTAGAAAATGGGTTGCTGCAGAAACAGTTTGAAAACAGTTTATTTTCTCTCCATGACCTGGGGTTTAGTTTCTTGGATGTTGGCTTTTACTTGTGTTTGAACCATGGTACTTTTGTTATCATGAGAAATTAAGAGATAACAAGTTTTGCTTTGCTCATTTAAGCACCTCAGCAAAAACAAATAAATTTCCTTCCAAATGTGTAACTTTTCAGGAAATTATCAATGAGTGGGATGAACAGGAGCGCACAGCCCAAGAGAAGGCCGAGCAGGAAAGCAGCCTTTACAGATACAGGAGCAGGAACCCCAGGACGGCCCTGAGCGAGGAGGAGGAGGAAGAACGGGAGTTCAGAAGGCAGTTCCCACTTCATGAAAAGGTCGGGTGGTGGTAACAGGGTTTGTTTGGGAATAATTTCCCTTGCTACCACCTGTGTTACTTTTGAATGGTTTTGTAATCTTATTCTTTTTACTGTATCTTTATGTAAGTCGCTACTTCATTTTCTAGATTGTTCACGCTCCATCTTTGCCCCTTTCTTTTGACTTAAAACTGGATTTTGATGTGTAGAAGTTCAATTGCTCTAATGTTATTGACAGGATTTTGCAGATATTCTGGTAGAACCAACACTGGAAGAGAAGAGAACTTCAGATGGGCAAGAAGAAGGAGCAGCCGCAGACCCTGCCGTCTTCTCCCAGAGTTCAATGCAGGCTGTGATGCTGATTCACCAGCAGCTGTGCCTCAGCTTCACTCGGTCCCTCTGGTACCAAAAGATTCCGCCGCCACACGAGATAAAGCATTACCTTGGCCTGTTTCTGTCCTGCTATCAGACTGGGGCATCTCTTGTGACACACTTCTACCCTCTGATGGGTACGACAGTTTATTTTTGGTATATTCTTGGGAAATGAAAATGATTAGTAATTAGTAAATGTGATTGCTACTTCTGGAACAATTAAAATCATCACCTCCCTTTTTTTGCTAAATTCCTTATTGAGGGAGTTTCCTTAGCTTAAGAGACTCAAGCTACTTCAAAAAACTTCATTTAAAATTCTGCAGTAGTGGGTTTTTATCATTTGAATATTTTGGGGTAAAGAGATTAAAAAATAAGGATATGGACTTAGTTTAAATGGTTTCGTTCCTCAGTATTATTTCTAATTTGCTCTAATAGCTTCAGTGCTTTTCATATCACATATTCCTGGGAGCAACCTGGGAACTCAGAAATTAATCTTACAGAATTTTGTTTGATTCAGTTTTCTGTATGATCTCATGGGTTATTCCTTGCTATTAGGAAGGAAGCTTTCCATTTCCTTTCTGCCTACCAAGACAGCCACAAAAACCAGGAAATTGAATCCATCAAACCAAACTCTGTAGCTTCTTGGTAACTGCTAAGTATCTGAGTTCCCCTGTACATCCAAGAAGCTTCGAAGATTTGGTGATACCCTTTTGCTGTTACAGTCCTCATCCTCTAGGCCCATGTTGCTTTGGGCATGAGTGGCATTGAAATATCTTTATTAGTTCTAGTAGTTCATTATTTCTGAGCATGTTTTTGGCGTCTTTGTAACTTGATAGCTCAGCCTGCTGAGTTCACTGACTTTACTATGATGTTGTTAACTTCCTAGGAGCTGAGCTGAATGATCAACTCTTGGGCAGCCAACTTTTGGCCTGCACCCTCTCCCATAACACTCTCTTTGGTGAGGCAATCTCAGATCTGATGGTGAAGCCTGAGGGGCCCTATGATTTCTACCAGCATCCCAATGTCCCAGAAGCAAGGCATTGTCAACCTGTGCTTCAAGGTTTCTCAGAGGCTGTTAGTCAGCTGCTGCAGGAGTGGCCAGAGCACCCAGCCCTTGAACAGGTAGGGCATCCAGTGAGGAGGGAGTCTTGAGGATACGGTCTCTGCCATCGCTGGGGGTGTTGATGTGCACATTTCAATATATTAACAAAGTTTGCAAAATCCCACTTCACTGGGATACTACTCACTGCAGGATGGACATACCGTAAGTTTTTACTGCTATTGTATAAAAGACGTTTGGGATTTTGCTAATTTTATTTGTTGGTCAGAGTTCGCTGTCCACATGTTAAAGTCCTGCCGTATTGCTCTCTTTATTCAGATACCTCTGTATATTAGCAAAGGCCTGGCTGTTTCAAGATCGGCAGTTTTACTTTTTTATTTTTAAAAGATTTTATTTATTTATTTGACAGACATCACAAGTAGGCAGAGAGGCAGGCAGAGAGAGAGGAGGGAAGCAGGCTCCCCGCTAAGCAGAGAGCCCGATGTGGGGCTCGATCCCAGGACCCTAAGATCATGACCTGAGCTGAAGGCAGAGGCTTCACCCACTGAGCCACCCAGACGCCCAGGATTGGCAATTTTAACTCAGATCTAACTTGTAGTCTTAAGCCAATTTTGTAATAATTCTTATAATGGAGAGTGGTTAAGAGATATTATCCTGGGGCACCTGGCTGGCTCAGTCAGAAGAGCATGTGACTCTTGAACTCTAGGTTGTGAGTTTGAATCCCACATTGGCTGTAGAGGTTACTAAAAAAAAAATTATTATTATTTTTCTCAAATTCCATGTTTTTTCTAGAGTAATGCAAATAAAGTGTTAGTATCTGAGATCCCCAGGCCTAGAAGTTTCCTCCTTGGTTTTCACAGGTGCTTGTGAAGCAGGGACTTTGCATAAAACTTTAATCAGGTCTCTCTTCAGTAACCTGTGACTTTGGGTGATATTCCCACAGAAATGCCTAGATCTTTTATCTATCTATTTGCCTATTTATTTACCGCAGCTGCTGGTTGTAATGGATAGAATTCGTAGTTTTCCACTTTCCAGCCCCATCTCAAAGTTCCTGAATGGCTTAGAGATCCTTCTGGCAAAGGCACAGGTAAGACAATTCTCTCTCTCTTCTCATTTTAGTTTGTAGTCAAGTGAAAAAAGATTATCTTGTGGCAGAGTTATTGTCAGAGGGACAGAAAGTTATAGTTTGGATTGGAGAGAGGGATAAGCTTCCTTGGTTTTTTTTGACAGGGGGTCAGATCATTACAAGTGAAGCTATTGGCTTGTGGGGCATGTGAGGAAGCTGCTTCCCCTGTTCTCAAGTGTGGGATGCAGCATCCACTGGTACTGAGGTTCCCTTCGGCCCCAGCTTCCTGGTGGGCTTCCAAACTACCCCCGTGCCTGCACATATCATCCCCCTTAGTCCTCTCCGTAGCCTCTAAAGTATCTGGTGCTTCTCTGATTATCACATTTGGGCCCTGCACTTTGGAGGGGTCACCAGTCTAACAATAGCAATTTAGACTCAGCTCTCTAAATCCTTTGATTTTTGCTTAAACTTGGCTTTGCTGAAGTTCTGGTCAGTTGACCGGAAACAACTTGAAGCTTGATACACTGCATGTAAACTCATTGGTAAGTTGACATAAAAGTTATTTAGGGGCCCAGTGGTCCTCACTCAAGGACAAAAAGTCCAAGATATTCCTGAGAGCAGGAAGTGATTAAGGGATTGAATAATGGCCATAGTAAATTTTATCTTTGCTTTTTAGGATTGGGAGGAGAATGCAAGTCGAGCTCTCTCTCTGCGGAAGCATCTTGATTTAGTCAGTCAGATCATCATTCGTTGGCGTAAACTGGAACTGAAGTAAGTGATACTCTGTCACTTCCCTTCCCCTCCGGAATTTATGCTATAGGGACATTCGATAGTTTATATCTGCATAGCTTATGTAGTAAGACTAAGAATGTGCTTTTCATTTATTAATCGCAGAATTAAAAGCAGGGCAAATGATCTCAGTAGAGACTAGACAATGGCATACCTTCCCCCGGCAGCAAACTAGGTGTCTTCGCCATCTCCACTTGGGAGGAGAGAGTAGTGAATGTTTAGCTTCTGCTTCTGTGGTTTCAGATCTTTGAAATGGGTTTCTTTAAATAACTGGCCTTTTCTCTCGCATTTCAGCTGCTGGTCTATGAGTCTGGATAATACCATGAAGCGCCATACTGAGAAATCCACCAAGCACTGGTTCTCCATCTACCAGATGCTTGAGAAGCACATGCAGGAACAAACAGAGGAGCAAGAAGGTAACACCCGTCCATAAATTCCTGTGTAGTTAGAAGTTGCAGGCTAATTGTAGAGTGCTGCAGAGTGTGGGGTTTACCTGTTCCCATGTCTCCTAGCACTGCTGCTTTTACATAGGATACGTCATTTGAATTGATGGAATTCCTCAGAGTTTTAAGTGACTTGTTCAAATTCTAGAAAACTGGTCATAAGATAAGGTTTCCTTATTCTGTGTATCCAAGAGATGAGTCAAAATGAAGATTTCACTCTTTAGGTACTAGTTGACATGCTTGAGTTAAAAGTGTTTTCATTTCATGCTCAAAACAAACACCTTATAATTCACTTTCATAGTTTGCTCCAAGTGCATTTAACACATATCCTGACTGCAGCTGTTTTTCTATCAGTTTGGAATTTACCTGTGGTCCTTGCTTCAAAGTTTCACTTTGTGATCTCTACTTGCCTGCCATCCCTCAATGTATCCTTTAGTAGATTAGGTGCGTGTTATGAATATGGAGTGATGGTTGCAGATACATATGTTTTCCTTTTTAAATCTTTAGAAGACAAACAGATGACCCTGATGTTGCTGGTCAGCACATTACAAGCATTTATTGAAGGATCCTCACTGGGAGAATTCCACGTACGACTTCAGATGCTACTGGTTTTCCATTGTCATGTCTTGTTGATGCCTCAAGTTGAAGGAAAGGGTAAGGAGGGAGGGGTGTGTGTGTATTTTTGTAATATATACTTTTACACTGCGCTCTTTAAATGGATTAGGCTTTGAATTCTCCATAAGATAGGTTATCTTGTTACATACCAGGTTTTATTTATTTATTTACCTATTTAGAAAGATTTTATTTATTTCAGAGAGAGTGAGTGAGAGCATGCTGGGGAGTGGGGGCAGAGATAGAGAATCTCAAGCAGACCCCACACTGAGTGCGGGGTGTCATCTGGCTCTGGATCCCACAAGCAATGAGATCATGACCTGAGGTGAAGCCACGAGTCAGTTGCTTGACTGACTGAGCCACCCAGGCACCCCTGCATACCAGGTCTTAAATGAGACACTTTTAATCATCTTTTACTTTAAAGTGATACACATTAGATACAAAGAGCAACGTGAAAGTACAAACTGGTTATAAATGAAGCCCTGACTAGTGGACTCTGCCAGAGGTAAATTGCCAAATGCAGATCTTGGAAATCGGTGTGTTGAGGCTGCAGATCTTTCTGTTTAGACACTGTTAGATGTCCTGCTAGGCTTTTGCTTGGTCCAGGCCAAAATTAGATTCTTGGATCTAATGAGAGTTCTGTTTCGAATCAAGTAACTGCACATAAAACGGTGTTAATTACTGTCCCTAACCACACCAATTTGGATGAAATGAAACTAGGACTATAGATTGTGAATGAGCAGTCAGTGTGAGCCTCTTAATATGCCATCTTTTAAATGTGTTTTTTTGTTTGTTTCCTTGTTTGTTTGAAGATTTTACTTATTCATCTGACAGAGATCACAAGTAAGCAGAGAGGCAGGCCAAGAGAGAGGGAGAAGCAGACTCCCTGCTGAGCAGAGAGCCTAATTCCGGGCTTGATCCCAGCACCCTGAGATCATGACCTGAGCTGAAGGCAGAGGCTTTAACTCACTGAGCCACCCAGGTGCCCTAATATGCCATCTTTTAAAACAGGCTCAGTTTCTGCTTACTTTACAATAAGATTCCAAGAAAGAGTTTAAAATTGTATTTAGTGGAGCATCTGAGTACATGCTCTTTAAGAACAAAAGTGCAACAAAATTCAGTACAAGCGAAAATGAAAAAATCAGGTAATGTTGACAGCCTGCCTACATCTCTGGGAACTGCTAGACTTAGGCTCCCCATTGAGCTGTTAAATAATCTGCCTGTGAAATTTGTGCTATAATCTCAGGGCCTCAAGGTAATGAGGAAGCAACATCACTAAAATGTGGGTGTAACAAGTAGTACATGCAGCCAGCGTGGTGTTTTGTTTCCTTTTCATTTCTTCCAGATTCACTTTGCAGTGTTCTGTGGAATCTGTACCATTATTACAAGCAATTCTTTGACCGGGTCCAAGCCAAAATTGTGGAACTTCGTTCTCCCCTTGAAAAAGAACTTAAAGTAAGATGAGCAACTGTCATAATCACTCTTGGGAAAACTAAATCAGCAAATTGTTTTCAGTTCTGTTCTTTTATCCATTTCACTATTAGGCGGGGGGCTCTGGGAAATGGAGAAGAGCATTGCAACTGCCAACTAGGATGGCAGGATTCACATTTTGTGGCACTGCCTCCATGACCAATCTGTCCAAGTATGTGAGGGGTTAGTGGAGTGGCCCCTGTTGAGGGGTCCTCAGGAGGACTGCCACATACGTCTATTAGTATTTCTTTCCCTGCTCTTGCCCAGACTAACTTTCCACCTCATGAGAGGTGTGCTGAGTGTTATCAAGGTGACCTGGGGGAAAGGAAGACCCTGTCTTTTGGTAATTCTCAGTGGTTGTGGAACCAACAAATGGAATACGTATCAAGTGACCTGTTGATTCTGACAGCACTCTTTTTTCATTGCTTTGTGACAAATATGTGGTTCCTTTTCAAAACTCCTTTTACTTGTTTACTGGTACACAGTCTAGTATTTGGGATGGAGTGGGCTCTGGTCTTTAGCATACAGATGATTTAGAAAGAAAATGACACCAGCTCTATAAAGCCATTCCTTGATCTTCTTGTATCTTACAGGAATTTGTTAAAATATCCAAGTGGAATGATGTCAGCTTCTGGTCAATTAAACAATCTGTGGAGAAGACACACAGGTAATTCGTTTTTTTAAAAAGTGGGGGTGATGGGGATACCTTGGTGGCTCAGTTGGTTAAGTGTCCAACTCTTGATCTCAGTTCAGGTCTTGATCTCAGGGTCATGAGTTTAAGCCCTACTTAAAAGAAAATATTGGAGGTGACCAAAGCTCAAAACTTTTGTATGATAGGTAGCAAGACTACCTTGTGAATATGGCCTGACTTAGTGTTGCCTTGAACTTATTATGAAGCATTAGATTGTTTGGGTGTGGTTTTTCAACAACATCCCTACCACCCAAAGTAAAGTCTACGTGCAAAAGGAATTGGTGTGCTTTGAGGCAAAGCAGGCTAAGCTCTATAGAAGGATTGAGTCTTCTGTCACCTACTAGCTGTTTTACCTTGAGTGAAGTGATCCTACCATTCCTGGCTTCGGTTTTTTCTTCTAGAAAAGGAAGATGACAATACCTGCCCTACTTTTCCTTGTAAACAAACAGGATGGTTGAGTATCTAAGGAGTTCATGTATACAGAAAGTTATTAAGTTATGTGTGTATGCATTGTGCCATTTTTACATTTCCTCACTTTCCATCCATTTTTCCCTCCTCATCTGTCATTCCATGGGGCCAGGACCCTCTTTAAATTCATGAAGAAATTTGAAGCTGTCCTGAGTGAACCTTGCCGGTCATCCTTGGTGGAGAGTGACAAGGAGGAACAGCCTGATTTTTTGTCGCGGCCAGCAGCCATTAGTGAGGCATCCCCCATTCAGAGTCTGAACGAGGCACTGAGGGAGACCCTGTTAGCCCGGCCGGCAGCTGCACAGGTATACCTTGGGAGATAGTGATTGCTTACTCCTGGGCCAGTAGGGGAGATCTGTGCTTTCTCTGTAAGGAGTGGCCCTAGAACTAGGCAAGCAAATGCCTTTGAAATCTTGCTCTTTGGACAAATATAGTATTTGTATGTCTGCCTGCCACTGCTGCATAATAAGGCAAAAAGGATTTATCCTGGTGCTGAAAGTTTAATGTCACCTATGGGAGATAAGCATTGTGTGTACCTGTGGAGATCGCATCTACCTGTGACAGAAGACTCGAAGCCTCAGTTGAGGAATGTGCGTGCCACTGAAGCTGCCGTTGGGCTACCACATGCTGCACAGGGAGCGAATGTGTGCAGTGATTTGCTGATTGTATGGTTGTTGATGACCGTGGTATTATTTCTCTCATCATGGCCAATTTCAAGCACCAAATTAAGAGTTGGCTTGCAAAATTCCAGAAAATGTAACAGTCACAGAGACCTTGGGTAAGCAGGTCTGTTACAGGATGCCTGTTCCCACATCATATGCTTAGATGTGAGGAGCTCTGGGATCTTCGGGGAGCTACTCATGCTAACCACACGGAGGAATCCCTGAAACTTCTATGTTGTTGGCAATAGCAAATCAAAATTTTTGAGCAGCATGACAGAAAACAGTGAGCTGATGAATATAATCAAAAGAAAATAAACTTGGCACCCATATCTTATTTGTGCTCTCACAGGCTGTGATCCCAGAACAGTGTCAGGGTGCTCCTTTCCCTTCGGAGGGAGAGCTGCTGCGTCGCTTGCCGAAGCTCATGAAGCGAATGTGGAAGATGTGCCTGACACTCATGAAGGAAAGCCGCCTGCCTCACCTGGTGGAGGGCCTCGATCACTTCACCGGTGGGTGCCAACAGCCAGGGCCAAAGGGTCTGTTCCCTCTCTTTTTCCCAGTGCCCCAGGAGGGCAGGAATTTGTTACATATGCCTGTTTTTGATCTTTTGAATAGTGTTGAGCAGTTAATTGAATAGATAAATGGGCTAAAAACTAACAGAGCCCAGATGCAGGAGCCAGCTGAGACCACGCAAGCTGTCTTAATTTTCATCTCGTCTTCCTCTCATGTAAACTAATGCTATGTTATGCCATTTTCTATGTTAGTGCTTGTCTATATCCACTCTTGTTGGTTGGAGAGATTGATTTCGCAGAATCTGTAAACTGTCCCTACCTCTCAGAATGTCTCCCTTGAGTTAAAGGAGAAGATTCATCCACAGTTTTCTTCTTGCTCTCTTCACTGTGGGGAGACAGAGCAGTTTCATCTCCCTGGCCGTCCTCACACGGGGAAGCTGAGAGCCAAGATTGGCTCTGTAGTATAACAGCAATGTCTGGGGAAGGAATTCCAGAACTTAATAGATTGAGGTCTTAGCAGACTTTCACCACTGTCCCCACCCCTGTTCACTCCCAGTGAGTGTGGTATCAGAGTGAGACTGACTGTCTTCAGTGAGGCTATCTCAGGGAGCTCTTTGTTTTTTAAAACTTGTTAGGATAATAGCCTAATATTATCTATTCTCAAGATGACCTTGCCCACCTAAGTCTGATGATCAGGATGAACAGAAGGTTCCAAATGCATCTTCTGGAAAAGGCACTAACTGTGATGCAAAGAATTCTCTAACCTCCTGCAGTGTCCATATAATGATATGCGTTCCACTTGCTCTCTTCTGGAAGGCTAGACTGCCTGTGTTAGTTTGCTAGGGCTCCCTTAAGTATCACATACTGGGTGGCTTAAACAAGAGAAATTAATTTTGCACAGTTCTGAGGCTAAATTGAAGTATACACAGGTTTGGTTTCTTCTCTCCTTGAATGGTAGATGTCTGTTTTCCATCTTAGTCTTCACATAGTCTCTCGTGTCCTACTTTTCATTAAGGAGTTGGATTAGGGCCCAGCCACATGGCCTCATCTTACTTTAATTACCTCTTTAAAGGCTTTGTCTCCAAATACAGTCACATTCTGAGGCACAGGGGGTTAGGACTGCTGTGACATGAATTTTGGGGGACACAGCCCGTAACACTGCCTGTGGCAGGCGGGGAGCAGCCTCATGTTACACGTACCCATGAGTCCTCAGCAAGGCGTTGTGCTGGAGAAGAACCTGGGCTTCAGAGTTGTTTTGGCCAGGGTTCATATCTTGTCTTCTAGTCCACTCTTTAGCTGAATAGACTTTAGAAAGTGACTAGACCTCTTTGAGCCTCTCCAAGGAGCTAGAAATTGGCCCTTCTGGAGTTATATAGAGTAAGGGAACATCTACCAACCAGTATTGGATAGGACCTCAGTATATATGATATTTATGGGAAATTTATCTCAGATGATTTAAATTCTTAGGATAAATTGCTGCACATAGTGCTCAACAAGTGCTTTTTGCCTGATTGATTATAAACCTCTAAACTAAAAATAAGAATAATTTTTATCTGGGTTGTTTATTGTTGAGAGAGATCTAATCCGTGAGTTTTTATTTTCGATTTCCAGGCATCTTGATTCCTTTAGTTTACAGTTTGCAAAATGCTAGGGACTGTGCTACTTATCAGAGCCTTAAAGATGAATGTCACCTAGTTCTTGTTTCCCACAAAGGCCTCTGGGTCTTGAGTGTTAGTTTTAACACGTGAATAAGCCCTTGAGATTCCAGTACAGCCTTGTTTTCTCCTCAGGCGAGGTCATTTCCTGTGTGAGTGAGCTGCAGAGCTTAAAGGTGGAGCCCCAGGCAGAGAAGGAGAAGCAGCGGTCAGAAGCCAAGCACATTCTCCTGCGGAAGCAGCGAGCTTTAGCAGACCTCTTTCAACACCTTGCAAAAACTGGTAAGGTTCTCGCTTGAGACCTGATGCAGAATGATGACCAGCTATTAGGGAGGATAGCAACATGGGCGATTTGGGGGAAATTTCTAGAGACAGTTGAGATGGTGGGAAACAGAAGGTGGTAGGCAGGTTTTGAAATGCCATTCTGAGAGTTCAGTCACATATGAAATTCCTCTAATGAACCATTTGTGATTCCCAAATATTTTCACAGTTTTGTAATGAGGTTTCTCAGAAACTGTGCTTTATTTTCATCACCATATGTTGTACAGCACCCACCCTTTCAACATAGTTTGGTGAGCAACATGTCTCAGACTCCAGTGTGTGTACAAATGACTGGGAGAATCTCATGGGGTGCAGTAGTTCTGTTTCAGTAGGTTCAGGGCGGGGCCTCCCAGCCTGCTTTCCAGCAAGCTCCCAGTGCGGTTCCAAGGACTTCATTTTGCCTAGCAGTGGCAGTGGGATGCGGGAGTGGGGCATGGCACAGTCATTGTCTTCTGAGTTTCTTAAACATGTGCTGTTTATTTCCTAGGTTTGTCATATCGCAAAGGTCTTGCCTGGGCCCGCTCAAAAAACCCTCAAGAGATGCTTCATCTTCACCCATTAGATATCCGGAGTGCATTGTCTATAGTTATCAGCACTCAGGAGGCTGATTCTAGGTTTGTTTTTTAAATTATAACTAGACCAAGTCATTTAAGCCTCCATGTCCTTATTTGCCAAAATGGGGATAGAATCCCTCTCTCCTAGTGTTGCTGTACAGATAACATTTAGAAAAATGCCTGGCTTGGGATCTGGCATGTGGTGAGCATTTGGTAAGAGATAATTTTTTGCTTTTCCCCTTCTTTCCTTCCTCCCTTTCTACCTCCCTCCTTCATGTAGGCCCCACACCCAACATGGGGCTTGAACTCATGACCCTGAAATCAAGAGTTGCATGCTATACCAACTGAGCAGGCAGCACCCCTCACTTTTTTTTTTTAAAAAAGATTTTATTTATTTATTCATTCATTCATCTATTTATTTATCTATTTATTTATTTATCTATCTATCTATTTATTTATGTGAGAGAGAGAGAGAGAGCAGAGAGGAAGAGTGAGAGGGTGAAGCCGACTCCCTGTTGAGCAGAGAGCCCGATTCAGACCCGATCCAGGGTCTGATATCATGACCTAGCCGAAGGCAGAAGCTTAAATGAGCCACCCAGTCATTTTTTTTTTAAAGTTCTCTTTTCCTTTCCTTCTGTATTCACCTCTCCTGTTATTTTTTATTTATTTTTTTATCTTATTTATTTGATAGAGAGAGATTGCAAGTAGGCAGAGAGGCAGGCAGAGAGAGAGGAGGAAGCAGGCTCCCTGCTGAGCAGATAGCCTGATGCGGGACTTGATCCTAGGACCCTGAGATCATGACCTGAGCTGAAGACAGTGGCCTAACCCAGTGAGCCACCCAGGTGCCCCTACCCGTTATTTTTTTGTTCCTTTGATTTGATTTGATTTTCTCTTTTCTTTTCTTTTCTTTCTTTTCTTTTCTTTTCTTTTCTTTTCCCTTTTCTTTTCTTTTCCCTTTTCTTTTCTTTTCTTTTAAATGATGTTATTTATTTGAGAGAGAGAGTGAGAGTGAGAGATCACAAGCCAGGGGGAAGGGTAGAGGGCGAAGCAGACAGTCCGCTGAGCAGGCAGCCCTATGCGGCACTCAATCCCAGGACCCTGGGATCATGACCTAGCCGAAAGCAGACGTTTAACCGACTGAGCCACTCAGGCGCCCCCTGGTCCTTTGATTTTACTGAGGTCTTCTCACTTGATTTGAATTCACAGGTGAAAATCTGAGAGAGAATGGCCACATTTGTAGCTATTTCCTATACAAAAATTCCTTATAATTTCTAATATATTCTTGAATTTAAGAACCTATAAACTTTGAGACAGAGCTGTTTCTATGTTCATTAACTATGGCAGAAGTGGTTGTAAGGGATAATTGGCATGAGCTGGGCATGCATACCTTTGTATTTTGTTTGCTCAGTGGTCCTCTTAGTGCCTTAAATTTTAGTTCAACACAACATTGTAGAATTTTTTTAACTTTATTTATTTAAGTAATCCTATACCCAACATGGGGCTTAGACTCACAACCTTGAGCTCAAGCATTACATGCTTTTCTGAGCCAGGCAGGCATCCCAAAAGTAGGAATTTTACCTAACTATGCTGGATTTCAGTTTTTCAGGAAAATTTGGCCAAGTGGGTTTACTGTCCCATGCAGTCAAAAGTTAAACTGTAGCTCCCTTCTTTTGACCGGACACATGCTCTCCAGATCACTGTGGTCTTCAACAGTTCCTTTGCTTCTTCCACTTTGAGGTCAGCTGTCATTGGCATTTAACATTTTGTGCTTGGCTGTCCTTAATCGTTTCTATTATCTTCTTGGTCCCTATAGGCCTCAGGATTTATGACCCGTAGCTTCCCTTCCTAAGATAGTTATAAAGTTTTCATTAAGAAAACTATATTAACATCCTAATTTATTTCCCCACTGTACTTCCAATGTTTAATATATAATACATCCTTTGCATAAGGTTCTGATGAGAGCCTGACCGAATGAGACCTCACGGAAATAAATCTGTACACACTCTTGACTTTTGGTTGTGACTAAATAATAGCAATCTTTGAGTCTTCAGGATCTGGGGTAGGAAGTAGTGGTTTTTAATTAAATAGATCATGTTGAGTTCTCTTCCAGGCTGCTTACAGAAATCTCATTGTCATGGGATGGATGCCAGAAGTACTTCTTTCGCTCTCTTGCACGGCACGCCAGGCTTAGTGCAGCCTTAGCAGCTCCTGCCAAGGTAGGTGGTAGAACCTCGGAGTTGCAGGGGCCCAGGGAAAGCTCCCGTTTTGTCCCTCCAGAGCAGCATTCTCAGGTCTTGGCAATTGATTGGAGCCCGTTACTGAAAGTGACTGAGCTTTTTGGAGAGTATCATTAAACTTACAGTATACATCGGTGTAATTTTTTGTTTAATCAGCGTTTTATCATAAATTCTGTTGTTGATATTTGCCAACAAGACCAAATGCGTAAGAAAAGTTATGTAGGAAAAGCTTCAACTTGAGAATGCCATCTTCAGGTCTTTTTCCTTTGGTGACTTGAGAAAAGACCACTAATTTTGATGTTAAACCTAGTTCCTATTCGTGGAACATCAGTGATCTGCGGAAGCATAATTTGAGGAGCACTGCTCAGAAAGATGAATGTGTTACTTTTACACTGCAGTATATACCCAAAGCTCATCTAAGCAAGGGGCACTTGCCCCAGAGAGTATTGGATGAACTGGCTTTCTAGTGACACCTGCGCGAGTGGTGGTGTTGCTGGCAGCACCCTTGGCATGCTTCCTTCTTCCCCTGCCAGGAGATGGGCGTGAGCAACGTTGAGCGGTGCAAAGGCTTCTCGGCACATCTGATGAAGATGCTTATCCGACAGCGGCGCTCCCTGACCACGCTGACTGAGCAGTGGGTCCTCCTCAGGTATCTGCTAACTAGTTAGTTGGGTTTGTGGTACGAATTAGGAAGAATCGTGTGAGTCAGCTCTCAGTTGTGAAATGAAATTTGAGGCCCCGAGCTGCAGGTGGAGTTTCTCTTGGCCCTTGCGTTTGGTGATCTGCTTCTGCCCCGTGGTTCTGGCAGCACCTCTTGGGAGAAGGGCCCTGGGGGATGAATCCAGGGCCAAATTCGACAGAAGAAGTTGCCATGGCTGTAGTGTACCTGGGTCTGGATAGAAGGGGGTATGTGGTTGACAGTCCCTCAGGCTGTGTGACAGGGTTGTGTTTATGGTATTGGAGCATCTGTCTCTGGGCACAGATCATATCTGAGACTGCTTTCGTTCATTAGGCTTTTTGGGTCACAGAGTTGCAGCTTGCTGTGTGTCTTACATGGATGCTCCTCAGTGGAAATAGATATTTAAAAGATGAGGACAGTTAGGAAAGCTGTCATCCATTTGTGGAATGGATTGTTAACCCAAAGGTAGTATTTCCAGTCCTTAATCACTTCGGCTACAGCTTTTTTCTGCTCTACTCATAAGGGTTTATCTAACAAAGTATACTGCAGCTAAAGATTTTTTTTCTTAATAATGGTTGAAATCATTGCAGTGGTGTGCCTGTTGGGTGTGAAAAAGTTATAAGGGGGTAGGTGATAAGCAGTGAGTTTTGACACTTGTGAAAGACTGAAGACACTTCTTTCAGTCTTCCGAGAGATGCGTTTAAGTATTTTAAAAGGCGTTTCAACAGACTTCTTACCAGGGGATCCTCTTTTTGATTATGTGAAAAAGCCCCTTCTTTGTTCAGAATTAAATGAAGTTACTGTTTAAAAAAATATGGTGATGCAGTTTAAGGTGTCATGTGTTTCCCCCGTGGATTTCTCGGCACAGGAACCTTCTCGGCTGTGTGCAGGAGATTCACGGCAGGCTGGCGGGCCCACTGGTCTACCCTGTGGCCTTCCCCCCTCAGGATGGTGTGCAGCAGTGGACAGAAAGGCTGCAGCACCTGGCCATGCAGAGCCAGATCCTGCTTCAGCAGCTCTCCTGGTTCCTCCAGTGCTGCCCCAGTGCAGGGCCAACTCCCGGCCCCGGTGAGGCCCAGGCCCAGGGTCAGCCCTCCGGAGCAGTACAGGACCTCATCCCATCAGAATCAAGTTACCCATCCCCTGTACCTCGAAATCAGCTGCCCTCTGGTTGCTGGATGCGGAAACAGGACCAGCTTTGGCAACAGTCAACTGCGAGATTAGCAGAGATGCTGCAAACCATTACAACAGTGAAAGCTGATGTTGACAAAATCAGGCAGCAGTCTTGTGAGACTCTCTTTCATTCTTGGTAAGTATGTTTATGTCTCTACTGTCCCTCTGTGTGCTTGGGTGCTTGCTCAGAGTTGAGTAATGGGATAAAGTGATTAAAGGGATTTTGCTTCAGTTCTGTTTTTCCATGGACCTTCATAGTGCTTTGTGGCATATATTTAGCTATAAATCTTGAGATACAGTGAATTTTCCCCTGCTTACATTTTAGTGGTTGGAGGGAGGATAGAGCCCCTTCCTCTCAACATTGTGGCATTTCTGTTGTTGCAGGAAGGACTTTGAAGTTTGCTCTTCTGGGCTGAGTTGCCTATCCCAGATGTCAGTTCATTTGCAAGGCCTGGAGTCCTTGTTCATTATTCCAGGGATGGAGGTTGAGCAAACAGACCAACAAATGGCATTAGTTGAGAGCCTGGAATATTTAAGAGGAGAAATCAATAAAGCCACAGATGACTTTACTACCTGGAAGACACATCTACTTGCCTTAGGCAGCCAAGGCGGTAAGAACTGTCATTCGACAAGGGAGCCAGAGCCTGGTGTAGGAGTGATGTCCTGTAGATTTGAGTCTAGACTATTAAAAGCACTTTATTTTTTACAGACACATCTGTCCAGGGTTCTAAGGCAGGCAGGTGTGGTTGGAATCCACAGCTCTTAACTCCTGCTGCCTCGTTTTTTTAAGTACCTTGCCTCTGAATTGATGATGTCACTTTGTTGCACAGGTGTAGAGAGGCAGCACAGACTTGCTCGCTGTTACCTCTTAGACTGAAAGCTGACGGCTGATACTTGGACTGAGTTGGTGTTTATATACACTATCTTAACTAGTCTCATATTTTTGACATTCTTCCAACAAAACTTTCAATGAAAGATGATAAACTCTTGTAGGTTTATCTAGACAAGGAATGGATCCCCTTCATCTTTGTGTTCAGCAGTTTGACGTAGTGGCTCGCCCACAGTAGGTGCTCGATAGGTGGCCATACGTAAAGATAACAAATGAGGATTGTTAATCATTTCCAGAGGCACTGAAGCAAATGATTGGGGTTTTTGTTTGTTTCTCACCATGTTAACTTACTAGGGAACCAGATGTTGGAGGAAGGATTTGTGGAAGATTTTTCAGAGCAAGTGGAAACGGCCATCCGGGCCATTCTTTGTGCCATCCAGAACTTAGCAGAAAGAAACAGTAAAAAGACAGAGGAGAACACTGACCAAACAAGACCACAAGAAGAGGATGGTATGTCTAAAATCAGACAAAAACTGTTTTTACTTTTTAAATTTATTTTGGGGGCTAAATATTTAAGGACCAATGTTAGGAATGACTGGATGAATGGAGATGAAAGGGCTTATTTTGTGTTATTCATCATGTCTTCCTTTTTTGTGAATGAAAGAGGCAGCAGGCTTTGAGAGACTGCAATCGGGACATCTAACAAAACTCTTAGAGGATGACCTGTGGGCCGACGTGAGTGCTCTGCATGTGCAGAAAATAATTTCTGCTGTCTCTGAGCTGTTGGAGAGGCTGAAATCGTATGGCGAGGATGGCACAGCAGCGAAGCACACGGTAACCAGTGGTTCTTTAAAAGCTTGCTCTCTAGACTGGGCCGGCCAAAGGCAGGGTGGGTTTCACTTTGCTCCATGTGGGTGGTCCCAGAGCAGGCCTTTGTGGCGAAAATCACTAAGAATTTGATTTCTTGATCCGTGTAAACATCATTGACAAACTGAAAAGCTTAGGGCTTGCTAGCTAAGGTTCTAGTGGTAAGATGCATAGAGGCAAACAATGCCAGCCTTCCAGAGTATCTGTTATCATGGGCTTCTTTCATCCCCAACCACATAGTCCTGGGTATTTGATATTAACGTGGGTGTTGCCACTGTCAACTAAGGCTGAGTGGCCACACTCTGCAAATACCATTCCCCTCACAACAAGCCTGCCTAGGGGGCAGTTGCTGTGTCCATAATAGTCCAGAGGAGCAACTTATTTTGTAGGACATTGTAAGTCTGGAGCATTGCCTCTGGTGCCAGCTTTGATTCTGAATAGAATTTGTTTATAAACATCTTCTTTAAAAACAAAAACAAAAAACCTTTTAACTAAATTAAACTTAAGTGACAGAATTTAAAGTGTACTTTTGTGAGGCTTTGTGTGAACAAGGAAGAAATACCCGAGAGCAGAGAGGGGTGTGTGTGTGTGTGTGTGTGTGTGTGTGTGTGTGTGTAAGAGAAGACATACATAAAACTTACCATTCGTGGCATTTAGTACCTTCACAGTGTCGTGCAATGATTGTTGCTGTCCAGTTGCAGAACATCTGTATTACCCAGTAACGCTACGTAGTGTGAGCAGGCCTTGTGATCTTTCGCCCACAGTTCTTCAGCCAGTCCTGCTGCTTGTTGGTGCGTCTAGTGCCCATGCTCTCCGGGTACTCAGACCTTGTCCTCTTCTTCCTGACCATGTCTTTGGCGACTCACCGTAGCACTGCAAAACTGCTCTCTGTGCTTGCCCAGATCTTCACAGAGCTCGCCCAGGAGGTAAGGACTATTCCTGTGAGGCGCGCTCGGGCAGCCAGTACCAAATACTCCAGACCCATTAGTGCGGGCTTTCCCTTCGTTTTTGGTCACCTTCACAAATAGCAGGAGGTGATTTGTTCACCCGGTAGATTTTTCAGGCACTCTTTTGCTACACCTGTTGCGACTAAGGTTTTGGGACCTGCAGGTCCCCCACGGATGACTCCCTGGACTCTAGAGGCTCTCCTGAGCCTCAGTCTCCTCATGTGTAAAATGAGATCTGCCTACACACCTTAGCATTTTTGTGAAAACTACTTTTAATTGAATATATACTTTGTTTTGTTTGATTTCCTGAGTATTTTAAGATCTTCTCCAGAAATACAGGTGAGAGTCACTTGAGGAAGATAGGAATTTACAAACTGAAGATGGGATCTAGCCTTCTTGTAAATAGTCAAGAGTTCTTAGTTCTGACTAGAGGATAAACATTTGTATTTGTTGAGTAATAAATAAATGAGTGAGTCCAATTTGCTCCCTCTAGCCGATGGGCACTGAGCCAGTGTCACATCCCAACACCACTCCTTGGAAGATACAGACTGCATACAAAAGACGGTGGTAGGACAGTGTATGGCAAGGGCCCCCTGAGATTTGGGTTCGCTGTGTTTGTCCACCTGTGCTCTTGCTCTTGTCTGACAGGTTCTAGAATGACTTTGGCCTGTGGTTTGGGGGCTTCTGATATAAGTAAAGTGTTTGGAGCCCTTCGGCTGTTCCAGATGTAGCTACAGTAGTGATGTCCCCTCCCCCTGTAGGGTTGTATTCTGCCTATACCTACATCTATTTTAAAACAATGTAGTCAATGGGAAAATTAGGTAAGTTAACCAAAACACATTTTTCAGTCAACATCCTAAGAATATGTGTTGTGTCCAAATTATATTCCTATCCTTTCTAGTAGTCCTGAGGGAAATTGAAAGGAGGTTACACTCAGCACTAAGGTAGTAGATCTAGGTTGTAATTACAACACCTGATCCATGGAAAGCTGTTCCTGTGTAACTAAGTCATAACCAGTGACTGGTTTGGAAATCTTAATTCCTTGATAATTGACAGCTGATTTTTTAGTACTTCTTCATCCTAAGATCGACAACTTGATAGCTTGTCTGATAAAGTTTCTGATTGAGAACAACTGTTTTCTTCTACTTGTTCTTCTGTTCATTTTTGTTCCACATGCTGGTAGTTGATTTTCCTTTTCAAACTATTTTCCAACACAAAACACTGCTTTCTTGACCTTCCCATGTGTTTCTTTGATCTTATTCCTGACTCTCGACCCCATGCCATTCCAGGTGCCTTGGCAGAAAATGCCGGATGTGGCACGTACACCAAGAGTGACAGTTTTACCTCAAGGGTTGAGGGGGAGGTGTTTTTTTAATATTAAAAACATCATTTTACTTGTGCATCACACCAAATTTTCTTCGATTTTTGAAGTAAAAATGAAATCTCCCGCTGTGTCATCTGCTTGTCAAGTCACTGTACCTCCAGTATTACAGGTCTTCTATCCCTCCTCTCTTTCTTCTCAGGCTTACTGATTTGAGAAATAAATAAAAAAGGATCAAATACCTTTGGGATTTAGTTACTGAGAGGTTCTACCCTTGCTCAGTGACTTGTTCCTAACTACTGTCCTAGTATTTAAATTCGTTCAGATTTTTGTCTTGCTAAATGAAATTATTACACACCAGACGGCCTCTACGAAGTCAAAACCTTACTTGTTAAATCTGATGTCACCTGCAAAATAACTGTTATCAGCAAGAAAGATAAGAATGTCAGAGGTCTACTGGATGTATTTCCATCAGATTGGAAATACTGAGCTAGAGAAAAGCTAAAACAATTTTTTTTCTTTTATTGCTTTTGCCCCTAATTGTTCACTCTTGTTTTGAAGGGATTTTGCCTGCCCAAAGAATTCATGGAAGATTCAGCGGGAGAGGGAGCAACTGAATTCCATGACTATGAGGGCGGTGGAATTGGGGAAGGTGAGGGTATGAAAGATGTGAGTGACCAGATAGAAAATGAAGAACAGGTACGTTTTCACATGCCTGAAACATGCATACAGTTTACAGAAACTCACTTCCTTTTTCCTTTCTTTTCAATATTAAGTTTTACATGAATTTTTTTACTAGGTTAATGGTTTTCAAACTGATTCATGATGCCTTAAAAATATGAAAGCTTAATATAAATAAAAAGACAAAAGACTACAGAAAGGAACTTTGCAGCTCAGTCATTAGTTATGGCTATAATTCGAGAGGAAAATGACTTAAAAGTTTTTATTTTATTTTTATTTCTTCATTTTTTAAAGTTTTTATTTTAAATGGGGAGATCTTTGCTGATGATTTTTCTAGAGTAATTTTGGTAATGGCTCATTTAAGGATAAAAAATTGACTATTTTAGATGACAGGTGCATTAAATAATAATGCCAGTGTTTACTCTTATCATGTTTTATTATATGACTTTAAGACCTGTTGAAAATTTTTAATTATATCCTCTTTTGGTTGGAATCAAGAATGTTTTTGAAATAGATGCTTTGGGCTAAGATTGTTGTGTTCCTTTTTTAAATGCCTGTCTCATTTGGGAGTGATTTTTTTTTTTTTTACATACTATTATTAGTCATTTAGATTTATCAACTGTGACTGTGCTTTTTTGTTAATAAGCAACTAAGAGATAATGGAGTTTCATTTTAGCACCTATATTCTAAAAGTCTAAAGCAGGCCATAAATTTTTATTTAAGGTATGCTTATAGCTATTACAAATAAAGGAACAAACCAATTCAAACTTCTCATCCTTTGAAGGCAAAGCTGGAAAGAAAAATCAAGAGAGTTATGCTAGTGTTGATGTGGTTGAGCGCTGTTTAATACACATGCATTTTTTTGTTAAATTTCTCAAATTTAACTTTGTCAACAGTACTTTTCTCACGGAAAAAAATTAAAGCAAAAAATTGCAAACTTAATAGAGAAGTGCAATCCAAAGCACAAAACATTAAGTGGGATAAAAGCTATCAGAACAATTTTGCAGTATCTAATAAATTCTAATTGTGTGTATTCTTTGACCTAGGAATTCCATGTTTTCTGATAGAAATGCTAATAAGGGTCAAAGATATATAGGTATAGGAAGCAGTGTTTTTTGTACAAGGATGTTCCCTATAGCATTATTTGAAACCGTGAAAATATCCAAATATTTGTCAGGTGGGAATTGTTTAAATTATGATACCATCTATGCAGAACAGTGCTGTTAGAACGAGATTTTTTTATTTCTTTATTGAAAAAGTTTATTTATTTGACAGAGAGAGAGAGAGAGAGATCACAGGTAGGCAGAGAGGCAGGCAGAGAGAGAGGGGGAAGCAGGCCCCCTGCTGGGCAGAGAGCCCGATGCGGGGCTAGATCCCAGGACCCTGAGACCATGACCTGAGCCCAAGGCAGAGGCTTTAATCCACTGAGCCACCCAGGTGCCCCAGAATGAGATAGATTTAAATGTATCAACATGGAAACCTAACTATGGGACATTTTTTAATTTTAATAAAGAAAAGCAGGGGCACCTGGCTGGTTCAGTCAGTAGAGTATACAACTCGATCTTTGGGGTCATGAGTTTGAGCCCCACATTGGGTGTAGAAATTAATTAGAAAATCTTAAAAAAAAGAAGAGAAGATTGCAAAAAATGTTTTTTTAAAAAAAAAAAGGATCCTTGTTTTACAAGATGTTAGGAGACAGGTACTGCTACAGATCGCCTAGGTGTATTCATGGATAAAAAGCTGGACCAGAATGTCACTAATGTTAATTTCTTTGGGCGTTTTGGAGGATGATGGTGCTGGGGAAAACTTATTCTTTCTGTTTTGCTTAGAATTCTTGTAATAAGATTTTATTATTTTTTTTATTTTTAAAAAGCACTTTTAAAATCCAACCATATAATAAGACAGTCATGAATGTTCTGCACCCAATACCACCTAAAGTATAAAGAAATATATAGTTTAAGGAAAAGTGAACAAATGACATTTAGTTACTATCTATGGGAGGCCAAAGTGATAAAAATATTAAAGATGTGGACAATATAATAAGATTGAATTTTTTTATCCTTCTTAAGAATTCATATTCTTTTTTTAAGAATGCATATTCTTTTAAATATATCTGGATTTTTTTTTAACAATTCACATAGAGAAACCTTCAACAAAATTCTATATTCTCTAATCCCAGTGCAGTAAAACTGGAAATTACAGACATATTAAAGCAAACCAGAAATTATTGTGTGTGGTTATCCCTGTTGGTTCTCCTTTTTTCTCTCCCAAGACTTTACACTGTTAATGTTGGCATTTAAATATTTATATTCTATTTAGAGTTGAATAAACATTAGCAAAGTTACAATGTTTATTTTTGCTATAATGCTTTTTGAAATAGGCAGAAGATACATTTCAGAAAGGTCAAGAAAAAGATAAAGAGGATCCTGACTCAAAATCAGACATTAAGGGCGAGGATAATGCCATTGAGATGTCAGAAGACTTTGATGGGAAAATGCATGATGGGGAGCTTGAAGAACAAGGTTTGTGATTATCTGTCACTTCATTCTTTTTTTTTTTTTTTTAAAGATTTTATTTATTTATTTGACAGATCACAAGTAGGCAGAGAGGCAGGCAGAGAGAGAGGGAGAAGCAGGCTTCCTGCTGAGCAGAGAGCCCAATGTGGGGCTCCATCCCAGGACCCTGAGATCATGACCCGAGCCAAAGGCAGAGGCTCTAACCCACTGAGCCACCCAGGCGCCTCAGCTGTCACTTCATTCTTGTTTGTAAAAAATATTTTATGTAGGAAATTACATGTTCCCAATAAGGAGCCTATTATAATCTTTTGGAACAAGTTTATTACTCTGCATAACTGCAAATGAAAACATCAGCATATGCACGTTTCATCCCTGTCTCCATTGAGGCAGAAGTCTATAGTCAGTTTTGGAGATCCTTCTGAGTAAACTGAGACATTGACTGGTATTTTGGCTGCCTCATGTGCTAGATGCAGTTACTTCCCCTTCAGGGAAGCCTGAGAGAGCAAGGAAAGATATCCTTAATAGAGCTTGGGTCTCAGCTCAAAAGTAAATTGGTCAGGATAGTTTCTTAAAAAACAAACTTATAAAAATAGTAGACATTTGTTATAGATGATTTGGAACAAGAGTGCAGGAGCGAAATAGATAGCCCTTAGGCTTACCACCCAAACCAATTAATAAATTTTAGTTTATTTTTTCTATATATTGCATACACACACACACACACACACACACACACACACACCCTATGATAATTTCATAGTCTGCTTTTTTTATCCTTTTTTTAAAGAGTAGGGGTGAGGGGCAGAGAGAGAGGGAAAGAGAATCTTAAGCAAGCTGCATGCCCAGCGCAGAACTTGATGAGGGGCTTGATCTCACAATCCTGAGATCATGACCTCAGCTGAAGTCAAGAGTTGGATGCTTAACCAACTGAGCCACCCAGGTGCCACTGTAGTCTGCTTTTTTCATTTAACACGTGAACATTCCCCTCTCATTACAAATTGTTTTAGAGTGTGATTTCTTATGGCACATCATCACCTGTTGTGTTTGTTCCATAATTCAGTTATTGCCTTAAATTTCTGTCCAGAGCTTAATTTGAGATATGATGTCTTATTGTAAGCGAAGGTCTTGCGGAAATGAAAATTGACTGTAGAGTAGAAAAGTACACACTTTCCTCAGCAGCGTAAGAATATAATCTTTGGCACGGCAGACCTTGAGCAGTAACACTGGCAAGAAAATTCTGATTGAGTTAGACACATGATGTTAAATGTCGGATAAAATAAAAGTGTATAGTGTGTTGGAGATGGGGAGGAATCTTGGAAATCCTGTAGTTTAACTTTTTCATTTCACTGATAAGAAACCAAAACTCGGTGAAGTTGCTGAGTCCCATAATGAATATTCCCCCCAGTACCGGAAGTAGATATCCTGACAACTGTTCCACCACTCTTCTGTTTGTTAATATCACACGTTACAGACTTCTTTTTCCTTCAAATAGTTCGTAAGACACAGTAGGACTGCTTCAGCAGACCTAAAGGCATCTGCCGGTACAGTGTTCAGTGAACACAAGCAGTAAATCTCAGGTGGGGAGTTTGCCGGGCAGTGGGTCCATGCCTCTTCTGCACACATGGACCTGTTAGTTTGGGGATCTGCTTCACTAAGCTCTGTGCCTTCCCTTTCAGAAGAGGATGGGAAATCAGATAGTGAGGGCGGAGACCTGGATAAACAGATGGGCGATCTGAATGGTGAGGAAGCTGACAAACTAGATGAGCGGCTTTGGGGTGATGACGATGAGGAGGAAGATGAGGAGGAAGAAGACAGTAAAACTGGAGAAACAGGACCAGGAATGGATGAGGTAATTAAAAGATTCCCCCCATCCTATAGTCCCCAGGTTGAGACGAGGCAGTCTTCCCACCAGCTACCACTCCCTGTCACTTACTGCTCTTCCTTTTCTGTCTTTATTTTTCTTCTTCTTTCTTTCATCCCTTTTTTCCCCCCTTTTTTCTTTTTTTCCTCTTCGATCTATCATACTTGATTGTATTCAGGCCTGAAGAATGGTCTAATGTAGGCTCTCCCATGTGTTATGGAGGAGGAAAGTCAAGAAGACTCAATGCAAATGCGCTGATTCTGCTGTTGACCACTGAACTTCTCCAGCTCTCTGCGTAGAAGTCCGGGCTGGGTGGGACTCTGGCAGCACAGTGTGGCCCACCCCACTGTTCACAGACCAGACATTGGTGCTGCTACCTGGGCCAAGTCAGACTGCTCTTTTCAAGACATAAAGGACACCCTGTCAGCTGGATATTACCATGGGATTGGCCCAACAGGCAGAAATTCTACATGCCTAAGAAGTACTTTAGGTAGAATCAGCCTATGTGAAAGCAGCTTCTTAGATTGAGAGTCATGATTTTGTGTTTTTTCTTCCTTTGACATTTAGGAAGATTGTGGACTTGTTGCCAAAGATGACAACTTGGATGCTGAGAAGTCAAACAGAGATAAAAACCAACATAAGAAGGAAGAAAAGGAAGAAGCAGAAGTTGCTGATGATGGACAAGGCCAGGACAAAATTAATGAACAAATAGATGAGGTGATGAGGATTTGAAACCCATTCTCCCCTGATTCCAGGCCAGGGCTGCTAACACCACACAGCTCCTGGGGAGTGTCAAGACATTTGTTTCCTATATCATCAGTTGTTTTCCCATTGCCTCCTAAAAGAACATGTAACAAAGTCTCTCAACAGGACATAAAAAATCTAACTAGTTTGGTTACGAGCGAGGTGGTTTTCGTGCTGTTTGGGCTCATGCTGGAGTTTGGCTAAACTCTGATATTCTTTTCCATGTATCTCCTCATAAACTTTAGTTTCCTTTTGAAATTAAGTAACACAGTACCTCTTATTGGTGGAGAACCTGCACAGAAAGTGGAGTTTGAAATTCCAGCATGAAAATTCTGGAAGCATTAGTAAAATTCTAAGTGTGAGGGAAATTTCAGAGAAGAGCCTTTGTATTCTTTTAGCACAACTGCTTAGAGCTAATTATATGCAAATGCTGCTTTTTAAAAAAGTTTTCTTTTTTTCCTGTTCTATTCATTGTCCAAAGAGGGAATATGATGAGAATGAGGTAGACCCTTACCATGGCAATCAAGAGAAGCTGCCAGAACCTGAAGCCTTGGACCTTCCAGATGACTTGAACCTAGACAGTGAAGATAAGAATGGTAGTGAGGACACAGACCACGAAGAAGGAGGTATGTCTTTTAAAACCTAAAGAGACCAGTTGGAATTCACTGAAAATGAGCAATAACCAATTTCTTCATGCCATATCATGGCCAGGTCATAAATCATGTCTGGTCAGCTGAGTTCCAGTTTGAGAAAATTGTTTGCTTTGTCTCTGTAGTGTTTCTCACCTGAGTTAGACTTAGAATTGAAGTAAACCAGCGGGTTTTTGTCAGTAATGGCCTCTCCTGTCCTCTGTTTCAGCAGTATGGTACCTGGGTGGTGCTTCCTCCCACAAAGCTTCGTTTGCCCACAGCCATCTTGATGCCCATCTCCTGGGTTGATGGGAACACTGCAGTCTGGGTATACTTAGGCCCCTTATGGAGTCTAGTTTCAGCTTTTTTTTTTAATAATTTTTATTTTGTTTTATTTATTTGAGAGAGAGAGAGAGAGAATGAGAGGGGAGAAGGTCAGAGGGAGAAGCAGACTTCCCACAGAGCTGGGAGCCCGATATGGGACTCGATCCCGGGACTCCGGGGTCATGACCTGAGCCAAAGGCAGTCGCCCAACCAACTGAGCCACCCAGGCGCCCCATAGTTTCAGCTTTCTTAGGGAAAGGATTATTGCAGTTATTGATTGCTATGCTTATGTTGTGTATGTAGTTTGAAATATGAAGCCATTGTTATGGGGAATGAAATTGAATAAGCAAGAGAAATCACATGGCGCTTGACGGTAATCTGCCTGTCACCCACTGTTCAGTTTGGGTGACTTTCCTAACTCTCTGGTATTGGAAGCATCGTAGAGAGAATACCCGTTGGGCGGGGTTCCTAATACGGGGCTCGATCCCAGGATCCTGGGATCATGACTTGAGCCGTAGGCAGACACTTAGCCAACTGAGACACCCAGGTGCCCCTAGGAATGTTTTTTTAATAAATAAAACTTTTCCAAATAGGACTTTGCTATTAAATGTATGTTGTATTTTCTGCATATGATAAAGAAGGATGTCTATCAATGTTTCCCAGGGATAATATCATTTCCTGTCTTTGTTCTAAAATATTCCTATTGTTGTGCTGTCTTTTAGGATTTTTTTAGTGGATTACTTAGAATTTTTTAGTGAAATGCACCATCCAGACAATTGTGTATACATAGTTTAGAGCAGGGATGGGCAAACTTTTTCTGTAGAGGGTCAGATAAAAAATATATCATAATTTATAGGCCATAAGCTGCAACAGGGGTTGCAAAAACTCCATTCTGCTTTCGTGGTAGTGTGAAAGCAGCCACAGGCAATACAGGGTGGGTGGGCTAAACACATAGGTAAGCAAATAGATGTGGCTGTATTCCAGTAAAACGATTTACAGAGGCACGTCAGCCAGATTTGGCCCTGGTGACGTAGTTTGGCAATTCCTGGTTCGAGACTAATAACAAAACTTGTATAACTCGATCCCATGTTAAATCCTGTTGAATTCTGTGTTTCTACTTTTTATTCTATCCATCTAGAAGAAAATCCTTTGGAAATTAAGGAAAAGCCAATGGATACCGAAGAAGCAGGTCCTGAAGCTGAGGAAATAAAGGAAGAGATCAGGGCTGACCACAGTGAAGGTCAGAGTCAACATGAGCCTGAGGAAGGCCCCAGTGAAGAGGAGAAGCAAGAGGGGGATGAAGAGATGGACACGGGAGCTGATGACCAAGACAAAGATACCACTGAACATCCTGAAGAAAACTCCGAGGATGAGCAGCAGTCTCTGGAGGACAAGGACAAGGAAGCCAATGAGGGCAGTGCAGAGAATGGCATTCCTGTTGACCAAGGTCTCCAGCCCCAGGTATTGTGGAGTGTCTGGCTTGTCTCAAGTTAAAAATAACAGGAGGAGGAGAGGTTACTTCATTCCGATCAGAATCCTTTAGGATACTTCTCTATCACCAGGTGGCACTGCTGAGCAGCATTAAGTTTCTGGTTCTACCCTTTTCACCTGACACCCTCCCTGCAGACGCCAGGCGGTGAAGAGCAGGGCACCTGCTTGTTGTAGGACCCAACCCCCCACCTCGGCTCACCCCGCTGCCTTATATTCTTCCCCAGAGCATTTTAATGTGGTGTTTGCTTACCCTGCAGGAAGAAGAAGAAGGCGGGGAGAAGTCTGACACAGAGGAGCAGTTGCCAGAGGCCACAGAGAGGAAGGAACATGACTCCTGTGGGCAGACTGGGTTGGAGAGTGTGCAGAGCACACAGGCTGTGGAGCTGGCTGGGGCCGCGCCTGAGAAGGAGCAGGGAAAGGAGGTGATAGGCCCTCGCTCCCTCTGCCAGCTGCCTCTGGGAGGGTCTCTTTTCACCATCTCGTTAGCAGTTGACATCTAAAAAGATCTTGCATTCTTTGAGAAAACGATTGGATAACTACTTTTATTTGCCTCTCAGAACAAACCCTAAAATGTTGGCTATATGCTGTATTTAAGTATTTTGCTTAAAGAGATAAAGCTGTTAAAGTGGTAGTTCTTCATGGGACAATCAGGTTCATGTTATTTTTTAGAAAGTTCCCAATAAAGATAGGTTGAATTTAGACTTTAGAGCTAGTACTATGCTTCCATTAGTAGTTCTCTTTTCCTTGCTGTCCACTAGGCTCTAAAGGGTTTTGTTTTGTTTCGTTTTAAGAGAAGGCAAGAGAGTGAGAGCATGAGCATAGGGGGAGGGGCAGAGGGAGAGAGAGGATCATTTATTTGTCAGAGAGCACAAGCAGGGGGAGTGGCAAGCGGAGGGAGAAGCAGGCTCCCCCCTTGAGCAGGGAGCCCGATACAGGACTCGATCCCAGGACCCTGGGATCATGACCTGAGCCAAAGGCAGACACTTAACTAACTGAGCCACTTAGGCATTCTGAGAGAGAGAGAGAGAATCTTTTTTTTTTAAAGATATTTATTTATTTGTTTGTTTGTTTGTTTATTTGGCACAGAGAGAGATCACAAGTAGGCAGAGAGAGAGGGGGAAGCAGGCTCCCTGCTGAGCAGAGAGCCTGATGCAGGGCTTGATCCCAGGACCCTAAGATCATGACCTCAGCCAAAGGCAGAGGCTTTAACCCACTGAACCTGGTTTCTGGCTGATGTCTGTCCTGCCTTCGGAGTAAGCTATTACAGTCTTGGCAACAAGGAACCAATCAGCCTTACACAGCAAAGTCACTCGAGAGGGTAACATCTGGATCTTGATGCTCTCGTTTTTGCCCAGGGTCCAGGCCTTAGTCACGGGTGAGTTCAGAGCAGGCCGGCAGGTGTATTGTGACTCAGAGAGGAGAATAATAGAGAAGTCGCACGCAACACAGCGCAGTAAGCAAGTGCTCGTACAGGGTCATCCACCCTCATTCTCTTGTGGCTTGGATTTCCTAGGAACACGGGAGTGGAGCTGCAGATGCAAACCAGGCAGAAGGCCATGAGTCCAGCTTCATCGCCCGGTTGGCTTCCCAGAAACAGACCAGGAAAAACACACAGGTCTCTATCCCTCTTCAAGCTGCGTGGGAAAAGATGCCCTGAGTGTAGCAGTTTCAAAACAGCCAGGCTCCCAGGCTTTGCTGTCTCCCCGAATGTGAGAGCGGCCACGGCAAGCAGATCAGGACCCTGGGCTTCTTCCCTGTGGGGTTGTGTACACACACACACACACACCCCTCTCCTCCCTATTTCTGCTATGCAGCCTAAGAGCCAGGTATTGGTGGCTGTTACCCAGTACTAGCCAGTCTTTTTTCCACTGTCCTTACTCTGTTGTGTTTTAAAAATCAGGTTTTAAAAAAAGATTTTATTTATTTATTTATTGAGCGCGCAAATGTGAGCGGGGGGAGGGTCAGAGGGAGAGAGAATCCCAAGTGGACCCTATGCCCAGCACAGAGCCTGATAAAGGGCTCTATCTCATGACCCATAAGATCATTTCCTGAGCCAAAATCTAGAGTCAGATATTCAACCAACTGAGCCACCAGTAGCCCCTAAAAATTAGGGGGCTTTTGAGTGCGGTATAATTCATGAAGATGAAATGACATTCATATATAAAAAGCCATCCCCTAAAAGGCTTATTCCATCTTATTCCTATCCTCAAGCCGCTCAAGAGAAGATTGGTGCTACTAGTTTTGTCTTGTTTTACATGTGTTTTTGCATATGTAACTTAGGTATGGATGTGTGTTTCTTTTTTGTCTTTATTTCGGATATAAGGTATATCATACAGATCATTCTGTATTTGTGTATGGAGATCTGCCCATTCTTTTTTTAACAGCTGCATTGAATTCTATTTTTCTGTGGTTGTACCTCATTTAGTAAACCTGCCCCTGTGGATGGACATTAGTCATTTTACCGTTACAGACAAACAAAGCTCTAATGAATTTCCACCTATTTCCCACAGAGTTTCAAGAGGAAACCGGGACAGGCCGACAATGAACGCTCCATGGGTGATCACAGTGAGCATGTCCATAAACGGCTGAGGACGGTGAATATGGAGAGCCACAGTGAGCAGGGGCCAGCCCAGCCCCAGGCCCAACTGGAGAATGCAGATGCATTTGAGCACATTAAAGAAGGCAGTGACCCTTACGATGCACAGACGTATGGTATGGTTCAGAGAAGGCTTCTGCTTTGCTCACTGAGCTCTCTGTGAGAATTTAAGCTGTATGACTATGTGGCCAGCAGTAAACAAATTCATCTTAGAAATGGGTAACGGCTTTTGGGAACTATTTTCTCGCTAAGAAGAATTATGCAGGAATGCAATTTGGTTTTGGTTTAAAAAGGTATCTGTGGCCAACTGCAAGTGTTCAGGGTTTGGGGGTCTGGTGTAAGTCTTTTACACATCCTTGCGAACAGTTTGCCACATCCAAACCTAGTACTAATCCCACGGTTTCTGAGTACTGGACATTCCTTCATAGTCACTGTGAGGTTACTCCCTGCAATGGCAAGAGCTGTGAACTAGAAATGTTTGTTTTTCTCATAAGTGAAAAGAGAAAAAAAACCCTCCACATAAGAAGGGGAGTGGTCAGTCATTACTTAGTCTCCCCTTCCAGTTCTCTAGGTGACTTTTTAATGTTTTATGCCTAACATGTAAACATATTATCTTATAGATATAGATAGATAGATAGATAATGCTCAGTAATATATCTGAGCATTATTTCAGAAGTGATTGCTCTACCATGAATTACTTTTCTCCCTGTCTTCACTTTTTAGAAAAATTAAAAATGATAATAATTGCTACCATGAATTGAGTGCTCGCTTTGTACCAAACACTATTCTGAGTCTTGGCTGAATGATCATGAAATTTTTCCAATAATCTTATGGGCTGTCATATTTCCACTTTATAGATGAGCGTACTGAGGCCAAACAAGTTTGGCCAAGATCACAGAGCTCATCCTCAACATTGGTTTTTCTGTGTCCTCTGTTATACTCTTAATCATTACAGTTTCTCTACTCATAACTTGGTAATGTAGGATAATTCCGTTAGCTGCTCTGAGTCATGTGTCCAGCCTGTTTTTTCTGGTTCAGTTTCTTGTAAGAGCAGTGAAAACCTAGCTAAGCATCCTGTTTTTGACGTAGAGAGTAGGCAGTTACATCAGTAGGTCAGTAAGGCATCCAAGACACAGTGAAGCCAAGCACTGTGTTCATGCCACATAGCTGGTCAGCAGAGAACCAGCATGAATAAAATCTTGGGAGCTTAAAATGAAAAACCATACCCACTCTTGATTACTTTGTTCTGCAAAGACCTACGCTCTCTATGTGTTTGCGTGCTTTATTGGCAGATGTGGCCAGCAAGGAGCAGCAACAGTCGGCAAAAGATTCCAGTGGGGATCAAGAAGAGGTAGAGGACACCTTCGCGGACACAGAGGAAGAGGAGCTCCGAGCAGCAGATGTGGAGCAGCTGAAGCCAGAGGAGGTTAAGTCCGGGACCACAGCGAGCCCTGGTGAGTCCTACAGGGAACAAATCCCTCCTAAGCTCTCTGACTTAGAAAAGTCACTTCTTGTCTAGTGTGGCCTGATCTGGTTTGTTCTCTCCCTGTCCAAACCCGTGGCATAGGTGTTCGTTTGCCTATGATAATTCCACTATATTTCACTTGGGAGTCAAAAGGTGGAGGAATGGCGTTGGAGACACTATCCTTCAAGGAGACCTCAGAAACCTGAGATCCAGGCAAAAGGCCACCAGTCTTCTTTAAACATATAGAAAACAAAATAGTACGCTTACTTCAGTTAAGACCAGAATCTACACACTTGATTATTAGAGAAGTGTTTTCAATTATGTGAAAATATAGAATATTAGCATAAAATGCAGTAAAAGTATTTAAAGAAATAGAATGGGGAAAATGCATGTGAAAAAGTAACCAAACTTCTTACATACAGTTCCATTTCATAGTTGACTAAGTGCTATTACTAGGCAATTTATTAAAAATAAATAAATAAAGGACATGCATTTAACACATTAAAAAATAACTTTATCAGCAGGGGAATAAATGCAAATTCAAAGGAACCTCCCCAATTCAAAAGCCTTTTTTTCCTGCTTTCTTCTTGTCCTCTTAGGTTTTAGAATTGTCGACTGCCCAGCCATTATATGACAGTGGGAATGGCATAGCTCTGATGAAAATTCAGAATCCAGACTTTGCCTCTAACTCGTGTTATAAGTTGAGGCAAATTATTCATATTTTCTTTGCCTCCGTTTCCTCATTTATAGAATGGAACTATGACTTTATTCTAGTTTTTGTTTCTATCAAAGCTCTATATGCATGGACTTTAAAGAATCACACAGTTCTACAAGGCTTATCAGAGTAAATGGGAATCTCCCCTATTTCCCTTTTTTGTAGAACAGCCGCCTTCAACATCATGGTGGGGAGGAGGAGAGGTTAGGGGAGTCAGAATTGGAAGTGGCTGACCCAAAGAGAAGCAACATGTGGAACCCGTATGGAGAAATTTGGAGGACAGTGAAGGAGTAAGGTTTGAGTAATTGTTAGGATAGGCAGGCAATCGTGAAGGCTCAGTCCCTCTGTAATTTTATGGTAAGTACAACTCTGTCCTTGTGTGCGAATAGGCTTTGATGAGATGGAGGTGGAGACCCAAGCTGTTAAAACAGAGGACCAAGATCCCAGGGCCGACCTATCCCGCGAGGAGCTGGAGAAGGAAAAACCAGAGAGAAGCCGAGATTCGACCATTCACACAGCCCCTCAGTTCCTCATGGGCACAGTTTTCCAGGTATGAAAATTTCCACAAATTATTGCTTTAATAAGTTAATAACATGTAGTTATAAATGTTTTTAAATTTTTGTCTTTGGAACTTCATGGACTATCTGGTTGTTTAGAAGTATCTTATCCTTACCAAAGTCTTCAGGAGAACTGTCGGTGTGACCGGTTTTCTCTAAACAGGTAGCGCTATCCCAGCAGTTTACCCCAGAGTCATAGTGGGTATCCTGTCCTGACCGTGACGGTGGGTCTCGTCCTCCGGCCTTGGGCTCTCAGACCTACTCTTCTCGTGGCCAGCATCCTTGTGTGCTGGCCTGGAGGGACAGTTGTCTGTTCGTGCTGATGGAAGTAGCGAGGATCTTTGGCTTAATGCCTGCATTTTAAGAAGAGCAGATTTAATGGCATTTTCTCTAATCGTTTGATTTCATAGAGTCTTGATTAATCAAAGAACATTTTGATATTAATACCTTTGTGGGTGTTTTTTTTTTATTTTGCTGGATGAATTTCTTCTAAATGGTAAATTTCCTTTATCTTGTTTCTACAAAATGGGAAGCAGAAGACTAGTTGTCTGGCTTCTTCTTCTTATGCCATTAAATTGCTTAAGCTTTTTGTCTCAGGGATATATATTTGTAATTCATACTGGTCAGAAAGCAGCCAGTGATAATGAGTTGGTGATTTCAACCCAGGCTACCTCTTCTCTGTGGCTTTTTCTCCTTAGCCCTTTTTAAAAGACATCAGTGAGCTAAGACAGGACCTGGAGAGACAGCTGGAAATGTGGCAGCCACATGAATCTGCAAACCCAGAAGAAGTAAGTCACTGGTCTTTTCATAAGATAATCTTGTTTTTTTGTTTGTTTTGTTTAACGATATAGCAAGCTTAACAGGTTCTTAGCACCGATTACCTTTGTACTAGGGACTGAGTATATGGAGCCTAAGTCCATCCATTGTTTTCTGCCTGCTTTGCCACTCGATATGTAGCTTAATTAAAACAGAAAAGCTGGTGTATTTATTTCCTTGAATTTCTATTGCTCACTCTATAATAGATACAACAGGTAGGAAAGTGATTGAAAAATGGCACAAATGTGTCTTCCTCAGAGTAGGCCATCTGGAATATTGCTGGCTGACTTAATGTGGCAGCATAGATTAACCAGAGGCTTCATCTTTAATTAGGACTTAATTTAGGACTTCACATCCTCAATTTACTGTATATGCACATGTTCGTATTTTGTGCCTGCTGTCATCCTTCCTACTGCAGACCTGTATGAGGGCTCTGCCGTAGTTGGAGCTTTGTGTCTAGGAAATAAGCACACCATTGGGAGAGTTGGACTCATCACTCTTGCTTTTGAAACATGACGCTGAGAGCCCACAGTTATGTGGCAGGATCTGCTGGCACCCAGCAGATCATTACCCATCCACAGTGCCCCCCACCCTCCCAGAAGTGCCTTTGTAGGCGGTGAGAATAAAGTGTTGAGTTGGTCACAAATTCCATTGTTTTCTGCCTTTTTCATCCTTTCTCATTTGGAACCGAGAGTTGTTTCGGTAGAAGAGGAGACATTTTTCAGAATGTGAACTAGCCAGCAGCTTGCTAAGAGAAGCTCTCAAGTTAGCTTCTGTTGACGAAGTTCATGCAGGTCACTTTCTCCCACTCTGCTTCAAGCGTCATCTCGCCGTCATGACCTGGGCTGGCTCTGACATTCTCTGGGTAACTTCCACGTTGTTGTCACAGGAGAAGGCTGCAGCTGAGATGTGGCAGAGTTACCTGGCCTTAACTGCACCTCTTTCACAGCAGTTGTGTGAGCAGCTTCGTCTCATATTAGAGCCTACCCAAGCAGCCAAGCTCAAGTAAGTCTTCCCCACTGCACGCACTCACAGCGCCTGGAAAAGATGTCAACCCCTAACCACTTAAAGTGCTGGCTTGTGGTGGCCATTTGTGGTGCACAGGCACCGGTAGGTTATTCATGTTATCGCTAAACACTGAAGTGTTTTTGAAGTTCGGTATGAATGCAGTTCCTCTGATCCGTGAACAGCTGATGGGAAAATTGGCTGAGCCTTTGGGTGGGTATATGGGCTTGCTGCGTGTGGTACCCACCTAGATCTTTTCGAAGATTTATCCAAACTCAGTTTCTGAACAGAAGAGAGTCCAAGACTTAATCAGTACAAACATATTTTTCTAATTTTTAAAATGTGTCTTAGCTTTCCTAGAAGAACCTAATTATTATTGCCTACATACCCAGTTTTTCTGGCTGCCCTCAAGTCTCAATTGACAGTGACGCTTGAGTGTGCCAGGTTACTGGTTATTTGGTATTATTGGTTGTAAGGTATTACGGTGTGATTTTATTTTTTAAAAAAATTGGGACGCTTGGGTGGCTCAGTTGGTTAAGCGGCTGCCTTTGGCTCAGGTCATGATCCCAGGGTCCTGGGATCGAGTCCCACACCGGGCTCCTTGCTTGGCAGGGAGCCTGCGTCTCCCTCTGCCTCTGCCTGCTTGTGCTCTCTCTCTCTCTCTCTCTGACAAATAAATAAATAAAATATTTTTAAAACAATTATCAGAGGACGAGCAGCTGCTAACCAATCTTGGTCCCATTTGGGTAAATTTAATAGAGGGGACTATCGAACCGGGAAGCGGCTGAATATGCGGAAGGTCATTCCATACATCGCTAGCCAATTTCGGAAGGATAAGATTTGGCTTCGAAGGACCAAGCCCAGTAAACGCCAGTATCAGATTTGTTTGGCCATCGATGACTCTTCTAGCATGGTGGACAACCATACCAAACAGGTAAGGAAGCCCAGAGCTGGTTTAATGAGGAATTGACAGCATGCCATGGTCCATGGCACCCAAACGTTTTAAATATGTTCTGGCCAAAAGCACTCGGAATTTGATACCATGCTTGAGAAGACGTAAAATTTTTAAAAGAAGTCAAAAAAGGCAGTTTCAGGATGTCTCAAATAATTTGGGGGAAAAAAATGATAATAATTTGGTCCCTTACTGTTGGAGGCCTTAATTTTAAGTTGTGTTGTTTTTTAGCCTTGCCGTGCTCATGTCTAGCTCCAGAAGAGTAACTCCGACAATGTTTATTTTCCACAAAACGCAGTGTACTGTTAAACTATTTTTTACAACCTTGCACAACATAATATCTGAATATCATTTTTAAAGAGTTCAATGTACATCTCTTCAAGTCTGAAATTATCTGGAGTTAGTGCTCTGTTAGTATTTTCGAGGCCTAAGAGCCTGAATGGAATTACTTAGGCAACCACCATAGGGCCACTGAAGAAGGATGTTTTTTGCAGTGATGCTTTTGCCTGGTATGAACCAATGAGCAACCTACATGTCTACGTATGCTCTGTTGGAAAAAATTACAGTGTGACCTCTGAAACCAAGTTAGGCCCCAGCTCCTCACTTTTTACCTCGTGATGTGGATCAATATATTTACTCCTTATGTGTCAGTTTCATCTTGGGAAAAATGAAAATTGTAACAGTACCTCAGAGATGTGAAAATTAAATGAAGTATGTACTCAGCACTTGTTATGTTTGAGTAAATGTTAGTTGCTACAAGTATCATCATCTTTTTAATGAAATTTAAATTCTAAAACTCTGCTGTCATTTATGTATGGGTTCAAATACATTGGTTTTTAAAATCTTTTACCCATAAGAGATTAATTTTTATGCAGTGCCCCACCCTGGGAAAAATGCTAAAAATTTTATGGACTGACTCTCTTAGGATCATCACTTTTATTAGATGATGTCTAGAGCAGACCTTCACTACTAGTGTAATGGATTCTGGGTTCAGGACTTGTGCTATTAGCCTACGTCTAGGGCCACCATGGCCTCTGGGTTGATGGTAAAGAGCCATGTTGCTGTTCTCTGTGGGCCATGCAAAAATAATATTTTCTATGGGGCTCTTGGTATAAAAAAGGTTGAGAGGCACTGATCTAGAGGATGTTCTGATTCCTTCAGCCCTTAACTTTCTATTTCATAGCTGGCATTTGAATCTTTGGCTGTGATTGGAAATGCTCTAACCCTCCTGGAAGTGGGTCAGATTGCCGTGTGCAGGTAAGGGTGCCTTCTAATCCCAGGGGGAAAATCAGCCTCTGTTTTGTTATGTTGATCACACAAAAAATAACTTCCACTGTATTTGGTTTTTCTCTCTCTAGTTTTGGAGAGTCTGTAAAGCTGTTACATCCATTCCATGAACAGTTCAGTGATTCCTCAGGGTCCCAGATTCTGCGACTCTGCAAATTCCAACAAAAGAAAACCAAGATTGCTCAGGTGTGCTGACAACATCGATGTCCTCTGCACAGTCATTCTTAAGCAAGTGTGGGAAGAAGCATAATTTTTATTTAGTTAAAAAAATTTTTTTAAGATTTTATTCATTTATTTGAGAGTGAGAGAGAACAGGAGTTGGGGGGAAAAGGTGAGGGAGAGGGAGAAACAGATTCCCCACTGAGCAGAGAGCATGACTCGGGACTCGATCGCAGGACCATGAGATCATGACTTGAGCCCATGACTTGAGCCAAAGGCAGGTGCTTAACCGACTGAGCCACCCAGGCGCCCTAGAGACATTATTTTTAGCACTCTCTCCTCCCCCGTATGATTTTAGGACAGGTAAAATTTCCAATGGAGAACAGTCCTAAACTTCAGCCTAAGCACCACTGGAATAGAAACTTCCTTGGCACCTATTAGCAAGCAGGTGTGACTTCTTTTTCTCAGTTCCTCAAAGATTGACATTGTGTCACTAATTTTTCTGGCTCCCTAGTTTTTGAGAGATTTAGAATTTTTACAAAAATAAACCATCTTTCCATACCCTTAATTGGGCCGATTTCTCTCCCATTTAATTTAGCCTAGAGAAAAAATGATACAAAATAAAGCCAATGACTTGCTCAGGATGACCTAAGCTGAAAACAGCCTAAGATGATAACTCTGTCCTCTTCATGTCTGCCCTGATTTAGCCTTTCTTTATGTTGCACTAGACAATTTATGTTTTCTTGCCTTTTTCTGCTCAGTTATTTTCTTCTGAAAGGAGACAGCTGTTTCAGTAGTGACGTCTTCTCTTTACCCCCCCAGGGGAAGTCTTTCTTCTCCTCTGGGGTGTGTTACAGAACGGTAGTGGTGTACATACGGGGTCTTCCATATATATGGGTCTGTGCTGAGAGCTCCAGACCCCAAGGATAGATGCCAACCGTGCGAGGATCGTCCGTCCCTAGGACAGGTGGCTGGAAAGGGCGTGTCATTGCCTCTAGATCTGAGGTTACGTGATCATCACTTGAGAGTCAGGAGTAATTTCAGTCTCGGTGGTTTAATACGAGCCTATCTCTCGTTCTGGTTTAGTTTCTCGAGTCCATAGCCAGCATGTTTGCAGCTGCTCAACAGCCCTCACAGAACGCCAGTCCAGGTGAGCTGTGGTTCTTCGTCTTTATCAACACAATGCCTTTCTGTTGTGTGTATTCACGAGCTGCTTGCTTCATCCCCCTCTACCCATGACCATCTTTTAGAGTGTATGCTCTGGAGGAAAAGGTAAGCAAGAGCTGGAGAGGTGTGAGGCATTCACGTAATTTTGTACTCAACCATTTATCCATTCAGAAATTTGTATTGAACCTCATACCCATGAGGCTTATAACCAATGGAGGAATAGATAGGAATTAATTGCAGTTGATCCTTGAACCGTGTGGTGGGGAGCAGTAAGGAGCACCAACCCCCTACACAGTCGAAAACCCATATATAACTTTTGATTGCTCAAAAACTTAGCTACTAATAGCCTACTGTTGACTGGAAGCCTTTACTAATAACATACAAAGTTAATGAGCAGTTGTGCATATTATATGTATTTTATACTGTATTTTTTTTTTAAAGATTTTAGTCATTTGAGAGAGAGAGAGAGAACGAGCAGTGGGGAGGAGCAGAGGGAGAGAGAGAAGCAGACTCCCTACTGAGCAGGAAGCCCAATGTGGGGCTCCATCCCAGGACCTTGAGATCATGACCTGAGCTGAAGGCAGACGCTTAACCAACTGAGCCACCCAGGCGCCCTTTATACTGTATTCTTAAAATAAAGTAAGCTAGAGAAAAAAAGAAACCCTAGGGAAGAGAAAATATATACACAGTACCGTACTGTAAGATAGCCGCATATAAGTGGGCCTACCCTTAGTACAGAGCTGTGTTGTTCAGGGGTCAACTGTTCTTTGTTATGAGCTGGTATATACTTAGTAGAGTTCAGAGTTGTGAAGGTGGAGCAAGAGGTATGGAATTTAGTATAAAGAACATTCTGTAATATTTTAATGACAGAAGCAGAGGAGGACATAATTCAGAAACCAGCTAATCCACCACTGATTGATTTAGGGCTTGAAATACATCAATTCTTTCAGCTTGTTTTGAAATCTCTCAGTCATGATTATATCATGGAGAACCTTCTTGTTTGAAGCAAGTCTTGAATGCCTCTCGACATTTCCTGAACTTCCTTGACAGAGAAAGACTGCCTGCTCCCAATACTATAGTCTTTCACTCGAAACAATGTTTTTTTTGAAGAGTTAAAACTTTTTTTAAAAAAGATTTTATTTATTTGAGAGAGAGAGAGAGAAAGAGCGAGAAGAAGTGGGGGGAGGAGCAGAGGGAGAGGGAAAAGCAGACTTCCCACTGAGCAGGGAGCCCAATGCAGGCTCCATCCCGGGACTCCAAGATCATGGCCTAAGCTGAAGGCAGATGCTTAATTGACTGATTCACCCAGGCGCCCCACAGAGTTAAAACTTTTTAAATGCTTTTATCCATGATTTATTTTAATGGCCCCCTCCATTTAAGTTTTCATTTAAATGGGTCAAGAAGAGAAAAAAATACAAATTAGTTACAAGAAATTTGGAAGATCCAATTCCAGTTTCTGATTTGGGCACTTCCATCTAATAGCCTACTCAATCCTTTTTTTTTTTTTTTTTTTTTTTTTTTTTTTGAGGCATTGCAAGACGGAGAGGGAGAGAGTCTTAAGCAGGCTCCTCATCAAACATAGAGCCCAACATAGAGCTCAGTCTTACAACCCCCAGATGATGACATGAGCTGAAGGGTGGGATGCTTAATCGACTGAACCTCTCAAGCACCCCTCAATGCTGCCATTTTTATACTTTATAGTCATAAATGTTTTAATTCACATATGTTGCTATACAATGAAATTGATCTAATGTGACAGGGATATTGTTTTACTGACAGGAGCTCCATAGGTCTTTTGCAGCCTTATGTCTGGGGCATCTTAAGTAATAGATGTCCCTTTTGCTTATGTTCAGAATTCATCATTTTCAGACATCTCTTTGGTTAATAGTACAGAGGAAGCCTACACTAATTTGTCTTCAAGTCAGTTTGAGTTGTTAAAAGTGCAATTTTCATTTTGTTCCCTTCCTCTTCTCCTGCTATACCTTTTGCTCTAGAAACCGCACAGCTCCTCCTGGTGGTCTCTGATGGACGTGGCCTTTTCCTCGAGGGCAAAGACAGAGTCCTGGCGGCAGTGCAGGCCGCCCGCAACGCTAACATCTTTGTCATTTTTGTTGTATTAGACAATCCCACTTCCCGGGTGAGTGACCACTAAAAGTTGCTTTATCTGGGGATAAACTGGGGATTCCCTTCACCCTGTTCTATCTGAAATATGGCCTTGGTCACACTGTCATAACTCCTACTAATGTTCTGTCACTGTTCTAGGCACTTTATATTAGTTTTTTGTGAATAACCCAGCAAGGTAGGGGTCATTATTCCCAATTCCCAGTGAAGGACAGAAACACAGATTACAGGTAATGAATGAGTAGGAAAGCCAGAATTCAGACAGCTCCCAGAGACCACACTCGTAACCACTTGCCGTGACAACTTTATCTTGTGAGTCATCCTTGCCCTCTGCAGTCTATCCTTGCAGGCACTGCAGCCTTGATACTGGGCCTTGCCCACTCGAAACTGTCAAGCGGCCCATTCCAGTTCCTTAGATCCCGGCAGTGCCCTTCTCAGAGCAGGATGCAGCGGTGCTCAGTGAAGGATGCCCACAGGGCAGTTCTCTTCCAGGGTCAGCACTGTCTCTGCAAGCCACACTCGGGCCTGGACAACAAGTTGGAAGGCTTACTGGGAATTACTCCAAGTAGAAAATGAGAGAATACCCTTATAGGAAAATTGGATTTTCTTGCCTGCCCCTTTCCCTCCCTTTAAATGTCATTTCTTCTGGAAAAGGTGCTCAGAAAGGGATCTGCCTCCTCAATAGGAGCTCTAAAAATTGTTTCTTAGTAATAAAAGCTAAGTAATAAAAAAATAGTAAAAAGTTAAGTAATAAGGCTTTATCAAATTTGATATAGGAGACAAAGATCGTTCGTGAAAGAGATAAGGGAAGAGCTTGCCAAGGATACTGGTTTGTTTTTTTCAATTTCAAAATGTTTTCTGTTGACAGGATTCTATCTTGGACATTAAAGTACCAATATTTAAAGGACCCGGAGAGATGCCCGAAATCCGATCCTACATGGAAGAGTTCCCATTCCCATTCTATATCATTCTTCGCGATGTGAACGCGCTCCCCGAGACACTCAGCGATGCTCTGAGGCAGTGGTTTGAGTTGGTGGCAGCCTCCGACCACCCGTAGAGAAGAAACAGTCTAAAGTGAGACTTTAAACCATGGTCAGATTGTGGCGCCTTTGGCCAGGTGCTCCCTCTTTTGGACAAGTGCTTCTGAACTCACAGCTCTAAAAGATGTTTTTTATCTTAGATCTGTCTGCTTTATAAAAATTTACCTAGTAGTGACAGAAAGTTTATATCACAACGTACATGTATTTTGCACTGTGTTTTCAGAGCTCGAGAAAGCCCGGGCTCCCTGCTCTGCCTGCGCTCCAGCTGGCACAGACTGAGGGCAGCGAAGGAACAGCAGAGGCAGGTGTCCAGTCTTGGAAGGCCCGGCCTAAGAGGAGGCCTGGGCCCAGCTGCTTTTGCTCCTCGCAGGAGCCCTGGACACCTACCTGGAGAAGCTGCTAGGAGACTAGGATTGTTCCAGTCCTTTGGACAAAGGACTAAAGGCAGCTGCCCTTTTGACCTTGCCAAGCCCCCAGTGTGTATCCCTATGCTACCAAGACACCGAGCGGCCGCTTTCTAGAGTCCTGAATGTGTGTGTTTTCTCATTGTTTCATGTGACGGGAACTGCCTTCTTGAGGGTAGGAAGGTCGGAGTATATGTGTTCTTATTGGATGGTAGAAAAATGAAGTGGCTTTTCTGTGTTGTCCTTCACATTTGCCACTTCGGGAGACTATGCAATGATGGAAAGCTGATTTTCCCTTAGGTTATTTCATTCTCTCCATGCCACAGTCCCTGTTGTTGTATTTATTTATTTTTTTTTTCTTAGCAATTAAGGGAAGAAGCATTCCTCTACTGCTTTTAAGCTGGACTGAGCCAGTCCCATTCTGGAAAAGAAATGCTGTGTTTAGAAAAACTAAGCAGCTACATTTTTTTTCCCCCAGTCAAAATACAATAGTGGTTTTTAGATGGTTTTTACTTGGTCAGAAAGCGCTGTTTGAATACTTGAAATTGTGTGCTGTGTTCTGTTTAAGTTGTTGGAATGTTCTTTTGTAGACAACATGCCACGATGTAACTGTATCTCCACATTTGTCTTCAAGTTACACTGTGAAGTTTACCACGCTTCTGAGGTGGTCATCAAAGACACGTTTGTTGTTTAACCAAGTGTCCTAAAGCATGTATCTGAGGTTATATCACTTTTTATTCTAAAAAGCTATGCAGCTTATATTCTGAAGATTATTAAATATATACCACAGTTGATAGAATTTGTGACCCTTCTGAATGGGAATACGACAGGTGTGTAAAAGGTGTGCCCCCCGTCTTGCCTGCTCCATCAGTCGGCTGTCCCTGGCTTACACTGTGCCGCCCTGGCCTGCACAAGCTCCACGGCTTACTGCCGCAAGGGTTTCTCACTTGTGTCTCACGTCCACCATGACTGAGCTGCCGCACGCTGGCCTGGTGGCAGAGGAAAAGGCAAGTTGGTGAAAAACACAATGGCTTGTAAAGATTTTGCTCTAGATGACACGTTTGTTTCACTCACATTTCATTGGCCGCCCTCTGTGACTGGTCGGGTAGGTACCACCATTCTGACCAAGATGTAGTCTTATCGTATCTACCTTTGAAATTGTACCATGTAAGCCGGAGCTTCCCAGCTGGTACCCAAGAGTCTCCTTTTCAGCTTGTGCTGTGATGGGAAAAGGGTTGGGAAACATGGAATCAGTCCCAGGAGACCTAGGAGGACCTGTGCTAGGGGTGGGGTAAGAAGCAAGACATACCTGACTCATGGAGGAGTCTTTGAGCTCCAAGTGAGAGCAGGCCTACCCTCTATGACTCCCTCTGTGAGTCTAACCCTAACTCTAGAGCTTCCTTCCTTTCTTGTCCTCATCCAAACACCAGTCTTGTTCAGTCTTGTAGACATTTATTTTATCCTGTCTTCCCTTCTGCTCTGCTTGGGCTGCAGCTGGAGCGCTTTTAATCTGTACTCTGGGCTACCTTGGTGGTATCCCAGACAAGTCACTTTAGAGCTCCCTCTTATAAAGAAAGAGATCTTTATGGTGAATCTTTATGGTATTACTCTCCTGTCCCTTCTCTCCCAGAATCCCCACCACTTGCTGATCTGGTCACAGCAAACCAGATGTCCTAGAACCTACCAGTGTTCTATATGTTCTCTGCCATTTTTTCAATCTAATGGACCTTTTTGGAAACCCTTACCTAGTAGATAAGCCCTCACGTATGAATCCTGACATCCGCAATACTGCATGGGCCCTAGATGCTCCCTGTCTTACATCTTCCTGCCCAAAGTGGGAGCCTGACTCACGACAGTATTTCAGTGTCTAACATAAGTGAATGTTTCTGGACGGGAAGAACTAGTATAAAAATGTATAAATTAATGTAAGAAGACAACACTATCAATTTTAATAAAGATCTTATGATGATTTGGAAGGGAAGAATACAAAAGATTCTCGAGAAACTACAGGGTGTTGGTCCTGCCAAATAAAATATTCTAGGCTTACCTGAAATAATCCTGAACAGTTTGTTCAGACTCTTAAAAAATTTACCTTTATGGGGAAAGCCCAAGAAGGATGATTTAATAAATGGTGTCAAAATTACAGTTTAGCAATTGGAAAAAAGGTGGACAATCCACATCAAGCCATAAAGCAAACTAGGTGGAGTAAATATTTTAAAAGTTAACAATGAACACAATAATGTAGGATTGCAAAGCTTTTAAGGGGAGCAACAAATTGAAAAGCCTCAAAAGAAAAATACATGACTATATAGAGACTTCTTAAAGCTATATAGCCTTAATTTCTTAAAGAACAGGCAAATAAGCCATACAAAATTAGAATACAAACCTTGATCACCATAAATGGACCAGTCATGACAATTCACAAAATAAGTGGCAAGGGCTAGTTCACGAATTTTTATAAGAAAAGAATTGCTACTGCTAATTAGACAAAATTTCAAAAAGTAGTCATAGTTAGCATCACCCATACAATACCTGGTAATGTTCAACAAAGCTAGGCATTGGGGAGAATATGTGGCACGTCCTGTTTTCAGTGCATTACATACAGTGCAACTCTGAGGTAGATCCTATTTCACCTTACGGATGAGGAAGGAGGTCAGGAGATGAAGTTGCTGAAACAGTACAATTAGGCAAAGAGAGCACCAAAGGATTCCAGCAAGTGAGGAAATCAAGTAAATGCTCAGTAAATGGGTAACCAAATGAACATTTTTGACCGTGTTTTAATTTAGAACAATTCTATTTGACAAATTATAGCAAAGAGTCACCAACCCTACTTACATAAATTAAGGATGTGTGTGTTGGGAGGATAAAACAATTATGAGGATATAAAAGCTTAAGTTGGGACATCTAGTTCCTCATTATTAGTGATACAAAATTGTTGTAACTACAATGGAGCAGCCATTTAAAAACCTCAGAATTAATGAGAAAATTAATAAAGGGAAACTTCATTGAAGTATAGTTGGGAGGCTAGAAAGGAAGGCTGGACCACTCAATGTCCCTTCCAGGAAGAATGGTCAATTACACAGACACTCCAATCATAGATCCCAAGAGGTCAACAGGAAAGAATTACAGGCTCCAAGGGGGAAAAAGATGCGAGAGGCGCAGTGTGCAAGAAATCAACTACCCTTGCAACTCCATGAAAAATCATCTTGCTTTTTCCCAATGGACTTTTCAAAACAACCGCCTCAACTTCCATTTCTGTAAAATAAGTTCCTCTCCTTTATTGGACTTGCCTGTAGTTTTTCCATAGCTTGCGTGTCCCCAACTGTAATTCTCTATTTCCAAATAAACCCACTTTTGTTGGTAAAATAACCTTACATTTAAGATGAACATAACTAATGGCAACCACGAAGATGCCACCATGGGGAAAATGGTTGCAAACAGAAAAGACCTGGATGAAAACAAGAAAGAAAAGAACAGGATACAAACATTAAAATTAAATATTTAAAATTTTATTTCTAACTATGCACATTCAAAAAGCTCAACAGGAATACACAATTTCACCCCCCACTCTCAAACTTAACCAGTGCCAGGAACTGTGCCAGTTGCCTTACCATTCCTGTTATCAACAAATAGTTATCTATTTGTGATGCAAGAACAGCTATCCCCTCGCAAACCCCAGAAAATATTTTCTAGGACGAAACTGCCCAAGGCTTTATAGCTTCAGTTCAGGTCGGTACTATTTGGCTGGCGGCCAAATGTAACCCGCCCGCTGTCTCCCAGGAAACCAGGTTCACCCCGCCCCCTGGCTACGCCCCCACTTCCGCTCCTGCGCACTGGAACTCTAGGGAGAACGATGCTACCTGGAGGAAATGGCTACTTCCCGCTTACCCCCGACGACGCTAACGTTAAAGCAGGTAGCACCCGTTTTCGTCAGCCTTTTAGGGCAGCTTTCCAGGATCTGATCTCAACTATCCATCTCTCCCTCCACCCCGCCCTGCGGAATGAGTGGTGGGGGCGGGACTTCCTGATGCGGAAGCTGGCTGTGGGGGTGGGGAGGAGGGGGCTGACCTCTGGCCCTGAGTTCGTGAGGCGGTCGATCCGTGGGTTTCTTGGAACTTTTGATGCCTCAGCCGTGATGAAGACTGTTCCGTCTGGGGTGCCGAGCTACGGTAAAGAGTGAGATTGCCAAAGAATTTTAACTGCGTTGGTTTAAAAAAAAAAAAGTGCTGTTCCTGTAGTTACAGCTTCTAGTAACTGGTAGTCTTTTTTTCTGCTCAGTGGTTACCTCTTGATGTTAAGGGTTCTTAGGCTTGACAAAGGAGTAAGCAAACGGCCCAAATACACTTTTTGCCTTTTTCTTAAAAGAGAAGGTGTTTTTTTTTTTTTGTCCTTTTCAAAACTGAGGACCAAAGAGAAGTCATCTATTTTTTCGGTTTCCTAAAGTAAAGCCCTCTGGGCTGTAGATTTTGCGGTTGTAATTGGCATTTCTCCTCCCCTCTACAGTTCATGAGAAGGCAACAAGTTCTCCTTCTCTACAGAAGGATTTTGCAAGCAATTCGGGAAGTTCCAAATGATTCTGATCGCAAATACCTGAAGGACTGGGCAAGAGAAGAATTCAAAAGAAACAAAAGCGCCACTGAAGAGGTGAGAACAAGATCATGGTGGGAACAAGCCCTGACTCTTTTGTAGTAGTTGAATTTTTTTTTTTTTAAGTTTAATAGACATTTTGGAATATAAGGATCATGGAGATGTATCTACGTCTTGATCCTTTTAATGTTACCAATTTTCTACTCAAATGATATTTTTAAATTTACAAGCTTTACGGTAGCATCACCTGACTTTTCTGTTGAATCAGATACACATACATACACACACATGTAAAAAGATTATAAATAGGACAGCATGATGGTTTGGGAAGTATGACGACTGGGGTTTATGAAAGCATGCCAAACACTGTGCACCCTTAGTTGTCAGTTTGGGCCTTTCCTGATACACAGTGGCTCGAATTCTCTGTGTTGGTCCCTAACAAATGAAATGATAGAGCTGTACTTTGTGTTACCAAGTAAAATAGTGACCAGCTTTCACTTTCTTCTACAGGACACAATCCGGATGATGATTACTCAAGGCAATATGCAGCTCAAAGAGTTAGAAAAAACCCTTGCTTTAGCAAAATCTTAACTATAGCATTATTCTGAAAGACTGAATTTCCGAGTTTCCACGTGTATCATTGAACTGATTAAACTCAATGACAGGCAGCCTAAAAGCAAGTCAAACTGTACAGTACCTGGGAAAATGTCAGAACATGGAGCATGGCATGTCAGAGCAAACAAAAGCACATCAGAACAATTGCCTTAACATTGAAAAACACACCACGCATTTCGAAAATGTTTTTGGATGTGTCAGCAATTCAAGCAGCAAAAACCAGTACAAGTGATCAGCACTCAAGATACTCAATACTATTAACCCTCTGGGAAATGCAAATTAAATTAAAACCACATTGAAACCTCCACTGGAATAACTATAACTAAAAACAGTTAATAGCAAATGTTAGTAACAATGTAGGGAAATTGGACCCCTCATACATGCTGTGGGAACATCAAAGTGAACAGGCACTTAAAGGATTAAGTTACCGTACAATTCAGCAGTTTCCTCCTAGGTTTATAACCAAGAGAACTGAAAATCTTTCTACAAAAAACTTGTATGGGAATATTCATAGCAGCATTATTCATAATAGCCAAGATGTAGAAGCAATCCAAATGCCCATCAATTGATAAACAATTAAATACGATGTCTGTAGAATATTATTTAGCTATAAAAAGGAATGAAGTACTGATAACATGCCTGCTACATACGGATGAACCTGAGACCAGTCACAAATGATCACATATTGTACGATTCCACTTATATGAAGTATCTAAAATAGGAAGAAAGAGGCAGTTGCCCAAGGCTGTGGATAGCCTGGCAAGTAATTGCTAATGGATATGAGGTTTCTTTTCTGGGGATGAAAACATTCTAAAGTTAGAGTGGGGCTCTTGGTTACACAACTCTGAATATACTAAAGTCCGTTGAATTGTATATTTTGCATGTGGGGTATGTGAATTATACTTTAATAAAGGTTTTACTGATTTTTTTTTTTTTTTTGCTGATACAGAATTGATATGTAATAGTGTGTAAGTCACTATTTTAAGAAACATACCGTATGAGATGTATGGAGGTATACTGACCTCAGGAGATACTCTTGACCTTTCTTGAAAAAAATCCTTCCACATTATTGAGGGTTATTGAGGTAGGTTCTTCAGATGTGTCATGATCTGGTAGTCTGAGGATTCTCTGAAAAGATCACCACCGGGAATATAGATCTTTGTTGGAAAGAGGAGAGACAGAAGCTTAATGAACGCACTGAAGCACTTGCCCAAAAGAAGAGGCAACATCTGGATGAAACTAACGCAATTACCTTAGCATCCACATAGAAGTGAGACCGTCAGAAAAGATCCTTGGCGCATTAGGTTCTCCAGTGACAGGAAGAAAAAGAGTTTGCAGAATACATTGAACATGAGAAGTTGACCTGAGGACACTCTGACCAAACGGTTAATTTAGTGAAAGTGAAAAGCTTATGGAAGAGGCGGGATTGGCGGTCCTACAGATGGACGTCCTCTCTTCTTTTACAGAACAGATCTAAAAAGGTAATCCAAGAATCTGACCAGCACCTGAAAGTGTCGGAGAAATTCTGCAGAATGATAAATGGTTACCTAGTACTGGACTGCACACCAGAGGGGGAGAGAGGCCGAAGGCCGTGTTGTCCATGACGGGCCTGCATTGCCAGAGTCCACCCACCCCGCCCGCAGCCTCCGCCCACAAGACAAAGATTCTGAATGTTCTTCAGCCAGGCATCTAATTCAAAATGCATGAGCTAATCGTCAGATTTGTACGTAGCTGTACATCAGTCAGCCTATTGCCACGCCATTTGATGGACAGAAGCATTTGTGAACAGAGAGCACTTTCCTTTGTGCAGCATGATATACCTATTCAAGTATAGGCAATTTCTAGTAAATCTAAAATCTTGGCACTACAAATCATCTTTTCATGAGGTGTAGAAGTCAGTGACTTGGTGACGTTCTTCCTAGTGGTGGTATATGTCAAAGATATAAGAGCATTTGTGGTTTAAGTTTGTAAGATGCAAATAACAGACTCCAAGAAAACAGAACTTGGGATTTGTTGTTGTTTTTTTTTTAAATTGGGTGAAACACTACAAATTGAATTTTCATCTTCCAGAGGCTAGGATTATTATAATCTTAAATAATAATGGACAGCATTTGAGCGCTAAATAAATCTTGGGCTAAACAACAATTTCTCCTCCCGTATGAAACCACACTCATTAAGATGGCCAGGTTCGAACTCCTGGTGAAACACATTCTATTTAGCATCTTTATCGGTGTTCTGGCTTAGACAACAAATTACCCTTCTGGATATTCCCTGTAAACTATACTTGTGTAGGGGCGCCTGGGTGGCTGAGTCGCCTAAGCATCTCAATTTCGGCTCAGGTCATGGTCTCAGCGTTGTGAGATCGAGCCCTGCCTCAGGCCCTGTGCTGAGCCTGGAGCCTGTTTAGGAAGTCTCCCCCTCCCTCATACCCCACCCACCCTCTAAAACAAAAAACCAAACAAACTGAAAACCCCACAACTCTACTCTTGTTTGAATGTTAAGGTTTTGTTCCTAAAGTTTAACTTCAAGGTACTTATTCAGTTTATGTGTTTGAGCTACAATATGTCAAATCTTTATATTAAAACTTTTTAAATTTCAAAGCTTTCTAGCATGAGGATAAGTGGCTGGGGCTATCATTTAGCATCCTGAGTATCCCTAGGTCATTACCTCCTTTGGAGTGTGCCATCGGGTTGGAAGTTTCTAAGCTCAGCACAGGCCTTGCTGGGGGCGGGCGTGCAGAGGCCACTTTCATAGTTGAGGAAAGCAGCACATACTCTCTGGTGTTTATGTTATTGGGAGTCACGCAAGCAGACACTCGGGAGAGGCTGAGACGCACACTTACCTAAGTGGTCTCTCTTACGGAAGAAAAATGCTAGTCAAACAACAGAAGGAAACAACTCACATCTACTGTGGAAAAAAACAGGGATTACGTAGAGGAAGGTCCAAGCAGAATCAAAAACAAAGTGTCACTCTGTGCCAAACTCGAAATCGCCACAGCCTATTTCCTTCCTTCAGGCAAGCATTTGAGCAATTCTGTCAGCATTAAATTTGCTATTTTTGTTTACTGGGAAGAGGAAATTGCTTTTTACCTGTTCTGGCTCGCATTAGGAAAACTTCTGTGCTGTTTCCTGATGATGTGTCTCATGGATTTAATATATTCATACTTACCATATTTTGACAATATTACAGAAGAATATTTCCCTTTAAAATCACAACAGAAAACAATTTTAAAATTTTTTTCTTGTAAGTATTCTAAAAGGTCACTGGTTTTGTCTTCTAAATCTTATTAAACGATTTGGCTTTTCTATCACAGGAAGAAACGTATTTAGCTTTTACGAATAATTTGTTAGAAAATGTTATTTTGTCTGCATACAGTTTTAAGTAAGGTTTTGTTCTCCTGGTTCAGTATTTTCTAAAAGGTCAACAGTTTAAACTAAACATTAAAGCTTGCGTGGAGAAATATTTCCATAATTTCCAGAATTTATTTCTCATGCAGTGCACCTGATCTCTACTTTAAAGCAGATGTATTTACCAGAAGTTACGCTTCTATCAAAACAAGGCAAAGTGTACCTGCATGCAATTCAGCACTTTTCCTGGGAACCATAAATTTGGTCAACCACACAATCATAATATCCACTAAATATTCACACTTTCATTTTTTAAATAAGGATTTTAGTATCCATACTGTTGAGAACCATGTTTAATGCTTGGAAGAGACAAATTCAAGGTAATAAAAATATTACACAGAAGACAACATACCTCTCGAGTATCAGCGCTTGACTGGAAAAAAAAAGATTTAAGCATGAAAACATCAATTCCTTTATTTTGGGCTCCCAAAGTCAAAAGTAAGATTAGAACTATATTCAATCTAACCACAGATTTTGCTTTACTCAGTGCAGTAATTCACTAACAAAAACCCCACTGCAGTATTATACAAACTTTTCTGTGTTCTACATCATTTTTTCCTGTAGCTATTGAAAGTCTCAATCTCCATTTCAAACACGACCCACATGACAGACTCTCAATTAATAGTTTTGCTTCTTTGGAAAAATACTATGGTGGCATTCACTCATTTTAGCAGATAGCAGAAGGGAAAAGTAAGATACCCATCAGACCCAAAGTTGAATTTCTCACAATACTGAAGAACAAAAACCCAGTTTTTGAAAATAAGCTGTTGGTCTTGAGATGCTGCCACCATTTTGGGTTGGGAGGCCGACAGATCGTGTTTGGTTTCCTTGCCTCTACTGGGTCTCCCTTCCTTGAGAGAAGGAGCCATGTAATCTGCCAGACCAGGTGCCTTGGACTCTTCTCATTCCTCCCTAGTCTCTTCCCTGTGACCTGGACAAAAATACCCAGTTTGCAGTGATAAGCCGCCTGCTTCTGATGGGTGGAGGTTACAGAAGCAAAATCCTTCCTCCCAAAGCACTCGACGGTTGAGATAAAATTTTATTTGTTTCAACATTTCTTAACAAGCACACTCCGTGGGATAACAGGAGGTATTTGGTGAGTGAAAAGAACTCCTGCTTAGACTACAACTTACTGAGAATCCCAGGATTTCATCTCTTTGAGTACCGGGCAGTTCTCAAGAAACTGACACGTACCAAGGAAGGATTCTAAAGCTGTCCGGGCACCTGGTTAGGGAACCCAAGAAACCGAAGGTGCCATCTCACTCTGGTTCTGCCTGAGGAGCGGAGAGGGGAGTGAAGAGACAAAGGCGCCTCTCCACGGAGCAGTGCAGCGGGAGTCCCTGGGGGAGAACAACACAGCCTTGAAGGGAGTTGAGGAACAAGAGGGGCTCACAGACGTGAACGTCGGCTAGAGAGGACATGAAATTGGCCCCCTGTCTGGATTGTGTAATGGTGACCATCTAGATCTAGATTTGTTAGGAAGGTCTCTGTCCATAGATCGTCACTTTTAAAAAACAAACATCTGCGAGCCTGATTAGGCAGAAACAAAGGGACTGTAAACACACAGTGTTTTTCTGGGCTGCCTATGTCAGGAAATCATTTTCTCTTTGGCTCCATGAGCAACATTTTACTCAAAGTTAGAGACAACAGTTACTCAGTTCCTGTGTTGTTAGAAATAGAATGGGGATTCCTGTGCATACATGGAATCTGGAGGAGAGGAATATAACCCCACATACCAAGGGACAAGAAGCGTAGAAGAGAAATCCAAAATTTCAACCTACCCAAGGCACTTCTACAACTTTGTATACTCCATAGAGCAGAGTAAAATCCTTGGGGCTCCACAAAGCTGGGAAACAGTGGGTTCTAGCTCAAGTTACTGAATTATTTTACCTTGAAAGAATCACTGCAGAGCACTGGGAAACTTTTGAGGCTCTTCAATGACAGGACAAAATTAGAAGTGAAATACTTTCAAGAATGGCCTTACTTCTTTATAAAATGTAAACCGATAAGCTCAAATTTAGAATGGTACTCTTGGATAATCGGGTGTGATTAAGGATAGAAGTTTCAGGTAGTTTTTGGATGAATGTTTTTCCATTAGTCTTTAAAATCAGTAGGATTAATTAACTGTAATATTGCTGTATTTTGGCTGAAAATACAGAAACAATGACCCAGGGATTTGAACCTTTCTCATTTGAGTTTATTAACAAATATTCCCAGCGCTATTAGCCAATTCCTCATTATCGTAAGTGCCCTCCGACTCTGCAAAATATTAGAAGATATACTGGATCTAGCGACATCATTAAAATCTTTTTCTCCTCAAAATCTATTTGATAAGTTTTCGTCTGGGTAAAAGGTCAGCATTTTGAGAAGTAGGAATTTGAGAGGGGTGTGCGCATCTCAGCCACAGTTCTTACAGAAAAATACGCCTGTCTGGGCCCAGCAGGTGTGCGCCACATACGTGACCATCGGCGTTCACAAAGGATTCGCTTTTCTTCTTCCTTTTGACTTATATTATTTCATACAACCCGAATTTGAGGGTTTAGGCTCAACACATCATTCAGTTGCTCCGCATGGTTCACTTAATCGGAGCTTTTGAGCCTCAGAGGACCCCGGGCTGAGGTTACGAGTTTGTAATGAAACCTGCAACGAAGCAGGCGTCCCCTGGTTCCAGTCTCACCGTTGAAGTTGTCGTAACTTGAGGGCACGGGAAGCGTGGGTGGCACATTTTAGAAATTCAACTTTTTTTGAACGGCAGGTCCACCACGTGCACGATAACGGACATATTGGCCACAGCTGTTCTAGAGCGGCGAAGCCGGCAATCCCCAAGAATCCCTTCCTGTACCACTCCCAGGTCCTAATTTTCCTTCTGCACCTTTGTCCTTAGTTTAGCAAGTTCTTCTTCTAAACTTTTAATATGTTCCTTTAGGGTGGCCTTGTCTTGCTGGGCCTTCTGACTGGCTTGGCTTCGGGCTTCCTCAATCTTCCTTTCATACCACTTTTCCATCTGGGTAGAAACGGCCTCAAAAAAATACTGGGTAATCTCCAGAGCTTGGGAGGTGTCTCGAAGGTGAGGGGCGGTCTGCTCGCTGCCTGCTGCCGGCGGCGGCGGCCCACAGGGGTGGCTGGGTGCTGGGTGCTGGGCCCGATGCCTTGTCTGCCCACTTTTCCCAGACTTCTTGGTTTGGGTGCCTCTGTCCACACTGGGTCCAGCCTGCTGATCACATCTGGCTGCCTCTTTCAAGGGTAGCGAGGCTGTCTGGACCTTGACGTTCCTCAGTCGGGAGCCTGTACAGTCTGAGGAAGACAGCTCCTGCTGCAGTCTGTGGGAAGCCGTGGCGCTGAAGGCCTTTTCTTTGGGCCTCACCACCTGAGGAGAACTGTCAGAAGCTGCTACTGGTCCTGTGGTGACCACCGATTGATCCACACCTAGTTTCGGAAGGAAAACAAAACCACGTTCACACAGTCCTGTGGCTCTGGGTTGGCATTTCAGAGTCCTGGTAATCCTGTAAACCATCGCCCTTCCCAACGGCCAAACGCCATGTGCGATTTCTCCTCTGCCGTCCCCCCCCTTCACTTCCCCTCGATGCTCACCGTGGCTTGTCAGGGCTTTCATGGATAACTACGTTAAACCACACTAGTGGTATCTAAGCCAAAAACGTTGCTGGCCTTTCCTTTAGCCAGTAAGAAAACTTAGAAGGCTCTGGGTACCATTTTGTGATTGCTAAGGATGACACAGCTCACCAAGGATCTCTAAAACAGAACTGAGGATGTACTAATGAGAATGAATCTGCCCCTTCCCTAATTTCTGGCCCTTTTCCACACCATAGCCCCAGTTACTAGTTCCTTGACCCAAGCCTCAGTTGAGAGAGGTGGTCCTACTCTCTATACCCAGAGCTCCAGCCAAGTTCCATAACTACACCTGGCATGACAAATTTGCCCAGGATTTCCCCAATGTTATGGGCACAAAGAAGATAAAAACCACAGTTCCAGAAATGGTCTATAATAACATAATATACTTGACATATCAAAATTCCTCACAGAGGCCTAATTACAAAGGCTCTAAATATCCTCAAAATTATCACGGAGTAAAATCACTGTGGCTAATGAGAAGACACTTTGCCTGAAAGATCTATCTTGCACCTGGGGCAGCCTCAACATAAGAACTGCTGTTTATGGAGGTTTTACATATTCGGACAAAGGTCAAAGGCTGATCAGGGAGAAGAAAGGAGAAAGCAGCCCAAGGGCCAGGGCAAGAGCCCTGCCGAGGAGACAGATGTTCATTCCTCACTCTTCATCTTTGGGACCCACTCTGACACCATCAACATTGTACCTGAAACACTGCTATCACCGGTCAACGATTCTTTTATTCCTTCATTCAGATACGTCTGAATACTTAAATAGGAGTACTTTACCACTGTATAGCAACTGAATGTACAGCGGTAAGCAAAATAAGTCCTCAGCCCTATAGTATTTACAATCCGGTGTTTTCCACACCCCTATCCAAGGGGCTGCCTTTGGATACAGCAGAGAACAGTCTCTGGAGGTTTTACCACCCTTGGACGGAATGGCTCTCTCTGCGCACGTGTTACCTGTAGAGGACTCGCAAGTCGATGGTGTGGATTTGGTCCTGGAGGCCCTAGAATCTCCAGAAAGCTTCAGCTCCAGATTCTGAATTTTTAACATGCACCAGGTTTTCAATTCATCCACCAGTGATGTCTAAGAAAACAAAAAACACACACAAAAAAAACCAAAAACAACCCCCCACAAATGATCAGGTGAATCGCACATGCGGTTTATGAACGAAAGCATCAAGGGCGGACTCTTCAATTACGAGAGTTCAGAATATCACCTAGACCAGCCTCAAAGCTGTGGATCATCTCCCCTCCCACAAGCCACACAGCCTGCTCTGCGGCCCTCTACAGACCAAGATTCACCCAGCACCAAACCTGACCGCTTCTAGAATCTTTGAGTGACTTAGGGCAAGAGACACCTTGAACACCCAAAGCTTCCCAAATCTTACAAATCAAGAATATCTGGCCTCTTGGGAGCATGAACTCACACACACTCAGTAAGGACTTGGTTTATGTTCGCTGTCGTAGGCAGACAGACTCCCCAAGGGCAGGAACCAAGTCTCGCAACAGAGCAGTGCCCAACAGACGCACAATACGCAGAAGCGGCTCAAAGCAGAGACCGCACGTTCCCCAGCATCTTCTGTGAACGTTTCAGTCCCCGCCTGTTACCAGAATATTCAGCAACAAATGGACTGAACTACGGGTTCTTTTCTACGCATTGTATAAATGAATAGAAGGACATTAAAAAGGACATGTTACATATCACAAATGCTTTTATGGGTTCTTGGCCTCTGAGTGTTCAGTGATGGGTCTTAACTCAGTGGAGAGGAGTAGTAAATACCCAGCTAGGGACAGACCCTGGTTTTCACCTGCCGTTTCTCTCCCTCGTGCTTCTCGGCGTCAGAGTGCTGCTGCAGGCGGTTCAGGCACTCGGTTCTCTCCGCTGAGAGCCGCTCCACCATCAGCTTGTCCAAAACACGCATCTAGGGTTCAACAGGCAAAGAGCGTAGGACTGACATGACCTAAGGACGGGACCCGGTCTCTAGACTCCTGAGACGGGGCTCTGAGGGCCCAAGCAGGGGCCAGAGAGAATAGGAGCAAACCTCAACTTCTCTTTTACCCTCGTTTCATCTTGTCTTCATCAAACTCTAGGTTTTCACAACCCCTGAGCATGTTTCTGTGGAGTCAAGGCTTCTTTTTCTCATTTGTTAAAGTCCTAAGGGGCTGAAGAGACTGAACACACAGTACATCTAAACTTGGGCCAACAGACCTTGTACATAGAATTTTTATAGGTTTCAGAACGTGATTTCCAAGACCATGATTGAAAAGAAAAACTATTTCTAAAAGTATGCAGCTGTACTTGACTTTAATGACCCTTCCAATTAAGCGTTCCAATGACCCACCCTTAAGCACCAGTAGCTGCCTGTGAGGCGGCGAAAGAGGCTGGACACAGCGCTTGTCTCCATACAGAGAACAGCAAGGGAGACAGAGCCATGGGAACGAAGGGAACCCCCCGCCCCAACACTGAACCGTAGTGGCGACAGTACTGAGGGAAGGTGGGAAGATTCATCTGCCCTGGTGCACAGAGCAGGGCACAGAGGAAAAGCCAGGACTTAAAAGGGCAATGAGAATACAAAGGAACCAGAACCCTGCCAAATGTCAGGGCAGCCGCTGGAACGCTCTCCGGGTCGGAAGGGCTGACCAGCACCAGAGTCTGTGTTCCTCCCCCACCTCGATATCGCAGAAGCGAGCAGGGCCTGGGCATCCCCGCCATCCTGCCAGCTCAGTGAGCCCTGCCCTAACCCTCAGCAGCCCGAGCTGTCCCACCAACACAGCCCCAGCATGGGGCACACTTGGAAGCCCTTGGACCGTGCTCACCACAGCTCCAGCCCTTTGGCCAAGGGGACACAGGCGCAAAGCACCTTGAACTCTCCAGGCCCACATCGCTCCAACTCCAAATGACTTGCCAGGGCACGCTCAACACAGTGCCCTGAGACCTCCCCACCCGAGCCCTCCTTGGCTCCAGATGACGTGCTAGGGTGCGTCCCGTGAAGGGCACCCTGGAACGCTGCACATCACACCCACTTCCGCTCTCCCGTGTGGGCCGTTTGGCGCAGAGGACCCCGGGACCGTCCCGATCTGCACTCACTTCAGTTCAGGCCATTCCACTAAGACAACCCCGGTGCAGAGAGGCTGGGGACCCCCACCCCGGCCACACCAGCCACAGTTCTGTCAGCCAAAGTCACCAAGCACACACACTCTACATAGCGGATGACCGTACAGAAGGCCATTCCCTCAAATTTAGGAGAAGTAGCTGTTCTGCCTCCTTCATGGAAACAGAAGCAGAAAGTCAAGCAAATGAGGAGACAGACAAATAGCCTTCAAACAAAAGAACAAGACAAAAGAACAAGAAAAAACTATATGAAACAGAGGTAACCAAACTATGTGATAAGAGTTCAAAGTAATGGTCTTAAAGATGCTCACCAGCTGCACAGAAGCAGATGAACTCAGACCTTCAACAAAGACACAGAAAATATAAAAAGAAGCAATCAGAGATGAAGAACACAGTAACTAAGATGAAAAATATAATAGAAGGAATCAACACTATAAAAGAAGAAGAAGAATGGATGTGGAGTCTGGAAGATGAGGTAATGGAAAGCACCCCAACGGAACAAGAAGAAAAATGAATTTTAAAAAATAATGATAGGTGGGGCGCCTGGGTGGCTCAGTTGGTTAAGCAACTGCCTTCGGCTCGGGTCATGGTCTCGGAGGCCCGGGATCGAGTCCCATGTCGGACTCCCGGCTCTGCGGGAAGTCTGCTTCTCCCTCTGACCTTCTCCCCTCTCATTCTCAGTCTCTCGCTCTCTAATAAATAAATAAAAATCTTTAAAAAATAATGATAGGTGAAGGGATCTCTCTGACAACCACAAACATACATTTGCATTTTAGGCATCCCAGAAGGAGGAGAGAGAGAGAGAGAAAAGGGAACAGAAAACTTATTTGAAGAGATAGCTGGAAACTTCCCTGAGCTGGGGAAGGAAAACAACACCCAGGTTCAGGAAGCACAGAGAGTTCTAAATAAAATGAACCCAGAGGAGATACACACCATGACACATAATTAAAATGTCAAAGAGTAAAGATAAAGAGAATTTCAAAAGCAGCAAAAGTAATAACATTCAAGGAAATGCCCATAAGGCTATCAGCTGACTTTTCAGAAACACTGTAGGTCAGAGGAAGTGACAGGATATATGCAAAGTACTGAAACAAAAAAAAAAAACCCTACAACCGACAATATTCTGCCCGCAAGTTTGTTATTCAGAATCCAAAGAGAAATAAAGACTTTCCCAAACAGAAGTTAAAAGAGTTCATCACCACTAAAACAGTCTTATAAGAAAATTATTTTAAAGATTCCATTTATTTATTTGAGAGCGAGCGAGGGAGCAAGAGTGAGGGGGAAGGCAGAGGCAGAAGCAGACTCCCCGCTGAGCAGGGAGCCCGATGTGGGGCTCGATCGCAGGACCCTGGGATCATGACGTGAGCTGAAGACAAATGCTCAACCCAGGTGCCCCAATCCTACAAAACATTTTTTTAAGATTTTATTTATTTATTTGAGAGACAGAGAAAGTGAGAGAGAGCATGAGGAGAGAGGTTAGAGGAAGAAGCAGACTCCCCGCAGAGCCAGGAGCCCGATGTGGGACTCGATCCTGGAACTCAAGGATCATGACCTGAGCCGAAGGCAGTTGCTCAACCAACTGAGCCACCCAGGTGCCCTCCTACAAAACATTTTATTTTATTTGTTTTATTTTATTTTTTTTATTTTTATTTTTTTTAAGATTTTATTTATTTGACAGAGAGAGCACAAGCAGGCAGAGAGGCAGGCAGAGGCAGAGGGAGAAGTGGGCTCCCTGCTGAGCAAGGAGCCCGATGTGGGACTTGATCTCAGGACCCCGGGATCATGACCTGAGCAAAAGGCAGCTGCTTAACCAACTGAGCCACCCAGGCGTCCCTCCTACAAAACATTTTAAAGAGATTTTTTTAAGTAGTAAAAAAGGCAATAATTAGAAAATTATGAAAAAAATTCATAAGTAAAAGCAACACACAGAAAAGGTAGTAAAGCAATCACTTATAAAACTAGTATGAAGGTTAAGGAACAAAAGAAGTGAAACTGTATCTTTAAAGTTAGTTAAGGAAACTCAAAAGAAAAAGAAACGAAATAACACATACAAAAACCATAGGGGAGAGTTAGTAAAAATGAAGTTCTTTTTGAATGTATTCAAACTTAAGTGGCCCTACCTTTTTTTTTTTTTTTTTTTTAAGGGAGAAAGCAGGCATGTGCACATGAGTAGAGTGTGGCAGCCAGGGGGAGGAGGGGCAGAGGGAGAAGGAGAGAGAGAAGCTCAAGTAGGCTCCATGCCTGATGCAGAGTCCAATGTGGGGCTCGATCACATGACTCAGATCATGACCTGAGCCAAAAATCAAGAGAATTGGTCACCTAACTGACTGAGCCACCCAGGATCCTAAAGTGACCATCAATTTAACATAGACTGCTATATATTTAGGATGTTATACAGGAATCTCTTCGTAAACACAAACTTCAAACCTAGGATACATACACACATGTAAGAAAGAAAGTGAAGCAGAACCTTAAAGAAATTCGCCAATCAAGGAAACAAAGCAAGAGAGGAACAGAGAAGAATTGCAAAACAACAAGAAAATAGTAAAATGGCAATAGGTACATACCTATCATTAATTAAGTGTAAATGGTCTAAATGATCCAGTCAAAAGACAGGGGGTGACTGAATGGATAAAACAATAAGACCCATCTATTTGCTGCTTATAAGATACTCACTTCAGACTTAAAGGTACACACAAACTAAAAGTAAAGAGATAGAAGATATTCCATGCAAACAGAAGGGGAATGGGGAGAAGGTAGCCAGGGTAGTAATACTTATATCATAAGAAACAGACTTTAAAACAAAGACTGAACAAGAGAAAAAGGGCTCTACATAATGATAAAGGGATCAGTCCAATAAGATTCTAACAATTGTAAATACATTGAAGCACCTAAATACATAAAGCAAATATTAGGAGACATAAAGGGAGAAATTGATAGTAATACAATAATACTAGGAGACTTTAACATCCCACTTACATCAGTGGATAAATTATTCAGATTAAAAAAAAAAGGACAGTTTATTTTCTAAGATTCTATTTATTTGCTAGAGAGAGTGCAAAAGAGAGCACAGGCACAGGCACACAAGCAGGGGGAGTGGCAGGCAGAGGGAGAAGCAGACTCCAGGCTGAGCAGGGAATTTGATGCAGAACTCGATCCCAGGACCCTAGGATCATGACCTCAGTTGAAGGCAGATGCTCAACCGACTGAGCCACCCAGGCACCCAGCAAATTGTCTTTGAACCATATATTAGACCAGTTGATCTTAACAGATATTTATAGAACATTCTATCCAAAAACAAGAGAATACCCATTCAAGTGCACATGGAACATTCTTCAGGATAGATCATGTGTTAAAACAAATATTAATAAATGTAAAATGATTAAAATCATATCAAGTACCTTTTCTGACCATAAAGTATTAAACTAGAAATTGCAAGAAAAATAACTGGAAAAACCAAAAGCATGTGGAGTTTTAAATAACATGCTACTAAACAACCAATGGGTCAACAAAGTAAAAAAAAAAAAAGTATATATATATATATAGAGAGAGAGAGATGAAAATAAAAACAGTTCAAAATCTTTGGGACACAGCAAAAGGAGTTCTACGAGGGAAATTTAGGTAATATAGGCACTACCTCAAGAAACAAAATCTCAAATAAAACAAACTAGTCTTACACCAAAGGAACTATAAGAAAAAGCCTAAAGTTGGAAGAAAAGAATAAATATCAGAGAGAAATAAATGAATCAGAGACTAAATAAAAATAACAGAAAAGATCAGTGAAACTAAGAGCTGGTTCTTTGAAAAGAAAACTGATAAACCTTTAGCCAAAATCACCAAGAAAAAAATGGAGGGACCCAAATAAAAAAAAATGAAAGAAGGGAAGTAACAACTGGCACCATAGAAATACAAAGAATTATAATAGACAGCTACAGAAAATCATATGTTAACAAACTGGAAGAAATAAATTCCTAGAAACATACAGTTTTTCAAAATATTATTAGTAGAAATAGAAAATATTAACAAACCAATTACTAGTAATGAAATTGAATTGGTAGTCAAAAAACTCCCAACAAACAAAAATCCAGGACCAGATGGATTCACAGGTGAATTCTACCAAACATATAAAGAAGATTTGGGGCGTCTGGCTGGCTCAGTCAGTTGTATTTGCCTTCAGCTCAGGTCATGATCTCAGGGTCCTGGGATCGAGGCTGCTTTGGCTCCCTGCTCAGTGGAGAGTCTGCTTCTCTCTCTCTCCCTCTGCCCCTCCTCCCTGCTCATGCATGTTCACTCTAATAAATAAAATATTAAAAAGAAAATAAAGAAGAGTTAATGCCTATTCTTCCCCAACTATTCCAAAAAAATAAACATATGGACATCAGTGAAGCAGAACAGAAAACCCAGAAATGGCCCCTCAACTCTATGGTCAACTAATCTTTGACAAAGCAGGAAAGAATATCCAATGGAAAAAGGACAGTCTCTTCAAGAAATGGTGTTGGGAAAATTGGACAGCCACACGCAGATGAATGAAACTAGACCATTTCCTTATACCACACACAAAAATAGGCTCACAATGGATGAAAGACTAAGATGTGAGACAGGGATCCAACAAAATTCTAGAGGAGAACACAGACAGCAACCTCTGTGACTTCTCGCCCACAGCAACTTCTTGTGAGACACGTCTCCAAAGGCAAGAACAAGGAACTATTGGGACCTCATCAAGATAAAAAACTTTTGCACAGCAAAGGAAAACAGTTGACAAAACCAAAAGACAAAGGACAGAATGGGACAAGATATTTGTAAATGTCTTATCAAATAAAGGGCTTGCATCCAAAATCTATAAATACTCAAAAAACAAAAAAGCCAGTCAAGAAATGAGCAGAAGACATGAACAGACACTTCTCCAAAGACAACATCTAAATGGCCAACAGACACATGAAAAAGTGTTCAACATCCCTCGGCATCAGGGAAATACAAATCAGAATCACAAGGACATACCACCTCACATCTGTCAGGATGGCTAAAATTAACAAGTTGGGAAAGGACAGGTGTTGGCGACGATGCAGAGAAAGGGGAACCTTCCTACACTGTTGGTGGGAATGCAAGCTGGTACAGCCACTCTGGAAAACAGCAGGAGGTTCTTCAAGAAGTTGAAAATAGAGCTACCCTATGATCCAGCAACTGCACTACTGGATATTTACCCCAAATATACAAATGTAGTGATCTGAAGAGGCATCATAATAGCCAAACTATGGAAAGAGCCTAGATGTCCATCAGCAGATGAATGGATAAAGATGTGGTTCATATATACAATGGAATATCACTCAGCCATCAAAAAAGAAATCTTGCCATTTGCAACAATGTGGATGGAACTAGAGAATATCATCCTAAGCAAAATAAGTCAATCAGAGAAAAGTAATTATCATATAAATTCCACATATGAGTGAGATAAAGGGACAAAATAGAGGATTGCGGGGGAAGGGAGAGATTAAAACAAGATGAAACCAGAGACGGAGACAAACCAAAAGAGACTCTTAATCATAAGAAACAAACAGTGTGGCTAGAGGGGCGGGGGTGGAGGGCTGGGGTAACTGGGTGATGGACATTAAGGAGGGCACGTGGAGTAATGAGCACTGGGTGTTATAGAAGGCTGATGAATCACAGATGTGCACCCCTGAAACCAATAATATAATTAACTCAATTAAAAAAAATAAAAGATTCTTTAAAATCTGAATAAAAATAAAATCTGGCTTGAAAGAAACCAGAAAAGCAGGCCTCTTCCTGACAGCCCCGCTGACACGCTCAGGGCAGAGGCCGCGGAACAGAAGGATACACGAGGGCTCTTTCTGATTCCATTTCCTGTCTGAGCACCAGGAATAAGAGTTCCGGGCAACTCACTGACCTGGTGCTGGGTCTTGCTCTCCATGTGTCCCAGCTTTGTGTTCATTTTATCCTGCACGGACCCCAGCTCTGCTTTGATCTCCTCCACAGCTGCCTCCAACTGGTTCTCCAGCTTGTTGATTAGGGGTTCACATCGACAACCATTGATCGGTGCCTGACGGGACCAATAAAGGAATCAATCTACTCGTCCGTTCCTTCCCACAAGTTGGTTTTGAGTCCCCGTCCAGTACCAGTCAGTATGGGGGGGGGGGGGAGTACAGACGGATCCCTGGCATAACTTTGGGATGTCCAGTGGGCCAAGCTTTTGGGACCAGCAGGCACTAAAAAGGTTCAGAGAGTCCCAGTCCTTGCTGCTTTTATCCCACTCTGGGGCCTCAAGAAGATCCAGTCCCCTAAGGCTGGTGCACAAAGCTGTGTGACCATCGCTGTGTGCCTGGCCTCAGCGAAGGGGATGCACCTGCAGTTTAGGTCAGGAGGGCCACCTGGTTTATCTTCAGAGCTCATGCCTTAAGTCGACGCTGAAAATGGACATTAGTCCCCAGGAAGAGTAATAAATGCACAGCCTTGCTTAAGGCCCAGGGTCCCGGGTCCAGACAGGGCTCGTCAGGTACCTGCATCACTTTCCCGTCCTTGCCCCGGTACAGCGTGTAGAGCTGGTAGGCTCTGAACTCATGGGGAGGGGGCGGAGAGGAGCATCGGTGCCTGGGCCTCTTTCTAGGATGATTGTGAGCATGCGCACTCTTCTGATGTCCAGGCTGTTGGTCTGCTGGTGGGGTGGGGTCAGAAAACGCTGACACCTGTGGGAGAGGAAGGGACAGGACCCTTGAGCCCTGGGACGCCCGCAGGACTGGCGCCCGGCGCGCCGCGCCCATCTCACCCACGTCTGGCCAAAGAACCCGGCCTGCTTTGTCTCGTGGCATTCCTCTCTAAGCACTCCATGTCAAAAGAAATCGACCAGCCTGCTGACCTTGTGTTTGAAGCTGGCCAGATTTCATTTTGTGCTCGGGCTCCCAACCAGCAAGCCAAGCCAAGCGGCGTTTTTAGCTACCGGGCATGACGCTATCCAGGGCCCTCTGCCAAGCCGTCTCCCAGCCCTCCCCTGGCTGCTTTCACAGGCCTCCTGACCTTGGGCCTTGACTTTCTCTGCCGGTTGTCCTTTGCTCTGGGCTCTGGGGAGGCGGACAAGAAATCTTCTCTGGCCTCTTCTTTTCTGGGTACAGCATGTTCGCTGCTGGGGGTGTCTCCTGCTGAGACACTTCCCTACAGGGGAAAGAAAAAAAGCCCAGAAACCAGCTCTAATTGCCCCCCTCTGCCTTCTCCTGGGATGGTGTAAAATTCTGTTTGCAAGACGGCATCCACTAAAGGACCCAAGGGTCTCTGAGCCGACGACAAATAGGGAATACCACCCGGTGGTCGACATGGAAGGTGTTCCATTTTCCCAGTCACTCGAATATTTGGCTTTGACTTCATTAGGTGCCAAACCAAATACAGTCTTGGGTCTAATCCTATATGCTAGAGCTTCGGGAACCTACCACAAACTCCTCAGCATTAGAGTGTTTTGATTTTTTTTTTGCATTTCAACAACCGCAGCAACCACAAAAATACCATTCATTCTCTGAACTTGGACCTCACCATTCATAATGGAGAATGAGAAACCTCTGAAATGAAAAAAAAATCACATTTCCAGTCCTTACAAGAACTCTTACAAATTAATATGTACAATACCCCCACAGGTACTTAATCAGAGTTACAACGCCTTGACCCTGGAAATGGATCAGATTTTGAAATAGAATAACGAGGACTAGGTCTCAAATCTCAGGGGCCAAAACTTGTCTTTATATCCTAGCCTTTCTCGTCCTGGGAGAGCAGCAAGGCACGGTTCACCCCACGGCTACGGTGTCTAGGTGTGCCGGCTGTCCCGGAGCGAGGGCACCTAGCAGAGGGAGCTGAAACCCAGCTCCGGCTCTTAACCGTATGCGCCCCGAGCAGGGCTGGGCCGCTCCGGGGGCGGCTTCTCCTCCATTCCCACAGAGGAGTCACATGGGCTAGCATAGCCTCAGTTCATTCCCTAAGCAGAAAGGAAGGAAGCCACCTAGGCCAGCGGGTGTCAAACCGGAGTCCGCACCAGAATCCCCCGCGGGGCTTGTTCCAACCCAGCTCGCCGGTCCCCTCCCCGAGTATCGGATCTGTCCAGACTGCATGGACACCACACTTGGCAAACCACCGCCCTGTACGATTAAGGGCACAGTGTCCGAGGCGGAGCTGTCCACATGGTGGTGACAAAGCCACAGATGGGGGGGGTGGGCAGGAGAAGACGGGCAAACAGGCACACGACCTGAACCCTTGGAGGAGTGGAGGACAGGGAGCCGAAGAGAAAGCCCGGGCAACAGTCTGAAGAAGTGGCGGAAAGGAGAGACAGAGGAGGGCATGGCCGCTGCCCCACGAGCCCAGAGGCAGCAGCGCGAGTCTCCCACCCTCTGGAAGGGGTGAAGTTGGGGAGGCGCGGGAGGGCTACCCCCCACCTTGCTTTGTGCCACCTCATCTCTTGGCACAGACTGAGCTCTCCTCTCTTCCTTGAGCCTCTCTCTCTTTTTCCTCAGGCTTCGCCCACGACTGAAGCGCAAGACCTGAAGGAGGCAAGAGGCATCGTTACAAACGCCCGGCGTGCACGGCATCCGCGCGACGGACTCGTCCTCGGACCCGGTGCTCTGATCGAATGCAGCTTCCAGCCTCGCGGGAGAAACCCGGCGTTCTCGTCAACAAGCGCTTCCAGGCTGTCTGCTAGGCTTCTGAGGCCCCGTGCCGGGCTCCCTAAGGACCCGGAGACGAGGAGCCCCTGATCCCTGATGTCCAGGGGTTTCAGGTCCAGGACAAGAACAACGGCCACCACAGAGGCATGTGCAGGCTGTGCACGGCTGAACTCCAGGGACCACCACTCACAGAGACTAGGACAGGCCTGGCACCCCCCGCACTGGTAGAACATGGCAGCCCCGGGCCCGGCCCAGGCTGCCTCTCTTGGTGCACGTCCCCTGAACTAGCCCCTCAGATTTTTCTCTCGACCAAACTGTATTCGAGGCATTGGAAGTGTGATTCAAACATTGAGGTGTGTCTGTGAACCACAGTACCAACCACGGGACAGGAATCTCTTCCCCAAAAGAAAGCATTTGGACTGCCCCTTGGAGTGCGGGAAGGTAGAATTGGACACAGGCAAGTAGACATGGAGTCCGAGAGCCTGGTTTTGGAACCCAGCAGCAGCTAACTGGAAAATCTTTGGGCAAGTTCTTTGCCCTCTCTGTATTCTCCAGCATAAATATGGGGAGTTGATGGAATTAACCAAGACAAGCAGGGGGCTGGCACACAGCAGACCACCGGTCACAGTTAGGTGCCTTCCTCCTGCGTCGGTCCCTCGAGTACCTTGACTGACAGAGGAAGTTTAACGAGGGTACAGATCTTTGAGCTGGCAGAAACCTTCAGTCTCTAGCCCAGTTCCACACTCTTCTCCCAGTTCCAGGGGCACCCCCTTCGACTAAGGAGGTCCAGGAAGTGCAAACATTTTTTCAAGGTCTCACAATTTTTCTGCAATAAAACAGCTGGTCTTCATATGTAGATAGTTCAGAGTTTTCAGCTCAATGTTCAACGTTATGTTCGTTACATTCAAGTGACACTATTATGGGACAGAAAGAACCTCTACGGGCAGCAGGAGACTCCTAAATAGAGAATTCCTGACAATATCTGCCTGTGGCTGAACCAGATTTTTAAGTTGTATTTTCACCCCGTAAGCCAACAGCCCTGAAAGTGTCCCAGAACCCCGGGTCCACGAGGCTAAAGTTACCTTCACAATATTACAACAATGTTGGCCTTCTTCTCTCTCACACTGAGTGGACAGCAGTGTTTACCAGAAGCTGCACACGATACGCCCGTGGATCACGTGCGGAAGCAAAGGAGGGCCCTCCCATCTTTTTAGGAAACAGTATGGAGATTTGCAGAAAGAAAAAATACTGCTGCTTACTCTTCCCACACAACTTGTTTTGGTAACATTACTTTTTACAAAATCAAGCTCATTTTGTGGTAACAGTTAAAAAATGTTTATTCGTTTAAAAACAACATTTCTCAAGTCAAATGTCAAATATGGTAACTATTAATAGATATAAACACAGCTCTTTATGGGCCTCTAGAACATAATGGGTCCTTAGACCAAAAGGTCTGAGAGCCGCTGTCCTAAGCCCTTTCTTCAGGTAAATTCAGACTCACTAGGAAGTCAAGTCTGAGAAGTGACTAGTGCCCCTCACTCATTCAGCTTATGGACTGCTGGAGGACAATACAGCCCCACCCAAAATTCACTTCCAGAAGCATTTGTGACCCCTATCAATCTAAAATGAGAAGGGATACTCAGAGGTCACCCAAATCATCAGCATAATTCCCTCCACAGACCATGTTATTAGCCAGTGAAAATAACTTTGCATGGCTTACAGCCTTCCTCAGCGAACCATAGCATCTACCAAATGGAATGTCATCAATCTTTTCCGGTTCACGGAAATCAGGGTATATGGATCTTTAGAAGGTAACCTCTTAGGACTGCTGTGAGCCACTGAAATCCATGGTCAACCAAAGTGCCAAGGTGAGGAATTTCCTGTTTCACATACAAGAAGGCGAGTTCTATCACCTCAGAACAGAAGGGTAGCATGTGTACAATTTTATGCCTATTTGAAAGTTCCTTCTTTGTGTTGAGAATAGTTTAGCTTATGTAATCACGTAAAATACTTCCGTAAAATGTCACCCTCTTTGCTATTCAAGTGGGTGTGGGAAAAGCTGAAGGGCTTTTTTGTTTGTTTGTTTTTAACGGAAACACTAAAGGAGAATCACATAAGAAAATGGTCCACGGTAAAGCTTTTTCTCTATGAACTCAGATCCCGGAGATCAGGAAGACAAAAGGCAGGTGGGTTAAAGGCCTGTAAGTCTGTGTGCCTTGGGGATATTCCACTCCACAAAGTTTGAGGATCTTCATACAGCTGAGGACAGAGATGGCCGCCCAAACTGTCAAACACTGAAATGCCATATAACAGCGATGGATTCTGACCTTTGTGATACCATCCCGTTCTTTCTGATCTTTAAGAGACCAATATTTTTCTATCAGGATTCATGGATGTGATTCCGTTGACGACTCGCTTGCAAATAGTTGGAAAGAGGTGGAAACTTTTTCCAAAGGGCCACTTACTTGTGCCTGTCAGGGGCTCCCCAGACTTCCAGACGCCATGGAGAAGGACCCACTCCACGGGCAACAGCCTGATTGGTTTTCAAAAGGCAAAAATCTCCACCACTTCCAGAAACTGCTAATTATATCAGGGTAGGTTTTGAAAACATAAATGAAATAAAGGCCATGTAGACCTCTGGGCTGATGGGTGCAGCAGGCTGTTATCTGGAATCTTCCTCTGGCTCTCTAGGAACTTTACTTTCTTACGGCATCAGGCATATTAGGGTCTAAAACTAATCTGTTTTTGCTGTAATGTAACAGAGTACCTCCTATTGGGAAGCAAACCATTTCCTTAATATTGGACACTTAGGGTAACAAAATATCGGACAACAAAAAAGCAAACTGGCTCCCATCATGATGGATAATTATGCGAACATTTCCTATTATAGTTAGGATAAAGGGCAGGATACAAAGGGGTATGTATATTGTAGGCACAATTATGAAAATTAGGTGTCTGAAAGGTAATACGAAGAAACAAAAACAGTTATTTCAGGGTGCTGAAATGATCAATACCTTATACATTATTAAATGTTAGATAATTTCAATTTCAAATGACATCAATTTTTTAAGTTAAATGATGCCCCAAATACCACCAGATTCAATAAAAGAAAGAAAGAACACCGTTATACCTGACTGCCTCTACTGGACATTTACCGTTTTGTTTGCCTGGACTGGATCGCTTTCTCCCACCGTTCCCTACAAAAGCCCCTTCCAACCACACAGTCAAATGGACGCAGCTATCTTCCTAACGTGCCTGTCCTACTTGATCAGGGCATTTGCCCCAAGCTCGCCAGTCATGATCCTCTTCCCTATCATTTAAACCAGAACCTCTCCCCCGAGTACCTGGGGAGTTAAAATGCACAAAGCTGGTAATGACCATGATCTAGCCACAGAGAAGGAAGCATGTCCATGTATGAAGACGAGCCCGCTGAACCTTATGTCTCTGGTTGTGGTTATCCAGGAGGCCCACGTGGATTCCTGCATTTTCCACTGCCCGGTTGTGAACCCATCGATTTCCTATTTAGTTTGAATTGGCTCTAATAGACGGCCACCAGAGAATCCCAACAACTTTGCAGCCCCACATCAATATAAAGGAAAATGCAATCAATCCTACCTGGGGAGCTTTAGTGAGGAGAAGAGCAACTTCCGGATTATTGTGGTAGCGGGCAGTCTCCAATGGAGTCTGGCCTGCCTAAGGAAAGGCACAGGGGAGGACAAGTGAGTCAAAGACACCAATCCCGCACACGCCGAGCCCGCCTGGGACAGCAACTCTGCACTCAGCCACACTGCAAGCTCAACAAGATAGAATCACACGTAAGACCTGGCCCTGCTCTTGAGGCTCCCCGCAGCCAGTGGGGGAGCCAAGTCACACGGTGGGGGTGGGGGGGCATGATGATTAACAGCACACAGCAGCAGAGGGTCAGTGCCGACCCGCGAGGAAGCAAAGCTCTGGAATACCAGCCCACCAAGGAATGCGGCTAGAAAAGAGAGGAGGGAATGTAAAAGACAAGGTCATGGTGGAAGATTTCAGTTGAAGAAACACAAAGGATCATCAAATGCAGCCAAGCAATGAATTTTCCCTGGAGGATACTTGGAAGGACAGATCAGGCCCCAGCCTGTCTCGGGACCTGGGTTGTAAAGAACAATTAGGAAGCTATGGCCGTATCAGAAGCTCTGGGGAGATGAAGCCAAAAGGTAGGAGTTGGTAACAGGGGGATTCAAAAGTAGAGAAAGGCCTCACGGGACAGGTATGATGATGCACCACCCAATACAGGTAGGAGAGCGAGGAGGAGGAAAGTGGGGACTGGCTACGGGAGACTCTCGCCAGCTCCAACTCTCCACACAACTGTTCTGCCCCCAGCCCCTCTGAGTCTGTGCGGCTTCAGGAGGGCAGAGACCCCAGGTCAGCCTCAAGGAAGAGAGGGTGCCTGAGCTCGCACCTGCCATAAGACCGAGGGAAGAGGGGGAAGTGGGATATTGAGAGAGACAGAGAGAAAAGTGACAAAGGGGATTTTGGAGAAGAAAGTTTTGAGGATGATTCCTCTGACGGTCATGTGGCCACTTTTCTGGGGACCCGATCCATCTACAGGGCAGGAACTCCCTTTCAGTAACATCCACTTGTCAGTTTAATCCGACACCCATGAGCTTCCGTTTCCTGGCAGGATGTGCTCACTTGAGCTAGGAGTCTCAAGATAAATAGGGCTCATCAGTTCATGAGCAAGGGTTCCCTCGAGTCCACCTCTGCGGTCCTCGGCTTTAGCAGAACCCCAGCTCTTACAGAGGAAGGCTGGGGAGCTTTGTGCCTTTTGCAGAGTAAGACTGCGTGAGGCTAGGTGCCCTGCAGGAGGTGAGGCAGTACCAACACCCTCCATTCTGGAAAGGGATGGGCATGATTTTTAGAAACATCGTTGCAACTTAACTTACATTATTAACAATGGTCCCATCTGCTCCAGCTTCCAATAAGATTTTAACCACCTTCTTGTGATTTAGGGCAGCAGCAACGTGAAGTGCTGTGTCTCCAGCCTGAAATTAATCAGAAGAAAGGCTGCTAAACTCCATCTGATTATGGCTTATAGCCGTCCCGTTTTTCATCCCATGGCCTGGCGGTAGCTTTTCAAATTAGGATTGGCCTTAGCCTGATGGGGGCCCTTTGCTCAAGTGTTACGTGGTTCTCTTTAAAGAGGTCTCTTTAAAATGACCTACATATAAGGGTCACATTCCTTTCTGACTGAGGATACTAGAAATCATAGGGTTAAGTGCAGGGGGCAAAGTAATGTTGGGCTAGGGTTGTTGAGAATGGCAAGACCTGCAGCCTTCACCAAGCTAGGATAGCGGGCACACAGCCAGGGGCCAGCCGGCCAGCCATCACAGAGCTCTGTCCCACGTCCCTCTGCCCAGGCAGAGGACCCCCTGGTTTTTGAGTATGAGAACGAGCAGAAGCTGGGAGAAAGTGGCTACTTCTACAAGCACCAGGGGTGGGAATCCCAGCCCTGAAGCACCTGTGGGAATGTAAAGAGCCCACTGGGAATCACTTTGCAGGCTCAGGGTGTTCTTCGTTTGGGTGGAGTCACTGAAAAAAAATCAGTGTTCACTTAAGACCAGCAGTTTTCAACCTCTTACCAAATAACCTAAAATAAAGTTCACAGTTTCTTTATACAAAAAAAAATGTTCAGTCAACTATGAAAGAAGGCTATGGACAACGGCAGCTTCATGGGCCAGTTCCCAAGGTGAACATTTGTATTTCCCCCAGCAGAGGGATATAAATAAATCAGGCAAATACAGATGTGAAATAATCCGTTCTCTCCCATTGGATGATCAGGTCAAGCTCTGGACGGCGTGTTCTCCTGGGCAGCATGGAAATCCAGCTGCCCCATGGCCCTCCGCCCCCAGGAGTAGCCAGGGGAGTTTTAGGTCACTGCTGAGTCACTTAGAAGTGGGTGCTGCGGGATGACCTCCAGCAGGGGTTTCCAACCTTGGCTGCAAACTGGAGTCAGCCGGGAGCTTTAAGAACTATTGACCTCGGGGTCCCGCCCCCAGACCCTGATTTAGTTGTTCTGAAGTTGGGCACGGGGATTTCTCAAAGCTCTCAGGTGACGGTAACATCCTGCCAAGGTTGAGAAACAGAAGTTCGTGGGGGCTGGGTAAGGGTCACCTGATGAGCTAGAATCCGCTCGAAGCCTGGAGAATGACAGGATTATGTATTTAGCTGGGCCAGTGGTTTTCAATCCGGTCTGCACACTCAGGTCAAGGGCTCTCTAAAAATCCCATTACCTAAATTCTGGTCATTTAAACTGCAGTAGGATTCAGCAATGGCATTTATAATTTCCCTGTTGATTCTTAATACGCAGTGGGAATCAGAAACCACTGTTATGGGGCATGGTTAATCTGAATAATGATCGGTTTTTAAAACTCCAGCGATATGTACCCAGACTCAGAAAAGCCGAACAATGTATCACTTAGGTATCAATAAATACTAGGACATTGAAAAAAAATTTAAACTACTGAAAATCACACACATTTCGATGGAAAGAATCCACTGTAATAATCACGGCTTTATCGTAAACCCCCAATACATGGCGCAGATGCAGATCACACGCCCAATTTTACAGAGACCAGAGACTCCATCAGCTCAAAGTGGCAGTGCAAGAACTCATGGAGTCAGGAGACCCCGAATTCCGTTGCTTATTAAGCCATAGTCCTCTCTGTGGGTTTCCTTTGTAAAAGCATTACAAGCCAAACCTGCCCCAGGATCTTCAGAGAGTGTTCGATGTGCAAACGTGGAGACGTGCACTGGAATGAGAAGAGCGGGCTCTCTCCATGAGGCCGGATAAACCAGGACCGCAGGAACTCAGCGCAACAGTCATGCAAAGGCCAGCTGCTGGCCTCGTCCCAGACTAGAGGCTCCCTGCAGCCTCTCCCCCCGCTTGTGCTAACACACCTGCCAGCCTTGTGGGAAGGGGTCCCGGTAGCCATGGGGAGGACACATGCACTGACCTGGTTCTTTTCATGGACAGAACAGAAAGCACTGAGGAGGAGCTTAATGACGGACAAGTGATTATAACGTGCGGCAACGTGCAAACAGGTGTCGCCTGCCTGCGGACAGAAATCAAACTCTGAGCACAATCTGAGCAGTTACCAGATTAAAAAAAAATTAAAAAACTGGCAGAACTAGCATATGTTCTTTCGAGGTTATCAGCCTGAACCGGAAGCCTCCCCTTGCCCGTGGATGCTCCACCTCGAGACCCACAGCTCCGGCTGCCGACTGCGGCTTCGCGGGCGTTTTCCGCGCAGGCTCCGGGCTTCCAGGTCAGACGCTGGGTGCCTGCTCCCCACGAGGTCTTCGCCAGCAGCCGAGGCGGGCTCTGCTTACCCAGCGCTTGACAGCAACCCACTGGCCACAGCCTCTCCTACAGCCCCGAGGTGCCGGAGGGCACCGAATCAAGACCAACGGCACTGCCTCGGAAACGAGCCCTCCTCCAGCACGGATTCCTCGTGGCTCAGAGGACAGCGTGGCAGGGAGAGCCATCAGGTTTTAAGATCACGTGTGTTCTAAATAAAAAATTCGAGCTGCGTCTCATTTTAGTAGGACCCCAGAATCTCATGTGGGGCAGAGGAGTCTGGGATGCTGAGGAGGCGGCAATCACTGGCGTAAAACAGGGCATTCAGAGAAACATCTCAGGATCAAGATCTTCCTTAGTGGTCACCGGCTACACCGCTCCCAGAGAAAACAAAACTGGAGACAAAGTCAGGACATTCTGCGGTGTTTTCTTGATGTTTTCATTCAGACTTTGTCTAGAGACAGCAGCCACTCTGCATAACCTTCTCCCCTGGATGAAGAAAGGGCCAGGCTCAGGGCATCCCGAGACCCACTCTAGAGGAGCCTGCCCTCAATGATGGAGACCTCAGTAAGGCCATTTTTTTGAAAGAAACCCCAGTCAGAGTCTCTAGTGGAGGGATGAGGCCTGGGACATATAAAGGAAACAAGGCTGCTTGTGGAGGGAGGGAGCATGCCCACGTGACCTCAAGAGTCAGGAATCCTCTAAGAACTGCTGACCCATGGGCTTTTCCCAAGGGCGCCTCTGTAACCGATCTGTAGACGCAGGCCCTGGAGAATCACAAGACCTTCCCTGGATGGCACCGTCTGACATTCGCTAACTGAACAACACTACGTGGGCAGAGGCTTCCTGGACTCATTTGCCAGCCCATGCTAGGAGAAACACTGAAACAAACCCAGGCTGAGGAGCAGAGGGGAAGAGGATGGGAGAAAAGCAGTGTCTGAGTCTTGGTTCCTCTTCTCCTGCCCCTGGCCGGCCCCTTAGGACGGAGCAAAAAAAATGAGCACTTTTTAGACAGTCCCCAAACACGTTTCACATTTTCATTTTCTAGGTGTTAACACTCAGGTATGCTTTCTGGGTTACTTTCCAGGGGGACACAAGAGAGCGCGAGAGAAGCCGGATTTGTTCACCCACGTTATTTTTGAGGTCGGCACGGGACCCGCCCAGCAGGAGGACGCGTGTGCTCTGGGAGTGGCAGTTCTGACAGGCCAGGTGCAGAGCCGTGTTCCCCGCCTTGGAGAGAGGCAAGAGAAGGGAGGACAAGTTAGCGACTGCTTCTCGGCACACCTGTACCGGGCGGGCTTCGCAGAAGGGGGACGGACACTTGCAAGAAAAAAAAAAAAAAAAACGCTCAATGCTCACATTCTCTGCTTCCCGATTGGCGACCCCAGCAGAGGGGTTTCAGTGGCAAGAACCGTGAATCAGGAGTCCAGACAGGCACAGGAGTCCCATCAACCCTAAAACCTTGGCTCTGCAACTTACTAAGTGAAAGTCACTGGTCAAGACTCTTAATACGCTCAGTCTGGAATTCCTTACCTGTAAAATGGAGTGTGACGCCTCCATCCTGAGGCCGTGAGGGTTCGTGGGAGTGCCCGGGAGAGTGTTTATTTAATAGCAAAATGCTGTGCCCGCACACTGCGTTGCACTCCCTTTGGAGAGGACCGCAGCCTTCCCGCCCAACACGGCTAACAGCTGTGGCTATGATACTCCACCAATGGAGTAAAGGCAACAGAGGCCGCCTCCTGTGAGCGCAGGTAACGGAGATTTCACTTGTACGCCTTTTGCAAACCATCCGTTCTTGCATTTTCCTTGAAACATCAGAATTGGAACTATGGCCGAGGTACCCACACAGCAGGCCGCACGATTACGTCCACCACTTACCATACAGATGGAGACCTTCTTGCTTTGGGGGCCCCACCACCAACGTGCCATTTCACAGTGACGAAAAAGGGTCAGAATAACGTCCAAAGCAATCTTACAGAAGAATTCATGACATAAACAGAACTTTTTAAAAACCGTGCAAACAGTGCCTGCAAGGCTGCTGATAAAAGTAACAGGAAATGCGGACGGCCTAAGAGGAGATTCGGCGTTCGTTGGAGAGCGTCTGGGAGCATCCAGGATGTTAAATATATAAGCTCAGTGACTGCTGGGCTGAGCTACAAAGTGGGGTGAGGACTGCAACGGTGTGGGCTCAGAGCTATTTCTCTGCCTGCCTACAGCTCCTCCTCGCCCGGGATCCGGGTCCCACGGCACTGTCTGCCCATACTCGGACAACGTTCTATTCCTCACCTCTCAAAATGAGGGATGAGTTTTATTTTAAAAAGCAAAACAAAACACAACCCAAGAGGAAAACTGTATGTCGTGGGTTCACTTACCTCCCCTCTCATACCCTTAGCTCTAAGTAGCCCGGGGAGAATCTTCCTTGCTCCCGGCTCCCTCCAAGGAGTCTGAAGGTTATAAGCCTGAGGGCTTAGTGAGCTCGGTGGTTATCAACCTTCCACTGCACCACAGAATCACCTGGGGGAGCTTTTAAGACTAAGGGTGCTCAGCTGCGACCCTTCTAGGGACTCTGATTTACTTGGCCTGGGGGTAGAGTGTGGGCAGGGCAGGTCTCAGCACCAGAAGTCCTAACCTCTGGGAAACCCCGCGAAAACCTGGACGGCCTGTCACCGTAGGCCCAGTTACCAGGTGCGTTTGTTCCCTCCCTCTTTGGTTTTTGTTTAAAGTTTTCCAGGATTTTTAAAGCACAGACAGGTAGGGAGCCACTGCTAGCTTAGCTCTCAAAAACAAAGGATCAGCCCACATTTTAAACACATTTTAAACACTCCTTTCCCCGTGGAAAGGCCTGGCGCCCGGCTCGGTGTAATTCTTACAGCACTGGCAGTAAGTGGTCTCAAAGGCATTGGCTTCGTGGGAGTTATTTAATGTGTTGGATAAATGAGTGAAATAAAAGGAATCTGATGGTTCTAGAACCATACACCAAGCTTTGCTAATAAGAAAATATCAATTATGCTGAAAAGCATTTGAATCGAGAAAATTAAAAACCGTGGGTTAGAACACACAAATGATGGTATGTTCATACACTGGACTATTACTGGGCAATAAAAAGGAATGAACTAGTCTCACATGTAACAACATGGAGGACACTCAAGAACACAGAGGGAAAGAAGTCAGGCATGGAATGCTGCATACCCTGCGATTCCCTTAAATGATGTTCTGGGAAAGGCAAGGCAGATCGGCGGTTGCCAGGAGCTGGGACTGGTGGCTGGGTGGGAGAGTGCCACCCAGGGGCATAAAGTTAGTCTTTGGGGCGATGGAAACATTCTACATCTTGATTGTGGAGGTGATTACATGACTGTATATATTTGTCAGAACTCATACAATGTACCTAAGAAGGCTGAACTTTATTGTATATGAATTATAGTTCAGGAGCTGACATTTAGAAACTGTGACCTAGGTAGATATATGCAGCAGGCGTATTTCCATCCTGAGTAATGAGTACTTATTTCTCAGACAGAGGCTGATACATTTCCCTGGTAAATTCTTAGACATCAGAATGTTCTCACACAATAGTATCATTCAACCTTCAAAAAAGAAAGAAATTCTATCATTCATGAGTGTATGAACCCAGAGCACATTATGCAAAGTGAAATAAGCCAGACAGAGAAGTAAATACCCTATGGTATCCCTTACACGTGGAGGGTGGGGAAAATAGGGAAAGACTGGTAAAAGGGTACAAAGTTTCCGTTATAAGACGAGTATCCTCTAACATACAACATGGCGACTATAGTTGATAAATTGTATATGAAGAATAGAACTGAAATGTTTACATCACAATTTTTTTGGAGATGTAAACATGAGACGATGGGTGTGTTCATTAACCAGACAGGGGCAATCCTTTCACAATGTATACATCTATCAAGTCATCACTTTGTGCACTTTAAATACCTTAGGATTTTGTTAGTTATACCTCAGTAAAGCAGAGAGGAGGACCTTTTTAGAGGCTTTGCCAGAGGATGGTGCAGAACGTAGAAGAAGTCCTATTCTGGGATAGCACCTGCCTTTGCTTGTGACAGTCTCTGCTGTTCTACCTAGAGAGATCTTGTGGTTTCCCGCAACACCTTCAGGGCCCATACAGGACAGGAGACAGTGTGGTGACACAGACGGACTCAGGCTAGTTTAGGGAGCTAACTGTGTCACAAACAAGTCACGTGTCTTCATTGAGACTACTGGCTCCCAGCTCAGGCTTCCCTGTCCACGAATGGGGAAGCACCTGCTTCTCAGAGTTCCAGGATCTAAGACACAACATGGGTCCGCCTACAACTCCTGCTCCAGACAGTATTCCACTTGGAAGAAATGGAAGCTGCCACCAGCCTGCCAGGCAGTGACTCAGGCATTATCAGAGATCTGACGATGCAGGGCTTGCTCCTTTTCCTCAAGCTTTTGTCCCATGAGGGAACCGTGAGAAACATTTAACCAGCGGACGACAGCGCAAAGCTGTGTGGAGTGCCAAGGGAGCTCTGCAGGAAATAGCCTGATGGGCCTTCGGGGAGAGAGAGGCCACTGCCCGGGGAGCCCGGGTTGGAGGTCGTGAGAAGCAGGCTTTCCCCAAGGGAGCAGGTGACGCGGGGTGAGGGGGGCACGGTGAACCCACTCTGATAGCACGTGAGGCACATACTGGGAAAGGCTCAGGGAAGAGGCTGCCCACAGACTGAGGGTCCTCCAGGGAGGCCGAGGCAGGGTCAGGCTGGGGAGCTTTACTGGAAGGTTTCTGAGCAGAGGAGGAACAGGATGCAGAAGGGACCAGGCAAGCTGGCCAGTCTGCTGAGGCCTCTGCAGGCATCCAGAGATGCGTCACTACTACTGAGCACAGGAGGAGGGGGAGGGGACATGATGAGTGGCTGCGGGGAGACAGGAAGGGACAGTAGAAGAGGCACTGCTGGGTCCTCCCTGTCTCCAGGAGGACGGGGCTGCCTGCTGAGCCACACACGGATAAACCGGCTGGAAAACGGCCAGAGCCAGAAGCATTCAGAGGAAGTCTCCTGCTCGCCACAGAGACTGTTTCATTTCCCCTGCTCCCCTGAGCTCCTGCTTTGCTCAGTGAGGAGGCTCACAGGGGGACGACAGCCCTTGCCATCCTCACCTGTGAATGGAGCACTCTAGCACCTGCTGGGCCTCACCTTGTTCTTGGCAAGCACGTTGGCTCCTGCTTTAAGAAGCAGTTTGGCTGACTGGCTAAAACCGTGCCAGGATGCTTCGTGTAGGGCCGTATTCCCGTCCTGAGGAACACAGACGGAGACAGCACATTACCCGAGACCTAATTCACCTCATTAGAATCGAAACATCATAGTGTATTTCTAGGGCACACCACAGATCCTTTCTCAAAAGGGGCTTCTCATCACAATTACAGAGCCTGGAAAGTGATTTCAGTGGCTAGTTTGTCCATTCTCCCAGAAATAGTACATAACAAGTACCATTTTATTTTTTTAATTTTTAAAAAAATTGGGGAGGCGGGGCAGAGGGTGGTGGGGGGGGTATTTTAAGCAGGCTCCACCTTCAGCATGGAGCCCAACTTGGGGCTCGATCCCACGACCCTGAGATCATGACCTGAGCTGAAATCGTGTCAGATGCTTAAACGACTGAGCCACCCAGGCGCCCCAGCAAGTGCTATTTTAGATGATGTACAATAGACACCTTACGGCATTAGGGCTTCAGTCTCTCTGGGAACCCCGATTGAGAAAGGCTCATCTCTAGGTCACCTTTAGCAGAAAGCAACAGCGACATGATGTTCATTCCTTCCCACCTCCATCGCCCCCTGGGGTCTGCTCTGCTTCGGGCCCCAGAGAGAACTCTGCAAAGATCGGGCAAATGAGGAGTGCAGCCTCATAAGCTGTCGGGCCCAAGGTCTGGATAGCAGATTCCTCTTCTCTTTTTCTTCCCCCAAATTCAGTCTCACCCAGTTTAATCTAAAGTCTCAGGGACTGAAACAAATAAGCAGACCCCGAGACAACGGGGACTTGTAAAGAAGATAAACAAGTATTCTCCACATGTGGCTTTTTAAATAAAAGTCAACCAATTAACACACACTGCTGGTATTTGCGAAACTTCCTCTCACAGAAATGTTCGGTGCAGTGAAGTGAGTGGGGTGAGGCCGAGAGGGCTGGGGTTAAGGGAGGGAGAAGCATGCAGAGGAGAGGTGGAGAGGCGGTGCGTGCTGGCCCAGATGGGAGCACAGAGCAGGGCTGGGGGCGGGCGGGTGCACTGTCTGATCACAGCCAGGCGCTGGCTTTGGCTTTTCTTCGTCCACACCACGAGACTGGCTGAATGGCACCGATACCCACAAGGAGAAGGCTAGGTAGGGTCTCAGAGGGCAGGGAGCAGGGTGGGGCTGGGGATGGCAGTGGCCATGTGTGGGCTGGCCCGGGGGACCGATTGCACACAGCAGGAAGCAGAGGGAAAAGTGACCGGACAGGGACGCTGGAAAATAATGAGCAGCACACCAGAAAATAAATATTCTTTTTTTTGGTGAGGGGGCTTCGGGTGTGCTGCTCATGATCTGCTTCTTGGTCTGGAGGTCACAAAGATGTGCTCAGTTAGTGAAAACTCACTGAACTGCACGCTTATAATTTGCACATTTTTCTGTATATATAGGACACTTTATTAAAAAGTTGTCTAAAAAAGCAAATACAGGCTGAACTGCACTTAATGACAAAGTTCCCTGTTTTAAGATTAACGATTAAAAAAAAAAAGTTCCCTGTTTTAAGATTAACGATTTAAGAGCAAAGATTAATATATAAAATATATCATTGGGATTTCTTAAAGAATTGATTTTGCTCTTTTTTTTCCTTCCAATATATTTCAAATTAATTCTAATTTTTTTTTTTTAAAGGAAAGTGAGCAAGTTAATTTGAGTCCAGGGCACATGCCTTCCCCCAGCCAGGCCTCCGCAGGTCATTATTTCTAGACTTTTTTTCTTTGCCATTTATATTGATGTCGTTGTCCACTGCCGCCACAGAATAGGGGGAGGGAATAAAAAAATACGATTTGAGGGGATATGAGATACTCTTTCAAAAGAAAGTGGGGCTGATTTCTCATGTTAAGGCATGAGTGACAGGACTCAGGAAGGATAACATCTTGAACGGTCACGGGTTCCCAAAGCGGGGTCCTCAGCGGCCGTGTCCCACGTCACCTTGTCTTGGCGGTCCAGAGCACAGCCCTCCTGGATGAGCGCCGCGATGACGTCTGTGTTCCCCACCACAGTGGCCCGGTGCAAGGCGGTCTGATCCCCCTGCAGAGGGACACGGATGCAGGAACAGCAGTCAGCAATCCCAGCCCTGCCCTGCGCTACTCTGACACAAGGCCACCTCCCGTCCTCCGTTGGAGCAGACCGGCCACCACGCCAGGCAGAGCTCTTCTGTTCGCAAACTCAGTGGGAACCTTAAACCAACCGCAGAATGGCTTCAGAGCTGACCTCAGAATGAGGGTCAGGCACTCACCTGCCGCCCCGATGGCAGTGTTCAGAGATGGTGACTGTCACGTCTGTGAAAAGTGGGTCTGAGAGCTAGACTGTGTGCACTATGCAACTAAACCAGCAATCTTTGCCCCCTACTGAGTCCTCTGGTTGCCTGCTCTCTTGCAGAGGAGCCATTATCCAGCTATGACAGCTAGCAACACTCAGGATTTCATGACGGGTGCATATTTGTTGACTGACTTACGTGGGCCGAGGGCAATGCAGGGGTTTACGCCGTGTCACCTGAGGACTCCGGGGACTATAAGCTGTCACTGCATAACTCTTCTGATATTTCATGACAGCATTCTCACTGATTTATGCTGCCTCGTCTTTAGGATCAGATGCCAGGGATTGCTGACCTTCTTTTTCTCCATCAGGGCACCACAGGGAACTTGCCCCTTGCCCCTAACTGCATTTGACAGAAAGTCAGATGGTCAAGATAAGAGAGAGTTCTGAAGTCTCTAAGAGCACATCTCCTCCCTGACATGTACTCAGGAAATCAAGTCAAGGCAAATTAAGTCTAGCCTGGGGTCCAAACTGGAATGGGGAGATAGGTGAACAGTGTAGAAAACTTCTGGTAGGAAGGAAGGGGTGCAGAGCAAGGGGGACAGGAGATGTGAATCTTGCACAGTCTTGGGAGACACCTGGCACTTTGTCGGGCCTCAGTTTCTTTACCTGTAAAAGGAGTGGATGCTCCCCAAGGTCTGTCCCTTCTCTTCTTGGGCTCTATGATTTGGTTGGTAAGAATTCTGCATAAAACGTTCTGGTGGAGGACCAGAGGGGCGAAGGACATACTCTGGGGCATCCCTCGTCTTCAGCCCAAGAGAGGAAAGAGAGACTATTATAAGACAAAAATATGGAGATTTTTTTAAAGAGGATTGCACTGCCACCTATGAATCGCCTTAATGAAGTACTGATTCTACTTACTGAACACCCCGGAATCTAGAACAAACAGCCATGCACATTAAAGTCACTTAATCGGGGTGCCTGGGTGGCTCAGTGGGTTAAAGCCTCTACCTTGGGCTCCGGTCATGATCTCAGGGTCCTGGGATCGAGCCCCACGTCCGGCTCTCTGCTCAGTGGGAAGCCTGCTCCCCCCCGCTCCCGCCTGCCTCTCTGCCTACTTGTGATCTCTCTCTCCGTCAAATAAATAAATAAAATCTTTAAAAATAAATAAATAAATAAATAAATAAATAAATAAATAAATAAAGTCACTTAATTCCAAACAGAAACTCTGGAGGTTGTAATGGTTGTACAACAATGTGAATGTACTTAATGCCACCGAACTATACAGTTAAAAACGGTTGAAATGGTAAATTTTATGTTACATGCATTTTATCACAATGAAAAGCACTTAATGTTATTTAAAACTCAAACTCACTTTCTTAAAATTAAAAAAAAAAAACAACTCCCTTTAAAAATCCATGAGGGGAAGGGGTTTTTATTTTCTTCCTTATACTTTTAAATAGTTTCCTACTTCTTATATTTAACAAATGTAATTTTAGCCACAGGAAGTCTACACTGTAACACTATACCAATAATGAGACTGTCCGTGTCTCAGAACCATTTCTCACTGCTCATGTGTAGAATGTAAGGGATTTCCACAGTCATGGGTCAGCACATCCAGCTCCAGTATGATTTATCCACTGCCCACAGCATGACTATCATGAACTCTCCCCCCCTTGGCATCCTAAACCATTATTCCCATTAGACATTAGGTTTAGACTGGGTTTTCTTGGGGCGCCTGGGTGGCTCAGTCATTAAGCATCTGCTTTCAGCTCAGGTCATGGTCCCAGGATCCTGGGATGGAGCCACGCATTGGGCTCCCTGCTCAGCAGGGAAGCCTGCTTCTCCCTTTGCCCCTCCCCTGCTTGTGTTCCCTCTCTCTCTGTCAAAGAAATAAATAAAATCTTAAAAAAAAAAAGACTGGGTTTTCTTCTTGTCTACCTTCCCAGGGACCCCTTACTCGAAGAGAACCCTTTCTGCGCGCCTGCGGTCACAAGAACGTGGCCCCTGGATGGGCGGGTGCAGGAGGCTCGTCCAGCCATTACACATTCATCTCAAACATTCTAGGAAGGGTTTCCACATGCCATGCACTATGTCCAAACAAGTCATCCTATGCGAAATTGCCCGAGTCTTAACTTTTAAAAACTTCTGTAAGAATTTCCAAGACTGCCATTTCCCCAGCAGAATGGTGACAGCTTTTCCCAAAATGGGCCTCAAGTGCAACTTATGACCTGAAGAGAAAGAGGGTGCTCTGGACTCGGCAAGAAGGGGAGACTGCAGCCCAGTGTTACCCTCTAGGGGTAAACACTGATGGGGCCGTTTAAAATTCTCACGGACTGCTGGCGCTCGAACCCACACTCTGCATCGATGAGAACAACCTCGTCACAGAACAGAACTTAACCATTCTATCTGTGTTGTGCACAAAGCCCAGGACTCATGGGGCGTATCAGCCTCTCTTCCGTCTGAGTCATCGCACGAAGGGCCTCGGCTGGTTAGGGCACGGTCTAGCCCAAGCTCTGCTGCAGGTCAAGTGCTTCATCATGTTTCACAGGCTGCTCCTAAATCACGAGTTCAAGGAGCCTCAGAGCCAGAACATCACTATTATTTATTACTTGCTCTCAGCATGAATCTTCTGTTTTTACTTCCCTGGGGAGGTTTTTCCTTTGTGAAACTCTAGCTCAGCGAAAGAAGCTAAATCTAACTTTTGGTTTAGCCTTTAAAAGTAAATTTCCAGGGGCGCCTGGGTGGCTCAGTGGGTGAAGGCCTCTTCCTTCGGCTCAGGTCGTGATCTCAGGGTCCTGGGATCGAGCCCCGCGTCGGGCTCTCTGCTCAGCGGGGAGCCTGCTTCTCCCTCTCCCGCTCCCTCTGCTTATGTTCCCTCTCTCACTGTGTCTCTCTCTGTCAAATAAATAAATAAACAAATAAATAAATAAATAAATAAAATCTAAAAAAAAAAAAGCTTCAAGGAGATCTAAGGACATGGGTGGGGCTGCATCGTGGACACTAACTGTCCCAGGCCACTGGCACAGGTGTCTCTTGCAGAGACTCTTCAGGGGCACTGCCTGTCTCCAGACCACCGCTTCCCCTCTGTCTCCACTGCCCTTAGAGACCTCACTCTGACCCCGGGGCCTGACCTCATCAGTTGGATAAAATCTGCGGAGAATGTCAACAGCAGCCTTGCCTTTCCCCACTGTAAGTGGCTGTCCTTCAGTCGCACCATTAGCTTTGTGAACACTGGGTGGGGCGGTTCTGGAGGACTGAGAAAGGCACTTTCTCTGGCTTATAAACACCAGCCACTGCAGTTACCAAGATGAGAGCTGCAGGCCACTCAGAGAGACGAAACCCAAAAGCAAAGGGCCGCCCTGGGCTGTCTATCTCAGGGCTGCTCTTCCCTAAAACACAACCCAGTCGAGACTCTCGACTGATACAGGGCCAGTTACCTGGGAACCAGCTTTCCTTCTGTAAAATTTACTGTGGAAATATTTCTTCTTTGAAATAGGACACAGGAAACCACAAAACGTGTCCCCAATACATAATTATTAGCAGACCCAGGTAGCAAGTTTGACATAGTCCTTATTTCTATATTATCTAAATACACCATGAAATTCTGAACTTTGGGGGGAAAAAATGCCAGAAAAACTACGACACGCATAACAGCATTCAACAGTTATTTGTTCGGTAAATATTTATTGACCCTCTACTATACTCCAAGTAGCATCTAATTCTCATTTTATTGATAAAAAAAAAATAAAAAAACAAAAGAACTAAGGCTCAGTGCTGTTCAGTGCCTAGCTGAGGATAACCAGGTAATTTGGGGTAGTATGGGAAGGCCAGAATTCAAATTATCACGGCTCTGTGCACTTAACTCCAAGCTATTCCGCTCCATGAAGCCAATGCACCTCAGGGCAGGCCTTAAAAAAAGATCAGCTGTCTCTTGATGGCATCCCCTGGCTGAGTGCGTTAGCACAATGCCGTGGCCACTCCAGGCGGCCAAGAACTATCTGTTGAATGATTAACTACAAGGAAGCAGAAGGAAAAACACTGCAGCTGGAAACGTCGAGAGCCGGCCACCTTGCCGTTTGGCACTTTGGTCTGGAACATGCTGACCTGTTTGCAAAGTGCGCGAACTGCCGGCCCTCGATGTTTCTGACTTCGGTGTTGCTCACGAACGGAACTGAAGGAGTTCGGAACCTCTGAGGTCTACATCTTTGTTGTGAAATACTTTTAGTTCTCTCTCCTGCACGGTGAGAGAGAGCGGGCACAACGCGCACAGATGCCGAAGCTAAGCTCATGGAAGAGACCCTCGTCCCTCTAAGGTGGAACGTGTCCCTCTTCAGGAAGAATCCCCTCCCAGGTGTCTGGGTGGACAGACAGACGTGTCGCCAGGAAGCCCAGAACGGCGCAGGTGTGCGAAGCAAGTTGCTGACCTCTTTTTCTCTCTCTGATCTTCTAGGGTTCTTCCTAGCCTTTCTTCTCTGGTTTTTCTTATTTTTTTCTTCCTTCGTGGCTTTTATCATGGCCACAGGGTCCTGGCCTATTTCTGAGGTGGGGGCTGTGTGGTTGCTCATTGACCAATCAGAGATGGCATTAGAGCTCCAATGTGAGTTGACAAGATTGGCGGGAAGCAAGAGGGAATTTTCTCCTGGAGTTGCATATTCTAAAGAACTGGTTTCCACAGGTTGAAATTCATAATAATCCCATTCCAGGCCACTGGAGGTCATTCTTCAACTAATTCTCTGTCCTTACCATGACATAAGGAATGTATCTGTAGAATATGAAGTTAGGAGTAAATTCTTCACAACATTAACATTCTCTATTTCTATCCATCATCCAAGGCAGGTAAATTCTGAACTGATTTTTTCCAATAATTAATGTCCCAGCTTCTTTAAAAAAACACCCACAGTTTGCTTCTTTGAATTCTTGCATAAATGTTAAAGCTGATCACCAACAGGCACAATAAATATGGAGAAGGGAGCCATGAACAATATTCCAGCAAATGCATTGCTTCAGAACTAATGAAGATCAACGCTACCTTCTCCTTTCCCAACGGTTTTAACAGTTTCGTTGCTGTGATTTTGTTTTGTTTTGTCTTGATTTAAGTTATCAGGGAGAAGCAATATACACATTGTCTGATTAGGGCAAGGAAAAGATGCAAGAAAAGGCATTATTCCAATAAATTAAATGAAGGTGTGCCTGTCTAAACACAGCGCTGCATTTCCTTTGGCTGCCATGGCTCCCCTCCTTGGCTACCTTGTGAAACCTCCTATTTTACTTCCTACCTTGCCTGATACAAACACCCCAGCCTGATAGAAACTTCTAGAAGTTAGCATGGCCTCTGCTGCAGGAGAACACAGTGATTCTCGGAGCCCCAGACCCAGAGCAGGAGTTGGGTAGAAATGGGTTAGCACCCTGGCGTGGTGGCCCAGCCAGCATGGCCAGCGAGGACTTCAATTATGCAAAGGGAGGATCTGATGCATCTAAACATATCTGAACCAGCAATCCCATGTTCTGCCTTTTCTGTGGTGAGAATCTCTTCTCTCTCCTTATATGTTCATTCCTGTCATCTACGGAGATGACATATAATCAGGAAAGTTATGATGGTTACAGTGTGGGGAAAAAAGTATTAGGACCCAAGGTGGAAACCAACACCCAAAAGCTAAATCAGCATCTTTTGAAAGTAACATTTTTGATGACCCAACAGGTTCCAAATATAACCAGAGATTTATGAATGATAATGGAAAGCCTTCTGCCTGTATATAAAACAATGACATTTAGTTATTTCTTTACAAATGCTGTCTGTCTCACTTGCATGTCTGCCTAGGTTTAGAACATTACACAGACGACTAAAGAAAATTACTAGCACGTTAGTAACCTAAATCCTAGCACACCTGCGGGTCTGAAATTTGATTAACACTCTGGAACCACAGTTATTAAAGGGGAATCAGGAAGACACTGATAAGTGCAAATGATAAGTGCATTGATATAAGTGCAAATTCTGTAAGATTTTGTGTTCCTCATGAAACTTCTTATTTCTTAGAGGCCTACCACACAAATTAGAGTTGAAATTAGAAACAGTTTCTCAAAATAGCTTCCAATAAAAAATTAGGACTTTTTCCTAATAGCTCATTGGAGGACAATTTACATAATCTTATCCATATTCTCCTCTTAGAGAATTTACTTCCTCAAAAGACCCAGGGCAACCCTGTGCGCTACATGATGATCACTGATGATTGACTCAGAAATGGATCCTTGACTCCAAAGGAGTCAGTCAGAGTCTTTCTCTAGATAATCTGAATGAAGAGACTCAGAGACCGAGTCTTAATAAAGGCATAGCCCCAGAGGGAACTCTTTCCGGAGGCTTCCTTTTTCTTGGATTCTATGGTATCAGTTATTTTGTCTTTTAAACAGGTCCTCTTTGGGACGCCTGGGTGGCTCAGTTGGTTAAGCGGCTGCCTTCGGCTCAGGTCATAATCCCAGGGTCCTGGGATCAAGTCCCACATTGGGCTCCTTGCTCGGCAGGAAGCCTGCTTCTCCCTCTGCCTCTGCCTGCCACTCTGGCTGATAGTGCTCTCTCTCTCACTCTCTCTCTCTGACAAATAAATAATAAAATATTTTAAATAAATAAATAAAAATAAACAGGTCCTCTTTAACTAAATGTACACTAAGAGAAATCAAGGTGAGAAGGGGAAAAAAATTAAGTTTTTAAGCCTTACTTTTTTTTCTAATGGTAAGCTTGGTCAATGACACATTTCCAACTGGACTTGCCACAATCACTCGGGTGTGCGTGTGTGTGTGTGTGAGTGTGTGTGTGAGAGAGAGAGTGTGTGTGTGTGTGTGTGTGGTGTGCTCCTTCACATGAGACAGGACATAGGCAAAATGCCCTTTGAGGTTCTACACTCGGATGATCCTTGATAGGACATGAACCGTGATGGGAAAATCACCCCACCCTTGCAAACTCTAGCTGGCTACCTAGAACGGATCCCAGGTCTCCAAGAGGAAGTTCTTCCCACCAAGGGGACCAAGAAGTGCTAGGAGTGCATCTTCTACCCTCGCGCCTTATAGCAGGTTATACACGTACTGTGGATTTCTAGGCAGACAAGCTCCCCTAACGACCTATCCCAACAGAATGTGGCTTCTACTCACATCATCCTGGACATCGAGGTCACAGCCAGCCTTCAGCAAGATCTGGACCACAGAAAGATGGCCCTTATTGGCAGCAAGATGAAGGGGGGTCCGGCCATGCTGTTAATGCAAAACAAACACTGATTTCAGAATAGGACATCAGAACCACTGCCCTGGGGGCACCTGGGTGGCTGTCGGTTGAGATCCTGACTCTTGGTGTCATTTCAGATCATGATCTCAGGGTCGTGGGATTGGGCCCCACATCAGGCTCTGTGCTCAGCATGGAGTCCGCTTGAGAGACTCTCCTTTCCCTCTGCCCCCCCCACCCTGCTCACACACACATGCACTCTCTCTCTAAAGAAATTTCTAAAGAAATACATAAATCTTTTTTTTTTTAAGATTTTATTTATTTATTTGAGAGACAGAGAAAGTGAGAGAGAGCATGAGAGGAGAGAAGGTCAGAGGAAGAAGGAGACTCCCCATGGAGCTGGGAGCCCGATGTGGGACTCGATCCCGGAACTCGAGGATCATGACCTGAGCCAAAGGCAGTTGCTCAACCAACTGAGCCACCCAGGCGCCCAATACATAAATCTTTTTAAAAAAGAACCACTGCTCTGGAAGGGATGGGGGCCTAGAGCAAGGTTTACACAGTGGCAGCCCCCACCCCCTTCAGTTTGGTAGAAGATCTTTATATATTTACCCAGAATTCAAATTAAAAAAAAATTTTTTTTTAAGGATTTTTATTTGTCAGAGAGAGAGAGAGAGAGAGAGAGAGAAGGAGCACAAGCAGAGGGAGCAGCAGAGGCAGAGGGAGAAGCAGGCTCCCCACTGAGCACGAAGCCTGATGCGGGACTTGATCCCAGGACCCTGGGATCATGACCCGAGCCTAAGGCAGGCACTTAACCGACTAAGTCACCCAGGTGTCCCTTTACCGAGAATTCAAGTTTGTCTCAGTTAACCTTTGCTAATGGCATTGTGATAAATGAATAAAATATGCTAACAATGTGAAGATTTCCTTCAGTGCATAATTTCTACTCCCCACTCAATAAACAAGTAGGAATATGAAGGGTTTCATGTTTTCTCTTTTTTTCTCCCTGGTGCTAAGAGTCAAGCATGATGAAGTAGTCACAATGAATTGCATGGGGCAAAAGGTGAGAGAACAGTAAGTCAAGCTAATCAGCACCAGAAAAATCTGTTTAGTAATTATTAAAAAATGAAACTACTGGCCAAACTGTTTTGAAAAGGCTCTCCCTTTTTAATTTTATTTATTGGTTCTCCCTTTTTAAAAAAAAAAAGATTTTATTTATTTATTTGACAAAGAGAGAGATCACAAGTAGGCAGAGAGGCAGGCAGAGAGAGAGGGGGAAGCAGGCTCCTCTGCTGAGCAGAGAGCCCGATGCGGGGCTCGATCCCAGGAGCCTGAGATCATGACCTCAGCCGAAGGCAGTGGCTTTAACCCACTGAGCCACCCAGGCACCCCGGTTCTCCCTTTTTTAAAACAAATTTTAAAATTACAACATATTTCAGCCATTCAAAAATATGAGTAATATTTTAAATGTACATACTCACAAATCACTTAAAAAAAAAAACAACAGTGTTTCTTGTGAACCCTTCCCAGATTTCATTTCCCTCTAGCTCCAGAGGTAACCATTCTTAAATTTGATATTCCTCATTCTTTTGCCATTTATTATATTTTACTACACATTTATTGCCATAAATAATAAACATTGTTTTACTTATTTTAGAACCTTATATAAATAGTATTAAACTTTTTATCATTTGGCAGTTTTCTTGTCCAATATTGTATTTTTTAGATTTTTATTTTTCATGTTGTCACATGGAGTTGTGGTTCATTATTTGTTTATTCACCCATTCTCTACTGATGAGCACCCAGGTTCTTTTCAGTGTTTGCAGAACATTCGTGTGCACGTGTCTCTGGGCCCCTGAGGAGGCTTCTTAGCCCCGTTGTTGGGTCACAGAGATGCCTGTCCTGCACGCTCCTGAGGTGTGACACAGGGGGCGACACCCAGAATAACTCTCTTCAGTGTGAATCAACTAACCAGAGAACTGACCTTGCCAAACTTCAAAGTCTTCAAATTCTAAAGGAGATATTATGTTCCCTTTGCTTTCTCGCTCACTTTCACTGTGAAGAAATGTTCTCCCTCCTGCTTCAAAAATCATTTAGCCACGGCTCCCACCCATGTTGAAACACGCCCCGCGCATCTCAGATGGGTCTCTTAATAAGGGGATAATGGTCTCTTACCACCTTCCAGCACCTTGATAAAACTTTTCGAAGAACCTTATTGATATTCTGCAGGATAAACCCATTTATGATCTCCATAAAGTGTCAGTTTGCCATGGGCAGGTAGCCGTGGCGGAAAACAGAGATAGCAGACCATAAAGGATCTTAATTTCTACCCATGAAATGCAATCAAAGCACTAGAATGATTGTGTAAAGAAAGAGGTCAGAGCTCACTTTAAAATTAGAATTCTTAATTAAGAAAAAAGTTACTCCCAAGAAAGTGGGCTATAAAAAGCCTTCATAAAAAAGGCAATGTCTGAGAGGAGATGGAGTGACCTTCCCTGGCTGGCAATCGTCTCAGTGCGCACTGCTTCACCTTGATTCTTTCCATGAAAGGTCCACAGGCGATCAGACGGAGCAAAACAAGTGAGTTCGACTCCCTGGGCCTAGTCCCAGGCTCCCTCTGTCATCACGTGTCCTTGTTGAGGACATCAGACAATGACCTTCAGAAGTTCCTAAGGCGTTATGAAACACAGGGACGTTTATCCCGTTTGTGAGGAGACAGATGCAGGTGCTGGGAGGAGGGCTGACAGAATGGTGGGACACAAGCGCCTCTGAGCAACCGGAAAACCTAAACCCTGATGGGGAGCAGTCGCTGCAGAGACCCTGGAAAAGAGGGCAAAGGACAAGAGGAGTCTCTGGGTGTCAGGTCAAGGAAGCCCAAGGAACATCCTCACCAACAACCAGATGTGACTGGTTGGAAGTTGAGGCCCAAGGAGGCAAAGGGGTTTGCCCAGGTGAACACAATCAGAAGGCAGAAGGAAATGCTGCCGTGGTTCACACCAGGTCACATCCGGGAGGGCGCTTTAGAGACTATAAATTACTGACAAGATGGGCTTGGACTAGAGGCACCTTCCTCAGCCAGAGTCAGCAGAGACCTCCCTCTGTGGCGAAAGGACAGGCTGGAGGCACTGGAGCCTCCTGACAAGCCCAGTTCAAATCCCAGCCCTGACTAATAACACCTGTGTGACTTTGTGCACGACACTCTCCTAAGCCCATTTTCTCACCTATAAGATACGCATAGCCGCCACTATCCACCCCATAAAAGTTTGAAATAGGATAAATGGGGTAGTATGCACCATCTAAGGTGGGTTTTCCTTCCCTCCAGCTGTCATATTTTCAATGGGATATTTTCAATGGCAAACAGACCTGGGTGAAGGTCGGAAATGAGATCACTTAGGTAGCCAGATGAGCTCCAGTTGAAGGGTCAAGGTTCTGGGGTCAAGCATTCTGTTTTGAGTGTCACCCTGGGCCCTGGTTTTTCCTCCCACTAACAATAAGGACAAGAGGAAGAAAGAGCAAGCAGTTAACACTTATGGGTTACTTACTACGTGATATCTTAAGAATTTTGTGTATTAGCTCATTCAATCCCCCCCACAACCCTATGAGGCAGGCACTATTATTAAGATGAGGAATTTCCACTTTACAGATGACAAAACTGAGGCAGGGAGGGACCCTCTCAGTTTTTCTGTGTCATAAAGCAAGTAATTTGAGCCTGGATTCACCCCGAAGCCATCTGACTCCGGCCCCCACGTTCTGACCCACCATTCTACCTGCTGCCCACTTCCTGGGGTCGGGGGAGCTCTCTCCTGGCTGAGGGGTTCCTTCTCTCACTGTTAGGAAGCTCCTAAGGCTCCCAGACGATGACCTCTGGAAATAACCTGGTTTCCTTAGACTCTCAAGAACAACGAGAGAGGTGTTCTATTCTCACCGTACATCGGATCCCTTGGGTAGGTTGGTCTGTCTGTCTGTCCACCGATATTGATGCCTGAGCCCCATCACCAGAGTTTCTGCCTCCACTCTCCACGGTAGGGCCCGGGCATCTGCTGTTAGACACCCTCCCCAGGTGATTCTAATGAGTGACCCAGGCTGAGAACCACGGGACGAGATGAAGAGGGGTCAGGATGATCCTCTTCAGGGAAGCTATAGGCCCTCCGGTGAAACCTGCCGTGTCGGGCCTGCCCAAGCAAGACTCATTCCTCTAGTACATTCTTCGTGATGCTCTCAACCCCACCTGTCAGGACAAAACACTAAAATACTCCACACTACAACCCAGAGTTCCCGTTTCTTAAAAGAGTATGTGAGCAATATAATGACATTACTAAAAATTTGGAAAATCAAAAATCTGTAATTCTACCACCCAATACAACTATTAGCATTTTTTGCAACTATTAATTTTTATTTATTTATTTAAGAGAGAGATAGAGAGTGCTCAAGAGCACAGAGGGGAGGGGAGGGCAGGGGAGGGGCAGAGGGGGAGGAAGAGGAAGAGGGAAAGAATCCCAAGCATACTCTGCACTGACGGGGAGCCCAACGAAGGGTTCAATCTCATAACCTTCATATCATGACCTGAGCCAAAACCAAGAGTCAGATGCTTAAATGACTGAGGCACCCAGGCACCAACTCTGATCATTTTTATCCAAACTTTTTCACTGCATCTTTTCTACTGATGCTTTTGCATCGTTATACCGATAGTCACATATAACTCGTATAATATCTATCAATAGTCACATCTAACTATCTTGCTTTTTATATCAATATTATACCTTAACCCAGTGGTTCTCAAACTTTATGGGGCAGCAGAATCTCCTGGAGGGCTTGTTAAAAGACAGATATCTGGGCCCCCTTCCAGAGTTTCTGATTCGGTAGGTGTCGGGTGAAGACTAAGAATTTGCATTCTAACAAGTGCCCAAGAGAGGCAGATGCTGCTAGTAGGGGATGACATTTTGAGAGCCACTGGTATAAACCACTGGTTTTCTTTTTCTTTCTTTTTATTTATTTATTTATTTATTTATTTGACAGAGAGAGAGAGAGAGAGAGAGAGAGATCACAAGTAGGCAGAGAGAGAGAGGGGGAAGCGGGAGGGGGGGTTGCGGGGCTCGATCCCAGAACCCTGAGATCATGACCTGAGCTGATGGCAGAGGCTTTAACCCACTGAGCCACCCAGGAGCCCCTAAACCAGTGGTTTAGTGATCTCCTACCAGCAGGGGTGACAGGCGAGACTAGCCAAAGGTAATGAGCTTAACATACACCTTCAATCTGTTTGCACATTAGACTCACTTGAAATCTTAAAATAAGAACAAAACCAAAATTTACCCCAAAGGACTGTATTGTATCAGCCTAGGTTTGGGATGATAGGACTACGAGTGTGTTGCTTTTAAGTTTCAGGTGATTCTAACGTGCAGCCAGGAGTTATAAACCCCTGCCTTGGACCCTTTAAAGGTGCCAGTTGCTCCAACCTGCCCAGTATCAGGAGAGGCCAGCTGAGACCAGTAGGCATGAGAGGACCCAGGACCCTGCACAGAAGGTACACTTTCTTTGATCGAACCAGGGTGAGACAGAGACTCAGCACCTGTCCACTTCCAGGGAACTAAACAGCAAAGGGCCTTGAGATGTTGCCAGGCAATAACCACAAAAAAGTGGCCCCAGTGTCAACGATTCTGGGGCTCTGGTCTAGGGTGCTACTTTGTTCTGGCAGGTCAGCCCAGTGGGTCCCCAATTCTAGCAGAACTGCTGCAAGGGAACAGCAGAAAGCCCTGTTCCAGCAGGCGACCCATAAATTACACTCAGAGGTGACCATAAAGGGTGTGCGGAACGAAGCGATCCCTGCGGTTCCTTCTGAAGAGGCCAGCCCCCAGCTGGAGGGGCTGGGCTCCGTCAGGGAGCATTCCAGAAGGAGGATTCCTGTTCAGATAAAGATCTCCTACCAGCAGGGATGACAGGCTAGACTAGCCAAAGGTAATGAGCTTAACATACACCTTGAAAGGAAGTGGAGGTATTTTGTTCCCAGCAGGTGTTTAGATACAGTGCTTAACCCTTCTCACCCAACAATCCCAGGCACAGCATTTATTGGAGAGACCTCCTACAGAAGGGCTGAGTCCCAGGGAGGGGCCAGGGACCATTTGAGAACAATGCACAGAAGCCTGGAAAGGCTCGTTTTCTTTTCTTTCTTTTTTTTTAAAAGATTTTATTTATTTGACAGAGAGAGAGAGAGAGCGATCACAAGTAGGCAGAGAGGCAGGCAGAGAGAAGCAGGCTCCCTGCTGAGCAGAGAGCCCGATGCGGGGCTCCATCCCAGGACCCTGAGACCATGACCTGAGCTGAAGGCAGAGGCTTCGACCCACTGAGCCACCCAGGCGCCCCGAAGGACTCGTTTTCTATAGACTCCATGAGGCCATGACCCTGGTCACTCATTAGCCAGGATCCAGATGTTGGGTTCCCGCTCTTCTCTTGTGCTGAGGTGATCTTAGTAGAGAGCAGGCCTTTCAGACTGACAAGACCTGCCCCATGAATGATGAGTCCTGACCCTCCAGCAGCTGCCTGGTCTAACAGAGCAGGGCTGAAAAGTGAGAAGGTAATATATACAAACATCAAATCATTACGTTGTTTGCCTATAACTAATATAATGCTATGTGTCAATTATATCTCAGTAAAAAAGTGAGAGGAAAGGGTGTTGAGCTTACCCATTCTTGGAACACCATCGTCTTCTAATGGTGTGCTTATGACCAAAGTCACACGGAAACCTGGGGCAAAACCCAAAGGAATAAAAAGGCTAGAAACTCTGAAGAGAGGAGAGGCAAGGATGAAGGAACTGGGACACAGTAGCTCAAAGAAATAAAACCATTAAACCGTCTTAATTGGAGGCTATTACAAGGTGGGCAGTTTGCACAGATGTTACCCACATGAAGGAAAACAGTTTAGGGGAAATTAAGATTAGATACTATAATAACTTCAAATGACAACGCTTCCTTTCTTCAGATCATGAAATAGATCAGGGTCACGCAATCTTTACTGAGGCAAGAAACAGTTATCTATATTATCTGTGGCACTAAAGAAAGAAGCAAGGAAAGAGAGAGGAGGCAAGAAAGATGCAATGCTGGGAACATAAGAGTGACTTATTTTTGAAACAATATAATGTTCAGATTGATAAGGGTTTGAGTTTAATTTGGATGAGTATAGTAAGGCTAACAGAGGTTCTAGGACTTTGCAAGATCACAAATCCAATTTCTGGCAGAGCTACATAGAGCTAGAATTCTGGCCGCTTGGACCCTCACTTAGATTTTAAGTTGTAGAAAACCCCCACCAGGGGCACTTGGGTGGCTCAGTGGCTTAAGTGTCTGCCTTCAGCTCAGATCATGATCTCACGGTCCTGGGATCGAGCCCCGTGTTGGGTTCCCTGCTCAGCTGGGAGCCTGCTTCTGCCTCTACCTCTTGCTTGTGCTCTCTTGTTCACTCTTTCTCAAATAAATGAATAAAATCTGAAAAGAAAGAAAGAAAGAAAGAAAGAAAGAAAGAAAGAAAGAAAGAAAGAAAAGAAAGCCTTCACCATCTTTTTTAGGTGTCCCCAGAGAGTTCTCTTCTCAGACACATGATTCCCCAAATCTCAACTGCATGGAATGGTGTAGATTTGGGTTGAAAATTTCAGTCCTGGGACGCCTGGGTGGCTCAGTTGGTTAAGCAGCTGCCTTCAGCTCAGGTCATGATCCCGGCGTCCTGGGATCGAGTCCTGCATCGGGCTCCTTGCTCGGCAGGGAGCCTGCTCCTCTCTCTGCCTCTGCCTGCCTCTCTGCCTGCTTGTGTTCTCTCTCTGTTAAAATAAATAAAATAAAATCTTAAAAAAAAAAAAAGAAAATTTCAGTCCTTCTCAGGCTTATGATTCAATGAAAACAAAGTTATGAAGGCATTCAGAAGAAAATGGGCAAAAAAAAAAGTGCCATGGATCAAAGTAGAGTGAGGACAATAAAATTTTTTACTTAAAAAAAGTTGATAGTTTAAAAAGCCTTCAGAGGGGCACCTGCGTGGCTCAGTTGGTTAACCGTCCAACTCTTGATTTTGATACCCATCTCAGGGTAGTGAGATCGAGCCCTGCATTGGGCTCCTCACTGGGTGTGGAGCCTGCTTAAGATTCTCTCTCTCCCTCAGCCCCTGCCTCCTAAAACAAACAAACAAACAAACAAACAAACAAAGAGCCTTCAGAGCTTTCTTTGCTTGTTGGGAAAGTATTTTGTCTACCTATCTACTTGGATGAGTAGCTTATCACATCTTAATGAGACTAGAGGTGACAAAAAACAGTGAGAGACTAAATTCCTTGGATGACAAAAATCAGGATCCAAGAAAACCTCAGATTGGAAGAACAGGCTAATTTTCATAAGACAAAATGCAATGGGGGCAGATGTAAAATTCTTGTGCTGAGGATCAATAGTCCAATCACCCAAGGGCAGGGGTACAGGAATTGTCCCATACAATAATCCTCCTTTTTCAATGACTGATTTCCTATGCCAAGCTTCATAACATTTCTCTTAAGCCTTACTGTGGGGATGGCCAGGTAATCATAAATAGTATAGCAAGATAATTTGAAATGCATATTGTTAGGAATCAAGTATTCAAATATAATGACTTAATAAGATAGTTCCTTTTAGGGGATCCAGTAACTGCTAGGGTTGGGCCTGCTTCTAGAAAAGTCCACCAGCAAGAAGAACCAAAATATTTCAGACAATTTAATTGACTGTTAAGGATCCCATCAGCTCCTGTAGTACATTTGTCCCTAAGTGATCACTCAGTGGTCCCCATATTCCTCCACAAGTAGCCACTTAGACAACATTTTCAATTGGTTGATGCACTGGCAGAGCAAAACACAGTGGATCGTGCACGATGAGCTATGCGCAAGAGATAAGAACTGTCCTTTCCTATTTTCTGTTTTTTACTAAAAATCACTGCCTTTTCAGCAACTGTTAATATAATCATGTAGTTTCCTCCTTTAATTTTAGTATATCGAATTATGGAACAGTCCACGAATTCCTGGACCAGACTCCATGTGATCACACAGTGTTCTCCTTTTGATAAGTGCTATAACCTTCTAAGTAATGTTATTAAGAATTTTTATATCTATATTCATAAGTGAGACTGATCTATACTTCTTATACTGTATCTTCCTCTCTCATTCATATTTACCTAGTTTTTGTATCCAGTTTGTGCTGGTGTCATAAACCAAATTTAGCTTTCCATTTTGTTCAATGCTTTACAATAGTTTAAATAACAATGGAGCTAATTTTTTGTTGTTGTTAAAATACGGAACAGGGCTAACCATTTGGCCCTAGTACTTTTTTAAAGTTACATGTTTAATTATGTTTCTAATTTTTTCTATGGTAATTAAACTATTTAAGTTTCTGCTTCTTCTTGGGTCACTTTGTTACTGATTTTTTTATTGCGGTAAAGTATACATAACATAAAATTTACCATTTTAACCATTTTTAGGTGGACAATTCAGAGGCATTACATATAGTCACAATGTCATACAACCATCACCACTATCAAATTCCAAGTTTTGGGGGCACCTGGGTGGCCCAGTCAGTTAAGCATCTAACTCTTGGTCTCCCCTCAGGTCTTGATCTCAGGATCGTGAGTTCAAGCCCCAAGTAGGGCTCCACACTGGGCATGGAGCCTACTTAAAAATTGTTTTACAAATTAACAAATTAAAATAAATACATAAATTCCAAACGTTTTCATTAATCCAACAAACTATATCCATTAAACATTAATTCTCCATCTGCACAGCTCCTCCCAGCCCCTGCTAACCTTTATTCTATTTTCTGTCTCTATGAATTTGTCTATTCTAAGTACTTCATACAAGTGGAATCATATTAAATGTCCTTTTGTATCAGTCTTATTTCACTTAGCATGTCCTCAAGGTTCATCCATGTTGTAGCATGTGTCAGAATTTCATTCCTTTTTCAGGTTAAATAATATTCCATTTCATGAATACAAAACATCTTGTCTATCCTTTAATCTGTTGATGGACATCTGGGTTGTCTCCACTTTTGCTGTTGTGAATAATGCTATATGAACATGGGTGTACAAATATCTCTTCAAATCCCTGCTTTCACTTCTTTTGGATGTAGACCTAGAAGTGGAATTGCCAAATTATATGCTAATCCTATATTTAACTTTTTGAGGAACGACCATACCATTTTCCAGAGTAGCCGTACAATTTCACATTTCCACCAGCAATGTGTAAGTGTTCTAATTTCTCAGTGTTCTTAAAACACTTATTTTCTGTTTGCTTTATTTGATAATAGCAATTCTAATGAGCGTGAGGCATCACATTATGATTTTGATGGACATTTCCCTAATGACATTTCCCTATTAAACATCTTACCAAGTGCTTATTGACCATTTATAGATCTTCTTTGGAGAAACAGCCATTCCAGTGCTTTCTTTGCTTATTTTAAAAATCGAGCTGCATTCACAAATCAATCGGATACATGATATCAACAAGAGAAAGGTTAAAAACTACATGATCATTTCAATAGATGCAGAAAAAGCATCTGACAAAGTATAACATCCATTCATGATAAAAACCCTCAACAAAGTAGGCTTACTTAGAGGGAACAAACCACAACATAAGAAAGGCCAAACATGACAAATTAACATCATGCTCAATGGTGAAAAACTGAGAACTTCTCTCCTAAGATCAGGAACAAGACAAGGATGTCCACTCTCACGGCTTTTATTCAACACAATATTGGCACTCCTAGCCATGGCAATCAGACAAGAAAGTATTTAACATGTTTTCATTTGCTTATATGCCAGCTGTATATTCTCTTCAGTGAAATGTCTCTTCAGGTCTTTTGTCCATTTTCTAACAGGATTGTTCACTATTTTATTGTTGAATTGTAATAGTTTTTTATACATTCCAAATACGGGTCCTTTGTCAAATATGTGGTTTGCAAATATTTTCTTCCAGACTGTTGGTTGCCTTTTCATCTCTTAATGGAGTTGTTCACACAGCAGAAGTTTTTAAATTTAATGAGATGCACTTTATCAAGTTTTCCTTTCATGTATCAGTTTTAGGTGTAAAGTCTAAGAACTCTTTGCCTTGTCCTAGATCCTGAAGATTTTCTCTTCTGATTTTTTTCTAAAAGTTGTATTATTTTGCATTTAAGGTCATGATCCAGTTGGGGTTATTTTCTGCATACACTAATTCAGTTCATTTTCTAAAACTATGGACAGCCACTTGCTCCAACATCGTTTATGGAGAGTTCCTCTACTGAGTTGCTTTTGCGCCTTTGTGAAAAAGTAGTTGAACATATTTGTGTGGGTCTATTTCTGGGTTCTTAACTGTGTTCTATTGATCTCTGTGTCCATCCTTCCACCAATACCACATTCTCTCAATAACTGTAGCTACATTTTCAGCCTTAATATCAAGTAGAGTAATTCCCCCCAATGTACTTTTTTTTTTAAGTTACTCTAGGGTCTATGCCTTTCCACATACATTTTAGAATCTGCCTGTCTATATGTACAAAACAATTTTTTTGCACATTTTTTAAGTAACAATTTAAGCACAATTTTAAAAGTAACTACACTTAACCTACAGATGAAATTAGAGAGAACTGTTATCTTCGCTATGTAGAGTCTTCTGTGAACCTGGTATGCATCTCTATTTAGGTCTCCTTTGATTCCTTTCACCAGCCTTTTATAACTTTTCAGATCCTGTACGTGTTTTGTTAAATATATAACTAAGTATTTAATTCCCTTTAAAGTGACTATAAAGGGTATCGTGTTTTTTATTTCCATTTCCACATGTTCACAGTTAGTATACAGCAATGCAATTGGTTTTTGTGCGTTGATCTTCTGTCCTGCAAGTTTGCTAAACTCTCTTACTAGTTGTAGTTTTTTGTTGATTCCTTAGTATTTCCCATCTAGACAGTCATGTCATCTGCATACAAAGACAGTGTTATTTCTTCTTTTCCAGTCTGTATGCCTTTTTTTCTTCTTGCATTATTGCAGTGGCTAGCATTTGCAGACTGTATTGAATATGAGTGATAAGAGCAGACATCCTTGCCTTGTTTCTTATCTTAAAGGGAAATTCAGTGCTCCACTATTAAGTATGATGTCAGCTGTAGGTTTTATATGCTCTTTATCATGTTGAGAAAGTTCTTCTCAATTCCTACTGTGCTGAGTGTTTTTGTTTTTGTTTTGTTTTATCATGAATGGCTGTTGGATTTTGTCAAATGCCTTTTCTGCATCTGTTGAAATGATTACATAATTTTTCTTGTTTAGCTTATTGTTATGGACTACATGTTTGTGTCCCCCAAAATTTATATGTTGAAGTTCTAACTCCCAATGTGATTGTATCTGGAGACATGGCCTCTGGGAAATAAATAGGCAGAGATGAGATGGTGAGTATGGGGATCTCAAGGTAGGAATTGTCTTTATAAGAGGAGGAAGAGAGGGGCACCTGGGCGGCTCAGTCAGTTAAGTGTCCAACTCTGATTTCAGCTCAGGTCATGATCTCAGGGTCTTGAGATAGAGCCCTACATCAGGATCTGCTCTGGGTGTGGAGACTGTTTAAGATTCTCTCTCTCTCTCTCTCTCTCTCTCTCTCACCCCTCCCCAGCACTGCTTGCAGGCACTGGCTCTCTTAAAAAAAAAAAAAAAAAAGAGGATGAGAGACCAGAGCTCTCTCTCTGTGTCATGTGGGAACACAGTGAGAAGGTGACAGTCTACAAGTCAGGAAGAGGATTCTGGCCTGGAACTGAATCTGCCAGTACCTTTTGATCTTGGACTTGCCAGCTTCTAGAATTTGCGAGAAATGTGTCTGTTGTTTAAGCTGCCCAGTCTAGACTATTATGGTATAATAGCCTGAGCAGACTAAGACCTCTGATGATAGGAGAATTATGTTGAACCAGCTTTGCATACTTCGAATTAATTTCATCAGCTCATGGGATATAATTCTTTTTTTTTTTTTAAGATTTTATTTATTTGACAGAGAGAGAGAGATCACAAGTAGGCAGAGAGACAGGCAGATAGAGAAGGGGAAGCAGGCTCCCTGCTGAGCCAAGAGCCTGATGCGGGGCTCAATCCCAGGATCCTGAGATCATGACTTGAGCGAAGGCAGAGGCTTTAACCCACTGAGCCACCCAGGCGCCCAGGGATATAATTCTTCATACCTTGCTTGAATCGATGGAAACATAGGCTAACAGAGGACCAAGCACAGTTGCCACCCATTCCCCCATCCACCCTAGATCCTGGTTTACAACAACCTAAACAAATAACAGCCAATTCTCAGGGAAAACACACTTGAGAGGACTGATAAAAAAATGTCAGTTTCTAAACAAGTTTCTAGACTAATTTATTTTCTGAGGCCTAAGTCATTATAGCCTTAAGAGGAAGAAGAAAACTGATAGGAGGGACTCACGGAGTTTACCAATACACTCCTGCACTGCATCGGAGCAGCTTCTAAAGCTCCTTCCCCTGTAGTTTCCTCAGGATGTTCCTCAATGATGATTAGGTGATGACACCTCGGAAGCCTGGCAACAGGCTGATTACTGGCCTGGACACCACTAACCCTCCAGTACCTTTCATTCAGAAAAGATACAGACATTTAGGGAGGATTTTAAAATGTTGACAGCCAGGTGTGCCAGGACATTCAAAATGTCTCCTCTAGAGTGGTTAAGAGCTACTAAATATATGACTTCAGGGTTTGTTAGGTTCTTTTTTTTAACTAAAAGATATTTTATGGCACATTAATCTGGGTTATAAAATACTCAGCTGTCTAGTTAGAGGCCTCGGTTTTAGGTGCAGACTGCTGAAGCAACAGTGCAACCTGCATGGGCAGATGGCTCGCTGCCTGACTGCCCGGGGCTGGGGGGCAGGAGGGCAAGGGGCCGGGGGGCGGGAGGGCAGGGGGGTGGGGGGGCCAGGGGCAGGGGAGCAGGGGGCCGGGGGGGGCAGTGGGGCTGGGTGCAGAGGGGCAGGTGGGCAGGGGGCCAGAGGGCGGGAGGGCCGGGGGCAGGGAAGCAGGGGGCTGGCGGGGGCAGTGGGGCCAGGTGCAGAAGGGCAGGGGGGCCGGGGGACAGGCGGGCAGGAGGCGGGGGGCAGGGGGCAGGGGCCAGGGGGTAGGGGCCTCTGGGCCAACGCACTGGCCCGGCCTGCCTCCACCCTCCCCGAACACCACTGTAAACACGGGCTTGAGGGGAAGAGAAGCCCTGCACCATTCCAGAGACTTCCGAGGAGGCAGCAGAGGGGTAAGAGAGCAGCTAAGAGACTCAGGGCCAGCTCTGGCACTCCTGGTCCCACGACTGCCACAAGAGGCCCTTCTCGGATGCTTGAGTCAGGTTTGAGTGTCCATTCGTAACGTTCTAAGGCTTGTTCTCCTCGGCTGCAGCCTGTCTCCCCACAGACTCCTGCAGGGACTCCTGTCTGACCTGCTACACCAGTCCTGACATTGTCTCTCTGTCGGAGAGGTCCACTTTTCCTTCCTCCGGGAGCATCTGCAGAGGATGCCTCCCTACCACTGCTAGAACTGCCTGCCCAATTAACCCCCTTGTCATAAGTTCACACTGAGACTTTCCAAGTATTGACCCAATACACTGCCATGCAAGCCCCATAATTCATTTCTCACGTTTATTTCCTGCTCATAAACGTGTTTCTAGTTTGAATTATGGCATTTAGATGATCGCTATTTCACAGTGTTCTGCAAAGATCACCAAGACTTCCAAGTGTCTAACCACGGCCTTGGCCCAACGCTCAACAGAGAGTGTCGTTCTACACATGTGAGGCTCTGGAACCTCAGCGAGAAACACCTGGAGCACTGGGTGCTTCTCCACCTGGCTGCTCATTAGAGCTTTGAAAACCCGCCGAGCCCAACCTACAGCCACACCAGTTAAATCAGAACCTCTGAGTGTGGGACCTGGGCAGCAGTATTTCCCAAGGCTCTCCGGGTGATCACATGTGCAGTCGATACCGAGAACCACTGACCCAAAGAAACTTCTGTGCCTCTGAGGACCATGGGCCCAAGTGAGAAAACACTAACGATGACAATAACTACCATTCACTGATCTTTGCACACCCTTCTTACACCAGGCACTCTGCAAGGACCACCTCATTTAATCCTCACAACACAGCCCTGAGGGAGGTGTTGTTATACTGATTTTACAGAAAGGAAACCAAGGCTCAAGGTGGGCTAATAAATTGGCCACGGTCATAGAGATGGTAAATGTGATTCAATGCCTCCACTCCTAGTAAGGAAAAATTGGGTAAGATTCTTAAATGGGTGACAAATTTATAGAGACAGAAAGTAGACTGGTGGTGGCCAGGGACCAGGGGCGGGGGTGGGGGGAAGGGGGAGGTACTGTTTAATGGGCACAGAGGTTCAGTTTGGGAAGATGAAAGAGGGTTTGGAGGCGGATGGCGCCAACGGTTGCACAAAACAATGTACTTAATGCTACTGAATTGTACATTCACATACGGTTCCCACGGTAAATGTCAGGGTATGCATCTTTTGTCATAATTTTTTTTAAATATTTTATTTATTTATTTGAGAGAGAGAGAGAACATGAGATGGGAGAGGTCAGAGGGAGAAGCGGGCTCCCCACTCAGCAGGGGGAGATGTGGGACTCGATCCCGGGACTCCAGGATCACGACCTGAGCCAAAGGCAGTCGCCCAACCAACTGAGCCACCCAGGCGCCCTCTTTTGTCATAATTTTAAAAAATAAAAACAAGAGAAATTTAAAAATAAAATTAAAATGGGTGGGGGCTGGGGGGGAGGGACTCCGTGCCCTGTCTCATGCACAGTGCAATTCCAGGTTATCTCCCGGTTATCTTGTCTTTTTTTTTACAGCTCTCAGTTGTAGGATGTGGAGTATGATGCCAATAAATTGTCTAGCAGAGATCCCGTAGATACTGTCCAGTTTTACATCCAATGAGCAAATTTATTTGCACTTTCCTAATGGCCTACACAATGGTGGTTCTTGGAATTCTCCTTTGAACCACTTGCAACATCGCACCGGTTCCCTCCTGACCTGATTACATAAAATCTTAACATGTGTTTGTTTTATAACTGTTGCTCAGAATTACCACTGTATGTCAAGTTTCCCTGACGATTTCTGATGATAAACTACGAAGACCTAAGTTCTCCTGGTTGAGGTTTGCTTCCCACAGGATGACAGTTCTGGCTACCGCAGAACACAAAGCAGACTTTCTGTCTGACCTCACATGGAACCGTTTGCCCTTGTTGCCCCCCATGGAGTGTGTAGATCTAAGCTCCCAGAGCAGGACCGGGGGCTGCCACTTCAGCCCTCATTCGGGAGGTGAGAACACACTGGGCCACTGGGTGTGAGGTGAAAAGTCCCAGGCAGCCTTGGGAGGGAAGCCTGTTTCCCACTGAGTCGATGGTGAGGAAGGGGAGGGGCGTGGAGACCCCCAGTCGCTCCCCTCCCATTAGCCACTCCCAGGCTTTTCCGTCTTCGACACAGTCCAGAGCAGGCAAAAAAGAGAAAATTCTACGAAACCCATGCTGAAGCAGAGAGGAACAAAGGCCAAAAGAGAAGCCAAATTATCCATAGCAGAGAGCTCCTTGAGGGCATGCTAGAAAAGCAGGATAAATTCAGAAGACGAAGGGCCAGGAAAAGAGGGAGGACGGAGCTGTCAAGAAGGGAAGAGGTCAGTGAGCCACGGGTCTCAGGGCAGGTCAAGGTCAGACCTCCATGCCCCTCTGTGCTGGTGGAGAGTCCAGTGGCACATCCTCAATGCATAGCCATTCCACTCGAGCTGTCACAATTCCTTGGGCACACACCCCCTGACCCAGCAGTGCCAGTTAGAGACATCTGTTCCACAGATATAATCACACCGTAGAACGAGACCTTAGGACAAGGTTAGTCACTGCAGCATAATTTATAAGAGAAGGTCAACATAATCTAAATGACCATCAATAGGGGATAGGCTAAGCCAATTATGGTCCACGGAATAAAGCATAGTGAAGAAGGCTATGTACAGTATCCTACAATTTGTATAAAAGGAGGGAAACACATAGAAATACATCTATTTCCACATATATGCGTGAAATATATCAGGAAAAAACCGCAAGAAACAGGTAACACAGGCTGAGGGAGACACGGAGTGGTGGGGAGGCAGCATGAGAGAAAGACTTGTCAACTTCTGTATCTTCTATATCAGAACCATGTGAATGGATCCCTTACTCAAAAACTGAACAACTTCTATCTTTTTAAGCAAGTATATGGAATCTTCTGGAAGAAGCATGCTACATACAACACGTTCTCTCTCAAATGAACCGTTATACCTGAGGGAAAACCTTGCAAGCACATATTTCTCCCACCACCCACCTCTGGGGACTGACAGCTACAAACCCACAGACTGGCGAACCCAAGTTCAGACCCACGCCATTCTAATAAGTCTGAATACTAAACACATGCCCAGACAAACCACGAGAGACTCTTAATCATAGGAAACAAACTGAGGGTTGCTGGAGGGGTGGGGGTTGGGGGGGTGGGGGGCTGGGGTAACTGGGCGATGGACATTAAGGAGGGCACGTGATGGGGCGCCTAGGTGGCTCAGTTGGTTAAGCGACTGCCTTTGGCTCAGGTCATGATCCTGGAGTCCTAGGATCGAGTCCCATATCGGACTCCCGGCTCTGCGGGAAGTCTGCTTCTCCCTCTGACCTTCTCCCCTCTCATTCTCAGTCTCTGTCTCTAATAAATAAATTAAAAAAAAAAAAAATCTTTAAAAAAAAAAAAAGGAGGGCACGTGATGTAATGAGCGCTGGGTGTTGTAGAGGACTGATGAATCACTGACCTCTACCTCTGAAACTAATAATACACTGTTAATGAATTTAAATTAAATTAAATTAAAAATAAAGTAAAATAAAGCATCCAGAAATAGATCCATACTTAAAAAACAACAAAGAAGCACACCCACAGAATCAAACACAAAGCAAACAGACAACAACAAAGTAGATTCTGTTTCCACAGCTTCCCCCTGCCCAGGAAAGTCAGCCTCCCAGACCCCTCCTGGGGGTTTTGCCCAGTAGGAAACAGGTTCAAGAGCAGGAAGTCCAGGTAGTAGCAGCAGGAGGGATGATGCTTGCAGAGCCCACACTTGCCCTCTTCCTAGGCCATGAATGCACATCATTTACCTCCAGCCTCCTCTTTGGAGGACTGCCAGAAAATACCTGCCAGTCCCACATGCTCTGTCTTTCTGCCAAAACTATCAAGTGTCATGCTTGGGAAAGTTGCTTCACTACAATCAAACCCTTTGCGTTTCTCTTTTACAAGTTTATAGAGTTTATATTAATTGGAGCACAGTCATTGACTAGTATGGGGAGACAAGATATGAGAACCCCCAGGAGCCACATCTATAAATGATGTGAACAAAGTTATTGAACCTCCTTAAGTCTGCTTCCTTATCTGTAGCAATTATTATATTTAGAACAGCTATTTTAAAAAATCAAGTTTCTGGGGACTTGCCTGTGGTTTTGCCATAGCTTGCATGTCCTGAATTGTAATTCTTTGCTGTTCCTGAATAAACCTATTTTTGCTAGTAGGAAAAAAAATCAAGTTTCTGGAGGCATAATTTGCATTCAATAAAACTCACTTTTTTAAAGTATTCAGTTTGATGTATTTAGGAAGATATACACAATCATACGACTACCACTACACGCAAGATATAGAAGATTTTCATTGTTCCCAAACCCTCAATTCCTTACAACTTCTTTTCAGTCAATCCCTTCCACCATCCTGGATCCCTGTTTTCCATTCTCACAATTTTGACTCTTCTAGAATGTCACACAAGTGGGATCATATAGTGTGTGGCCTTCTGTGGCTTCAAATGCATAATGCTTTTGACACTTGTTTATGCTGTTTCCTCTATCAGCAGCTCATGCCTTTTTATTGCTGAATAGCATTCCCCAATGTGTTCGTCAGTTCGGGGGTGGTGGTGAAGCTCACCTTAAGGAGTTAACTCCTGCCAATTATGGAGGCTTGGCGAATCCAAACTCCGCAGGGTAAGCTAGCAGGCTGCAGACCTCAGCAAGAACAGCTGCTTCACCTCAAGCCCAAATGCAATCTGGAGGCAGAACTCTCTCTTCCTCACAGGAATCTTTATCCCTTAAGGCCTTCAACTGATTGCGTAAGGCCCACCCACATTATGGAGGATAATCTGCCTAACTCAAAGCCTACTGATTTAAATGTTAACCTTGTCTAAGAAATATCTTTACAGAAACATCTAGAAAAATGTTTAGCCACATATCTGGGTATCATGGCTTAGCCAAATTGCAACATAAAATTAACTATCACACAAGATCACAAAGATTTTATTCTGCTTTCTTCTATAATTTTTAGAGTTTGTAGTTCCTGCATTTAAGCCTATGATCCATTTTAAGTTCATATTTCCATGTGCTACAATACATTCCCTATTTTTTGCATACAGATGTCCAGTTCCAGCACCATGTGTCGAAAAAACTGTTCTTTCCCTGCTAAACTGCCTTGGCATGTTTGTCAAAAATCAATTGACCACATGCGTGTAGATCTATTCGTGGACTCCCTGTTTTCTTCATCTTGTCTGTCTTGATTACTGTAGTTGTACAGCAAACCTAGAACTTAAGTAGTAAAAGCCCTCCAACTTTGTTTGTCACAAGTGCTTTGGCCAGTTTAGGGCCTTTGCATTTCCATATAAATTTTGGACTCAGCTTCTCAACTTTTCCAAGAAAGCCTGTAACGGTCATTTATTTAATGCTGGAAATTGTGCTCAACACCTGTCATCTCATTTAGTCTTCACAGTAACCCCACGAGGTTGGGATTATCCTCATTTTTCAGACGAGGACACTAGTGACCTCGTGTCCTCTGCTCAGGACTCACTGCCTGCTACTCAGACCCCGACCTTCAGAGCAGGAGGTGGCCACCGTGGCATCATCTGGGTCTCCTCCTGATGGCTACCCCATCCGACACTAAGCACAGTTCTAAGTACTTCGCATATATTGATTTCGTTGCTTAAACAACCTAATGAGGTAAGCTACTATTATTTCTTATTCATTTCAGAGGCGACAATATGAGGCACAGAGATGAAGTAACCTCCCCAAGATCACAGAGGTGGTAAATGTGCTGGCATCTGAACCCAAGCCTGTCCGCTTCCCACAACCACGCTCGCACCTTCCCTCTGCACTACACAGCCTTGGTAGGGAATTTCGAAGTTGCTACAAAACTCTGGGAATGGTGTGCATGTGGCATGGGAGGGGCTTGAGGGAGGGAGCCGGCGGTGGAAAAGCCCCTTTGGCCTAACCTCTTCTCCAGGACAACCTCATTCTTTGTGTGCCCTGATGGGGAGGAGGAACCCGGAAGGGATGGCGGGGGCCCATGCTGGAAGGAGCAGGGACAGCTTAGGCGCTGGAGAAAGGGGCAGGCCGTGCCTAAGGATAGGCCTCAGAGCCTCACAGAGCTGGTTCCCTCCCGGGTCTGCTTCCCATGCTTAACTGGCCTTGACCCTGTTACTTCATGTTCAGCAAGTCCCTTCCTGACTAGCGTGGCAGAGACGACAGCACGGGCTTCTCAGAGCTGCTGGGGGAACTGCACTGAGATAGCATATGCAGAGCATGGGTCCGGTGCGTCTACGGGCACTCGAACACAACTTCAATGAACTTGCTTTTGTGTTCGACAAATTACTAAGGTAACACGTGCCTATTTTAATAAGTGGAATAAGGAGCGTCTGGGTGGCTCCGTTGGTTAAGCATCCGACTTTTGATCTCAGCTCAGGTCTTGATCTCAGGGTTGTGGGTTCACGCCCCGCGTCAAAAAAGAAAAATAAAAAAGGAACGATACAATGGAAAAATCTATAAAACAAAGCTAATCATCATCCAGACCAAGTAAACAACATTAGCAGTCCCCTGTGTTCCACACGTTTCTCCCTGCTCAAGCAAATACAAGCTTCTTTGTATGGATTAATGGATTTATTTTTTAACCAAATGACATCATACTGTACCCATCAATTGCTATCTGGCTTCTTCATTTACCAATGGACGTAACCGGTCAATATAAGTTCTAACTCTCCCAATTTCTTTGTGCATAAGTATATGTGCAAATATGCAAATATACATAGATATTTACATATGACCCTTAGTTCTCTCTTCTTCTTTGCTTCTGGCCCCTCCTTTTGTACCTCCACAAAGCGCCGCTATGTGGCCACCTCCTCAGTTTTTGGTCTGTTCCGTCCGCAGTAAACCCTGGGGGCACGCTCTCGGGACAAACTCCTTGAGGCCAGGGTCTGTCCTCCTAATTGTCTAAATCCCTGTCATCACTCAGGGGTAGTGGTAGGTATCAAGTGGATATCTGGCAAACATTAATTCTATGAATAAAGCCATTTTTCTTCCTAACTAAGTTTGTATCGAGTAACCTCTGTCTGGTTGCTTTGGGAGGAAACAAAAGCTGCAGTGAAACATCCCAGGACCAGCTTCCCAGAAGCTCTGTAGAAAGACCCTCTGCATGTGGATTGCTAGAGGCTCCCCACCCGTGCTATATGTTCAGTGCTTGGCAATGAGGTGCACAGGGTTTATTCAATAGAAAATACCTACTGGTATTGAAATAATGAAACTAAGTTGTATGGAAAGTTTTTTATTTTTTTTAAAGATTTTATTTATTTATTTGAGAGACAGAGAAAGTGAGAGAGAGCATGAGAGGAGAGAAGGTTAGAGGAAGAAGCAGACTCCCCGTGAAGCTGGGAGCCCGATGTGGGACTCGATCCCAGAACTCAAGGATCATGACCTGAGCCGAAGGCAGTTGCTCAACCAACTAAGCCACCCAGGCGTCCTGTATGGAAAGATTTTTAACCAGAATGTGAGATGACTATGGAGAGAATATGTCTACATAAAACCAAGGCTTTCTTGAAAAGAAAAAAATTCCGCTTTCTGTTTTAGTACCAAATATCTCAGGCATTATCCATCGGTGGGACAACTCCCACCTCTGGGAAAGGCACAGAGGACAGAGAAAATTAGGAGGCAGAAGGGGCTGTGCTGGGCCACTGGGAACTTGTAAAAGGGGAGGGATGCGAAGGAGTCAAAAGAAGGGAGGCGGCTTGGGCTCCCACTTGAGGACTGAGCAAACAGGTGCCCTCCATCAACGAAGAGACCGTGCACGGGAAGAGGACTGGGTTCTGGGAGGGGCACAGGGTCAGTGCTGCATGTCGGATCTGAAGAAGTTGTGAAGAGCCCACGCATCATTCAGACAAAGATGCCATGAGGGCAGCCCGACAGGTGGATCAGGAGGTAGAGAGGGGCAGGTGCCCGGCCAGAGCCGGTGAGTCAAGGTGGGTGAGCAGAGTAAGAGCACATGGGGGCTGGGAGCCCTGAGGAAAGCCAGCTTTGGGGGTAGGAACAGCACGAGGAGCCGGAGGAGGCAGCGTCAGAGAAGAAAACCAGGAGGCAGAGAGTCAGGGACCCAGGGGAGCTGCATGGCGGGGGGGGCGGGGAGGGCGGGCAACACGCAAATTCCAGCTGGGCTCTCCAACAGAGACAAGACTTCTCCCCGCTGTTTTGTTCACTGGTGTAAAGCAGGCACTCAATTAGTACTTGCTGGATGGGCGCGATCCCGGGTGACTTTGGTGAGAGCGGTGGCACAGAGTGAGGGGGGGCAGGAGCCAAATTACTGGGAGATCCCGAGCTTCCATCTCTCACAGCCAACTTACTCCAGGGCTGTGTCTGACTCAGGGGACCCACTGTCCCCGTCAGGTACCCGCTCCAGCTGAAAATGTGCTGGCCAATACAACATGAAAAATAATTGGGTCTTAATATGAAAATTGTGCAAACGGCTAATTAGAGTTCTCAGTGAGCCTCTTAAAACACGACTTATACATTTTTACATGTAGTTTCTACCCAATTCCCAGCTCCCAACCCCATGAACTCTGAGGACTTGTCCTGTACACAACTCCGCCCCTACTTGGTGGATACGGTATTACAACCACACACTATTAGCTACCAAGTAAAATCTCCATGAGAAGAGAAGGCACTGCCATTGTTCGAGCCAGCCTGAGCCCTGGTGTAACAGAAAGGATATTTGCATGGGAGCCAGGAGGTCCTGGTTCCGGTCTTAGCTCTGGCACTTTCTAGCTTGTACCAGTCACTCCCCTTTGGGGGCCTCCCATTTCCTCTAAAAATTTCTTTTAGATTTTTCTAAAAGAAAAGTCTGCATATGTATATGCCACAGAGTTCTGGGGCTGAGCAACACGAATGTGAAAATAACTTGCAAAGTGTGAAATGTTACACCCATGTGCAATGCCATTACTGGGATACTGCTTTGTTAAAATACCTGTGCAGATGAGGTCCCAGGCAGGAAAACATTTGCAGATTACGCCTACCATGTGCAAGGTGCCAAGGGAGATATTCTAACAAGAAGTAGCCCATAGGAAGTTCACAATCCCGAGTTATAAACCACACAGTTGAAACATGCCGGCTCAGAGCAAGGACTCTGGAACCAGATGGCCAGGGTCTGAATCCCAGTGCAGACTCTTTCTAAGTGAAACTTTGGATGGGTTAGTTACCTAACCTCGTCTTAGCTCAGTTTCCTCATCTGCGTAATGAGGTTAACAAAGTTGTGGTGAAGTTTCAAACATTTAATTACTGAAGAGCTCTTGTAAGAGTAGCTTGCACTAAGTGCAAGTAGTTTACACTCAACAATGCTATTCCCCTCACTCAATGTGGGCCTCATTGTGTGAATACTACGCTGGGCACTACATATGTTGTGCCCACTTAGATTTCATAACTGTGGCAACTCACGTTCTCACACTTAGTCCTTATGGAAACCCTTTAAATTTGGGAATTTGGGCGCCTGGGTGGCTCAGCTGGTTAAGCAACTGCCTTCAGCTCAGGTCATGATCCCGGAGTCCCGAGATCGAGTCCCACGTTGGGCTCCCAGCTCCATGGGGAGTCCACTTCTCACTCTGACCTTCTCCCTTCTCATGCTCTCTCTCACTCTCTCTCTTTCCCAATAAATAAATAAATAAAATCTTTAAAAAAAAAATTGGGGAATTTGAGGCGCCAGGCTGGCTCAGCTGGTAAAGCATGTGACTCTTGATCTTGGGGTTGTTTGTTTGTGCCCCACATTGGGTGTAGAGATTATTTAAAAATAAAATCTTAAGGGGGTGTCTGGGTAGCTCAGTCTTTAAGTTTCTCTCTCCCACCCATAAGCACACACACACACTCTCTCTCTAAAACAAATAAACAAATCTTTAAAAAAAAATCTTAAACAAAAAAAAGTTTGGTGAACAATTTGAAAGTCATGAAGCGAAGGGGCGCCTGGGTGGCTCAGTGGGTTAAGCCTCTGCCTTCAGCTCATGTCGTGATCCCAGGGTCCTGGGATGGAGCCCCATGTTGGGCTCTCTGCTCAGTGGGAAGCCTGCTTCCTCCTCTCTCTGCCTGCCTCTCTCCTGCTTGTGATCTTTCTCTGTCAAATAAATAAATAAAATCTTTAAAAAGCTAAGAAAAGAAAAGAAAAGAAAAAAAGAAAGTCACAAGGTGAAGAAATTTGCCTGCATCACTGACTCTCAGCCAGTGGTGACTTGGCCCCCCAGGAGACACTTAGCAATTTCTGGAGACATTCTTGGTTGTCACAATTAGGGAGGAGGGGGTCCTGCTGGCATCTAAGGGGTAGATGCCAGAGCTGCTAACCATTCTATCACGCACACAAGAAGAACTGGGTGACCCAAAATGTCAATGATGTGGAAGTCAAGACCCCCCGGCCACATTAAGAAGTAGATAATAAGCAGCGGAGCAGGTAACCTGTACCGAGGTCTCTGGATTCCAAATCCATTGCCCTTCTTCTGGGCCAAGCACAGAGAGATGTGGGAGATAAACTCAGACCCAAGTCAGAGTGATGATAGTCTGGTGGGGAGTTCTGAGTGCCCAACACAGCAGGATCCAGTTATTAGAGAAACCAGAGTGAATGGGCAGCATTTCACCAGTTGAAAGGAGAGAGAGTTCCATAGAGGATACTTCTCTGAGAGGCAGTGCCTGAGCAGGTTCTGAATGAGCAGGGCTTATAGGGGCAGAGTGGGCGCATAATGCCTTTCAGCAGGGAGGAACCTATAAACTGAGTTTCCCAATAGCAACACCATAAGCTCAAGACAATAAAATATTGACTTCGAAGTTCTGAGGCAAAATCATTCTCAGGTTTCATACCAAGTTGTCACTTAAGTGAGAGGTTAGAATAAAGGTATTTTTTCAGACATGCAGACTCACAAAACATTTATCTTCCTGTTCCCTTTCTTTAGAAGTTATCAATCACGTGCACCACCAAACGAAGGGCTACATGGGTTCCCACAAATGGGATCTAGCACAGGGGAGAGGTAAAGGAATTCTCAGGATGACTCTGTTCATGCAGAACTAGAGAGCAACACAGATCAAACTGGAATGGAAAGATCATGGCCCCAGAAGGGATATCTCATGGAAAAGAATAAAACTGACAAATACATAATAGGATTAATCGTGGAAAATTGTATGAAGAACCACTTTACAGAATTGTTGGATGGTAGAGGGAACTCTTAATTATAAATTTGAATGAAAGTAAACAAAAAAATCAAGGCAATTATTAAGTCCAGGCAAAACAGCAAGTTACATAAAAGTGGAAATGTAATTAATTACAGTACAACTCTTGGCTCACCAATGAACAGCAATTACATAATCACAGTAATTACGAATCTGCTGAAGATTGTCATGTAACTAGATTGAGAGAGTATAGAAAAGAAAGGGGCAATAGATTATGTCTAAAGTTGGTCAATCTCTCTCAGGCACTCACTCTCAGGAAGACATCACAGCTGTGCTATTCAATACAGTAGCCAACAGCCACATGTGGCATTTTAATTTTAGTTAATTAAAATTAAATTTGAAATTCTGCCACACTAGCAACATTCTAGATACTCAATATCCGTGTGTTGCTACCCTATTAGACAGCACAGAAATAGAATATTTCACCACCACAGAAAGTTCTGTTGGACAGTGCTGTACTAGAGACCGTATCACATCAAACTAAGAGAGTAAACCAAGAAAGAAAAATAGATGAGGAGATCAACATATGTGAAAGTGGTAAGCGAAATCCCTAGGATAATTGTGAAGAGTGACATTTGTTAGAAGGCGCTGAGGAGGGCGCCTGGGTGGATCAGTTGGTTAAGCAACTGCCTTGGGCTCAGGTCATGATCCCGGAGTCCCGGGATCGAGTCCCACATCGGGCTCCTAGCTCCATGAGGAGTCTGCTTCTCACTCTGACCTTCTCCCTTCTCATGGTCTCTCTCACTCTCTCTCTTTCCTAATAAATAAATAAAATCTTTAAAAAAAAAAAAAAGAAGGCCCTAAGGACCACCAATCTGGACTGAAATAGGAGCGGGGGCTCCAGAGAACATCTCTCCAAAGAGACTCAGTGGAAAGACTAACACATCTGAACATCCAGAGAGCAGATCAGCAGCTGAGCTTTAGGATAATTTGGGATAGGCACACACAAAACCAAGGAAACAAATATTGGACAATTATTAACATCAGAGTAAAAGAATTATTACAGAGAAAAAAAAGGAAACATAACGATAGTACATTCTACATGGTTCAGCTATAAATAAACTGGTTAAGGGGAACCTGGGTGGCTTAGTCAATTGAACGTCTGATTTCTTTTTTCCCCAAGATTTTAGTTATTTATTGAAAGAGAGAGAGAGAGAGCACAAGCAGATAGAGTAGCAGGAGAGAGAAACAAGCTCTCTGCTGAGCAGGTAGTCCGATGCAGGACTCAATCCCAGAACCTGGGATCATGACTGAGCCGAAAGCAGACGCCCAACCGACTGAGCCACCAGATGCCCCATGGATGTCTGATTCTTGATTTCAACTCAGGTCATGATCTCAGGGCCTTGGGATCCAGCCCCATCTCAGGCTCTGTGATTGGCAGGGAGTCTGCTTGAGATTCTCTCCCTCTCTCTCTCTCTTCCTCCGACCTTCCCCCTGGTCTCTCTCTCCCTCTCCCTCTCTCTCTCAAATAAATAATAAATCTTTAATATAAGTAAATAAATAAACTGGTTAACTTAATGTAAATATCAAATGCTGATGTCCCCTAAGTAATGACAAGACTATATTGGAGAAGGTAGACGTGCACATGTGAGAGCAGGGAAGAGAAAGAAAGTTAAATCTTAGATCATCGGTTTTCATATTGTTACAGGAACAGATAATGCCTAAAACAGGAAAATCAAGATTGAGCAATATCAGGATATCATTTACGAATGTAAACACTAAAAGAAAATACCCAAAAGACTTGAAAGTAGTTTGCTATGGAGACTCAGAAATGGAAGAGAAACATAGTAAAAATATCTGACACTTTAATCTAGGTGTAGGTACAACATAAAAATTAAAGTAATACCTACTGTTTTTTAAAGAGTTTATTTTAATTCATGAGTTAACAGGCAATGTTATATTAGTTTCAGATGTATGATATAGTGATTCAGCACTTACATACCTCAACCAACAAGTGCACTCCTTAATTCCCATCACCTATTTTACCCTCTCCCCTGCCCACCTCCCTCTGGTAATCAATCAATCAGTCTATCCATCCATCCACACACATATATATGTAATCTTCTGATATATGCTGAATCATATTCTAATATATATATATATATATACACACACACACACCTTTATCTATTCATCTATTAGTGGATACTTGATCTGCTTCCAAATCTTGGCTACTGTAAATAATGCTTCTATAAACATAGGGGTGCATGTACCCCTATGAATTAGTGTTTTTTATATTCTTTGGGTTAATACTCAATAGTGCAATTGCTGGATCATAAGGTAGTTCTATTTTTAACTTTTTGAGGAATCTCCATTCTGTCTTCTATAGGGGCTATACCAGTGTGCCTTCCCACCAACAGTGCAAGAGGGTTCCTTTTTCTCCACAACCTCGCCAACACTTACTGTTTCTTGTGTTGTTGATTTTAGCCATTCTGACAGGTGTGAGGTGCTATGACATTGTGGTTTTGATTTGCATTTCCCTGATGATCAGTGATGATGAGCATCTTTTTATGTGTTTGTTGGCCAACTGCATGTCTTCTTTGGAGAAATATCTATCCAAGTTTTCTGACCATTTTTAAAGATTTTTTTTATTTATTCATTTGAGAGAGAGAGCATGAGAGAGAAGGTCAGAGGGAGAAGCAGACTCCCGGTGGAGCCGGGAGCCCGATGCGGGACTCGATCCCAGAACGCCGGGACCATGACCTGAGCCAAAGACAGCTGCCCAACCAACTGAGCCACCCAGGCGCCCCATGACCATTTTTAAATTGGATTATTTTTGGGGTGTTGAATTTTGTAAGTTCTTTATATATTTTGGATACTAAATTGAATATGTCATTTACAAATATCTTCTCCCATTCAGTTGGTTGTCTTTTAGTTCTGCTGATTGCTTCCTTTGTTGTGCAGAAGCTTTTTATTTTGATGTAGTCCCAATAGTTTATTTTTGCTTTTGTTTTCCTTGCCTCAGGAGATATATCTGGAAAGAAGTTGCTAAGCCTAATGTCAAAGAAGTTACTGCCTGTGCTCTTTTAGGATTTTTATGGTTTCAGGTCGCTCACATTTAGGTCCGTAATCCATTTTGAATTTATTTTTGTGTGTGGTGTAAGAAAGTGGACCAGTTTCACTCTTTTGCATGTAGGTGTCCAGTTTTCCCAACACCATTTGTTGAAGAGATTGTCTTATTCCCATTGTACATTCTTGCCTCCTTTGTTGAAGACTAACTGACCACATAATTGTGGATTTAGTTCTGGATTTCTTTTCTGGTCCATTGATCTATATGTCCATTTTTTTAAAAAAGATTTATTTATTTATTTATTTATTTTGGTGGGGGGGGGAGGGGAGAAGCAGAGGGCGAGGGAGAGAGCAAATCTCAAGCAGACTCCCTGCTGAGCGTGGAGCCTGATGCAGGGCTCCATCTCATGACCCTGAGATCATGACCTAAGCTAAAAAGCATCTGATGCTTAACTGACTAAGCCACCCAGGCACCCCATGTGTCTATTTTCGTGCCAGTACCATACTGTTTTGATTACTGAAGCTTTGTAATAATAATGTGAAGCCCAGAATTCTGATTGCCTCCAGCTTTGCTTTGCTTTTTCAAGATTGCTTTTGCTATTTGGGATCTTTTGCGATTCCATACAAATTTTAGAATTGCCTGTTTTGGTTCTATGAAAAATGCTGTTGGTATATTGGTAAGGATTGTATCGGATGTGTACTTTGCTTCGGGTAGGATGGACATTTTAACAATATTTTTTCTTCCAATCCATGAGCATGGAATATCTTTATAATAAATATATATTTGGTTTTAGTCCCCGTTCCTGGCTCACAGCTCCCCCAAATCCTTGGAATTTCCTAGGTGATAAGAGCAATGGGAGCATCTTTTGTTACGGTAGTTGGTCTTTTGTCCTCAGTTCCTGAAATAGCTCCAGAGCCAAAAAAGTGAAAGAAGTATGTTCTTCATAATAAGCCCCTTTCAACCACACCTGAGCTTTTGTTAATGAGGTAATGATTGGAATGCCCCTAAGGATGGGGGCTCGTTGCCAGGGGAACCAACCTTGATTAGAGGGCTAAACTCTTTGTCCCATCCCCTGACCTCCAGGGAGAGGGGGGAGGCTGGAGATTGAATGTCAGTCAGCAATCACCAATGAAGCCTTCATAAAAGTCCAAGAGAATTCAGAAATCTTCTGGGTTGGTGAGGACGTGGAGGTACTGGAAGGTGGTGCGCTCAGAGAATGGGAGCTCTGTGCCCCTTTCCTCCTACCTTGCCTTATGTCTCTCTTCTTTCTGGCTTATCCTCAGTTATATCCTTTCATAATGAACTGCTAATCTAGTAAGCAAAATGTCTTCCGGAGTTCTATGACCAGCTCTAGCAAATTAATCGAACCCAAGGAGGGGGTGGTGGGAAACTTTGATTTATAACCAGTTGGTTAGAAGCGCAGGTAACAACCTGCGCTTGGCGACTGCATCTGAAGGGAGGCACTCTTGTGGGACTGAGACCCTTAGACCGTGAGACCTGATGCCATCCCCAGGTAGATAGTGTCAGAGTTGAGTTAACTGCTTGGTGGTGCCAAAAAGCACCCATCAGCATCATAAAATACAGAGACTGGATATGAGTAACCGAAAACGTGTGGCAAATCTTTGCCACCGGTGGTCAGCCATTACCATTTGAAAACTAAACTTTGCTTCTCACCACAGCTCTTTCTGGGGGGGCCTGGAGGGTGGGCTTTGGAGCCAGACTCTGCGGGCACAAGTAGCAATTCTGCCACTCAACAGTGGAAGGACCCTGATCAAGTTACTTAAACCATTCTGTGCCTCAGTTTCCTTACCTCTACAGTGGGGATGAAAAAAAGAACGTCTAGAGGACCGTAAAGTCCTTAGAGCAATGCCAAGTACTCAATAAGTATTTTCCATCAACGTTATCTCCTCTTTGTATTTTAATTTGTCACCTAACCCTGCAGCCTGATCTTCCTCTGTTTTGCTACAAGATTGCCCCTTGGTCAGTATGTCCTCTCAGCCCCCACGGTATTATTTATTGGTGAGGGGTAAGCAATGTCCTCCAAAGCTTACCAGACATTTTTACTGACCCACATGAAACGAAAGCCCGAAGAGATGGTGGCCATCATCTGGTCCCAGCCGGTCACTGTACAGACGGGACCACTGAGCCTCTGCGCGGCGGATGGGCTGCCCCGTCCACAAGCTGGTCTAATGTGATTATTGTACAAACATTCTTCCCAATAAGTTTTTGTGCCCCAATTTCTCCAGAGAGATCTCTTGTCCATTTAGCTAAAGAAGCAGGTGAAAAGAACCCACACTGTAATTTTAAAGACTGTTAAATGCTAATTACAAGTCACTCCATGAACGATAGCATTGAAAGCGTTTTAATCCCCCTTCCTTCTCTCCAAACTGCCATCACCAGAGAAAAGAAAAAGCCAGTTCTATGAAAGCTTCAAACCAAACGGAGCAGTGGTACAGACAATGGTTATTAAGAGGTAAGCTTTTTCCCAGGGAATGGCTAAAGCGTTTCCCCCCACCTTCTTGTTACCTTGGTAACCGCTACCTTGGCGCCCTTGTTGATGAGCTGAACCACATTCTCTGCTTGGCCTTTGTACGCAGCTATGAGAAGGCGTTCTGAAAGCGCAGCGACCGCATCCTGCTGGCTCATGAATTAGGAGAGAAAGAGGTTTTCAGGAACGCAGTAGACAAGTTCCTTCAGATCAACACGACTCCACTGGCCCGGGCAGGCACCCACGGGTAAAGATGCTCCCGATCATCAGAAGGTGCCTTTATTCCTAGGCCATCTTCGGGACCTAGAGATTACAGAACAAAGTTGCCATCAGCACCACTCAGCACACAGCACGGGCCACACCTCATCTGTCTGATTTCAGGGCATCGGCTGGGGGCTCATGGCAGGGGAAGGACGCTGGGCAAAGACAGGACAAGCACGAAGCACATTCTGCACACCAAAGCTCCTGAACTTGGAAACAGAAGGCAGCAGAATGTGCCAATCTCCCTCCCTTCCTCCCGCTTCAGGGCCGTTCTCCAGAGGATTCTAACCCAAACCGTGAAGTCTGTTCTGCACTTCCATCCTAGGTAGCGGGGACCTGATATAATCCCATCAACATCACGGGGTTTCCAGGCCTGCCTTTGGCAGGTAACTATACTGTGAATGATCACAAAGGGCCTCCAGACCATGTTTTGTGGGCCCACCACAGCTAACATGCTGCTTCTGCCGGCAGGTGAAGGCGCCCGTGGACCACACCCCACAGAGTCCCTGAGCACTGGGTTAAATCCTTGGGATTTTGTCCCAGTATTTACTGCAGTTCTTTTCCTTCATCCTTGTCTCACTGTAAACAGTGCAGTTTCCTGAGTTCTGGGACAGATGGAGAGCTGGGCATAGGCCCGGGCCATCTCCCAGTTCCAGTTATTGTCGGAACAACCCACTCTGGGAACAACAAGGATGCTACAAACACTGACAGAGCGACTGCAGACTGCACCAGGAGGGGCAGGTTTGTGTTGCTTCCATGCTTAACAGGAAATAAAGGCCTACTAACACCACCTATGGGACGAGAAGCCCCACTCAGAGCAGTGATCTGGAGGTAGCAACTAGTAGTCAACTTAACCTCTTCTTTCCACCAAATAGCAAATGAACAGAATTTTAAAGACTGAATCCTATCAGTAGCCCTGGGCCACCATTACAGCAAACCAAAGCCACTGGTAATTATGTCAAAAGTAAAGGATTCGGGGCACCTGGGTGGCCCAGTCGGGTAAGCATCTGATTTTTGATTTCAGCTCAGGTCAAGATCTCGGGGTCCTGGGATTGAGCCCCATGTTGGGCTCCACACTCAGCCAGAAGTCTGCTTAAAGTAAAGTTCTCGCTCCCTTCTCTCTCTGCCCCTCCCCCCCCAAATAAATAAATCTTAAAACAGAAAAACAAACCAATCCACCCTGCTCTGCTCATTGGAAGTGCAACAAACCTGGAGAAGGGATGCTCGAAGCAGAGGACTCCTCCGTTAGTCATGGTCAACGGTCCCTGGATGCACCAGAAATCTTGGTTGAACGAATGAGCCAATGAAACAATAACATTGAGACTCAAAACAGAGAAACAGAGCTGGAAATGCCACTGGAAATTCCCAGGGTCCCACTGAAAGACTAGTTTGGGCTTTATGTTTCCCAGACTGTTCCACTGTTTAGAGTGGTTTGTTTTTGTAAACACTGGATACATTGTCTCTCTATTCAGATAACCTGCGGTACCTTCAAATCAGTAATACTGAACTTCTGCTCTGTTTGTCCCAATACTGCACAAGCACTCTGGGCCCAAATGGCAGTAAAATACAATATTAGCTGTGGCTTCCTAAATACTCTCCTTCCGCAACCATATTCTTCCCCTTACTCATTTGTCATCTTTGTGCACTTAACTACCACCTTCCTGTACCCAAACTTTTCTTGCAATGGGTGTCTGAATGTCTCAACTACAATGGCCCAGTTCATACAAATACTATGATCATGACTAAAATTTCACTCGTTTTACTTCATAGCCTAGCTCCTGGGGATAGAGATGTCCTTGCTGCAAACTCCGTGCAGCCCATCAGCCGAGGTCAGGAGCTGCAGACCAGCAGTGCTGTCCGGTCTCCCCAGCAACAGAGGCGCAGGTCAGCAGGCCCACAGTACATGAATAGCCCCTCCCCTCCTGTCCCAGACAATGAATAGCCCCTCCCCTCCTGTCCCAGACCATAAATTCGGCTCTCAGACACCTACTGCCATGGTTGCAGGCTTCTGAGATAGCCTTGTTTACATAATTACCTTTGGTAAATAGCTCTTTGCAAATCCAGCACACATCACTATTTTTTTTAAGAAAAAACCACTACAGTTGAGAAATGTTGGCCAAACAGAATTTTTCTAATTTATTATTTTAAATTTCTTTTTTGCTTTTCAGTTACAGCTACTTAAAAATGAAATGCTCCCCGTTGCCCCCCACCCCATCCCCTCCACCAAGGCCAATGCACAGCCTGCCGGAGACACAGGGAAGCTCCAGGGCATGTTGCTTACAGGATTTTGGATGCTCCCCCCAACTAGAATTGCACAGAAAACTGCCTGCAAAATCAGGAACAGAATCCCAGGGTTCCAGTTACCAGTCTGCAGCTAGCATCATCCCTTTGCGCTTGGGCATCTCAAGTTCATTCTCGATTTAGATCCAGCAATAGATCACTGGTGGGACCTCCAGCTTTCCCCTACAGTTGCATTCACACACAGGGTGGTGGGAAAGGATCAAAGTAAGTCTTCTTTTTGGCTTCCTTTCTATTCCTCCATCCTTTTGGAGTAAGGAGATATTCAGCTTCTCCTCTGACCCCTCTGAACTGACAAAGCGGGCCAGGCAGAGGTGGGCTGAGGGAGAGGAATAATGAGCATGGAGGACCCCCAACAAGGAGTGGGGGAGGGAGAGAAACAGAGAGGTGGCAACCAGTCCGAAATCAACGGATTAAACTCCACTGCCAACCTGTTGGGTACCCGTGCTGTAGCAGCCCCATTCCCTCATTAAATCTGAGCCGCTTCCAAGTCCATCAGCTATCATTCAAGACACTTTCCACTGCCGGCAGTGAGGGATTTCTTCTGCCCCACATTTACCAATCACATCCCTCTTTGTCACAGTGCTCACTTTCATAGGGCTCCAGAGAAAAGCATTAAAAGCAAACACGCTTCCAGTTCTTTAAGCAGAAATGAAATAAATCCATGATCATAAATATTCAATGAGTATCGTGAATCCAGAAAGGTATTTAGGTTCCTAAGAAAGACCTCCCTCCTTTCTCCCAGCCCACTGCCCCATTTTCACTGCATTCCAATTTGCCGATGCTTTTTTTTCTCTCATCACGAATGCCAGAGGGCCATACAGCTGCTGTGTCTGTGATGCAATCAGTTTTCTTTTTATAGCAAAAGGTCTATGAGGTTTGCTTTTGCTGTTTTCTTGAGGATTTACCACAAAGTCTCCTGATACCAATATCCCCAAACCACTACAGTTTCCTAACAGACAAAATATTCTAGAAGAGACCTGCAAACAAAAGTCCCAGCCAGGACCTTACGCACA
>CM052802.1:62893325-63010908 GCA_028533885.1 Nasua narica
TTTCCCCTTGAGCTTCCTCTGCCAACTCGGGCCAAATCACATCTAAAAGCTTATTAAGACATCCACTCAGCTCACAATGTCTTGTGGCTTCCTGGTCTGCTCGTCACAGCTTCTGAAAGTCTTGGGTCTTCAGGTCTTGTCGGACTGCTCTCTTCTGCCGGCAGAGGACCTGTAACACTGCCCTACCGAAGAGTCAGGGAATAATTCACAAATGGGAGGAATGCTTTCCAATGATGCTCCGATGACAGAGAAACGAAGTTTGCGTTCTGCCAGCAGCCATGGCCGGAGAAGAGATGAACGTGCATGTCGTAAGGGAGGGAGGAGGCAGGCAGGGTCAACACCTCTAACAACCTGCCTTTACGGTGCCAGGGAACAGCAGATCCAGGCGCTTCACCCTCCTCGGCAGAGAGTTCCGGCACCGTGACTGCAGCGGCCTGGGAGTCAGCGGGCTGCGAAAGCAGCTGTTTCAGTTTTTGTAAGCCCAGAGTTTGTCTCACAAATGCTCCTCTAAACAAAGTCTCGGGGGGGGGGGGAGACAGGGAGCAAAGCTGTCAGTTTTGATCGAGTGCCGTCAATGGCCCTAAACATCACAGGGGTGTCCGCCAGACCACTTGTTGAAGCGGCAGAAAACTACCTCTCGACTAGAGCAGTCATAGAAAGGAAGAGGGTTTTCATTTTGACTTGAGCCGTATTACCACTTTTTCCTTATTCTGACAGCCAGGATGGTTGGCCCTGAAGATGGGAATATTACTCTGCCAGGGCAAACCCTCTAGGCACCCTCCCTGCTCAAGGCCTTGCCCCCATTTCCTTGAGGGTAGCAGCTCTTACGGGCATCAGGCTGGGATTCTGCTTTGGCCATATTTGGCTTACACCAAGGGAAGAACAGCCAAACTCAGGGCAGTGCGTTACAGAGAGACTGAATTCCACTGCGGAGACAAAGTGCCAGTGGAATGATAAGCTTCTTTTTAATACACAAGAATCGTACTGGTTTACCCTAAAGTGATCACTGCTGGGATACTGCCATCACAGCCTCACCAGTGAGGTCAGAACACGGAGCAATGTGACTCACTCCCTGCTTTAAAGAAACTGGCCCCAAAAGGGCTTACTGAAGCCCCAAAGGCCAGACGCCAAATGAGAAAAGCAAACCGAATGTGACAGAAGTACAGAGAAAGGAGTGGCTACTTTTCTCAAAGCTTCTGGGACATTGCTTTCCTCTGAGACTATGTACCCCACAGGCAGGGACCCTCAACATAATATCAGTGAGGACAGTAGAGCTCTGGCTGTTCACAGAGCCTGGGGTCCCCCCATATGCTATGTGCAAAAGACAGGGATAACGGGGGCAGAACACCCTCTTGAGCGAGCCCATGACTCATTTTACACACCTCACTACTGCAGAGGAACAGTATGCTTGTTTCTGGTGCCACGTGAAGTACTGTGCTTCTGAATGTGACAGTTACTGAATCGTTGAAAGAAGCACCTTTGCAGGAGGCACCGGAAAGGCTGCCTAGTGACATCTGGAAACCTGTGACATACGTTTCCATCAAGGAAAGCTACTAACACATATAAAAATAGTATCAAAGGCCTAAGGATACCATTGAATAAAGTTATGATTTTTTTTAAAGATTTTATTTAATTATTTGACACCGAGAGAGAGAGAGAGAGAGAGAGATCACAAGTAGGCAGGCAGAGGGAGAGGGGGAAGCAGGCTCCCTGCTGAGCAGAGAGCCCAATGCGGGGCTCGATCCCAGGACCCTGAGATCATGACCTGAGCAGAAGGCAGAGGCTTTAACCCACGGAGCCACCCAGGTGCCCCGAATAAAGTTATGATTGACAGAAAGCGTGTTGTATATAAAGCTCTTCTTTTTACATGGGACAATAGTTCCATGTTGACTGCTCAGTGCTGCTAGATCACCAGAGCCTCCAAGTTGGAGCTGCCAAAATCACATATACCAACACCCACGTGCTCGAAATCCACACCAGGTCATCGCTGAGCCTTCTTTCCCTAGAAAAGGCGATCATGCCCTTATCTGCGCTCTTATAGTTTTCCGTAAGCTCCTGTTATGGGCTGAGATGCGTCCCCCTCATGTTCATATGTTGAGGCCCTGACCGCCAGTGTCACTGTAGTTGGACGTGCTGCCTTTAGGAAGTAAATAAGATGAAGTGAAGTCATAAGGGCGGGGCCCTGATCTGATAGGATTGGTGTCTTTATAAGAGAGACATGAAAGACTCTAATCCCACTCCTGTCTGCACCCCCCACACCCATTCTCAGAGGAAAGGCCATATGAAGACAGAGCAAGAAAGTGACCACCTGCAAGGCAGGAAGAAAGTCCTTACCAAAAACCAAACCCTACTGGACCTGGACCTGGGACTTCCAGCCTTGAGGACTGTGAGAAAATAAATTTCTATTATTTAAGCCACTCAGTCTATGGTATCTTGGTCTGGCAGCATGAACTAAAACAGCTCCCCTCACAGCGTAGCTGCCGGCATGGGCTCAAGGTTGATCTTCCTGCTCAGACTAAACTCCTTGAGGACAGAAACCCTGTTTTGGTTATCTTGTATTCCAGTGCCTGGCATGTTTCCTGGAATATAGTTAGCCTTTAATGTCTGTTAAGTGGATGATAGAAAAACTAATACTTGCTTTTTCGAGTCATTAACTTGTCTTCAGGAGCCTGTGGATCCCATGAGAAAAAGAGGAAGTGTCTACCAAGTCGGCAATGAGGCAGGCTCTGGCTCCTGACCCTCCAAGAAATAATAAACGGATGTAGTCATTCTCCTCGCTCCCTCCCTCCCCAAAATAGAGGACAACGGCTCTAGGGAAAAGAATTACCGATCTGGAGACAGACCCCACAAGTCCGTCAGCACCACAAGCCCTGGACAACATCACAGCTACTCAAGAATTTTCTTTTCGCCACCCTCAATCCCTGTTGGGTAAAATCACAAATGCTAAAGACAAACCAAAACAAACAATGCCAAATTATAATAAAACCAATCCCCATGCAATAGTCTACCTTCCATGCATACGTTTCTCCCACCCACTTCTTAAATCTTCTTTGATCAGGCTGCTTTCTGCCCCCCGGTTTTCCCACAAAACTGTAGATGTTGCACCATTTATTGAAGAGATGAACACAGAGAAAGACAGAGACTGGGAGGGGGAGCTTTCTTGCTTGGTGTGCTAGGGGTGAAACGAGTCAGCCAAGTTCTCACAGGAAAGGGTAGGTATGGGATGAGTGGTAGAGGATGTGGAGGATTTTGTTAGCTAGAGATGGGGAGAGGAAATAGGCAGAAGAGACAGCAAGAGCAAAAAGGCAGAGTAGTCTGAAAGTGCATGTCTTGAGTGGGAAAGACAAGCAAAGACTGTTGCAGCTGAAGCTTGTAATACGTGGGTGATGACCCAGAGATCATGTTGCAAAAGCTGGGCTATGAAAAAAAATTTCATATCATGCCCAAGACATTGGTCTGTTTCCTGCATTTGTGAAGCGGAGCTCTACAAGTTGGTAAGCAGAAGAGACACTAGTCATATTTGGACTCAACTTAGAATTCAAGATTTCCAAGAATTGGATTAATTATAATTATGGGTTCATGTTACACTTTGAAGATTGTATGTACATGGTTTCCTTTCTCCTTCTTCCTTTGTATATTTCTTCTTTTATTCCTTCCTGTCCTCTTTTCTGCTTTCTTTTTATTTTAACCAATAGATCTTATTTTTTAGATCAGTTTTAGGGTTACAGAAAACTGAGCAGAAAGTACAAAGTTCCATGTACTCCCTCCACCCCCTGCCAGTCTCCCATATTATTAACATTTTGCATTGGTATGGAAAATTTGTTATAATTGACAAGTCAATATTGATACAATATTATTAACTAAAGTCCAGGGTTTGTATTAAGGTTCCTTCTTTGTGCTATCTCGTTCCATGGGTTTGGACGAATCTATAATGAGGTGTATGCACGGTTACAGTATCATACAGAATAGTTTCACAGGCCTAATGCTCCACCTATTTACCCCTCCCTTCCCCCAACTCCTGGCAACCACTGAACTTAATACTATCTCTGCAGTTTTGCCTTCCCAGGATGTCATGTAGTTGGAATTATACAGTATATAACCTTTTCGGTTGGCTTCTTTCACTTAGTAATATGCATTTAAGTTTCCTCCATATCTTTTCATGGCTTGATAGTTCCTTTTTGTTATCACTAAATAATATTCCATTCTACAGATGTACCACAGTTTGTTTATCCATTCGCCTATTAAAAGATATCTTCGTCACTTCCAAGTTTTAGTAATTATGAATAAGGCCATTATAAACATTCATGTGCAGGTTTTTGTGTGTCATACTTTTTTATCTCATTTGGGTAAATACTAAGGGATACCACTGCTAAATCATATGTTAAGAAAATGTTTATTAGCTTTATTAGAAACTGCTAGACTGTCTTCCAAAATGGCTATAATATTTTGCATTCCCACCAGCTGATTTTACATTGACCTGATTGCCAAATGCAGTGGTAACTTTCAGTTCTTACCTTATGTGATTTCTCTGCTGCATTAGGCACTGCTACCATTCCTTCATCACACTTCCTTCTCCTCTGGTTTCTGTGACCCAGTCTCTCCTCATTCTCCTACCATCCCTTGAACTATTTCTTTTTCTCATTCAAGGGCTCGTAATTTACCAGTCCCTTAAGGGTTGCAGTTCCCTGAGATTCTGGCCCTGATCGCCTTCTCCGCTCATCTCCTCCTCTAGAAAATCTCTGTTACCCACCTCCCGCCCCCCGCTGCTGCTGCCCACACGCTCCTCTGCTGCCTAGATACAGACTTCTTTAGCCTCAATCACTTTCTCTGAAGCTCCATATTTTAAGCACCCAACCATTTCAAGACATCTTACTTGGATGTCCCCTACCAACATGTTCACAACCAAATCACTCCCTTCCTTCAAACCCATTCCTTTTTCTATGTCCCCATTTTGGTGAGTGGCTCCACCTTTCATCTATCTGCCTACTTCCCTGATCTGAACACTCCTCCCATTCCTCTGATTCTCCCTCCCCAACCCCCACATTCCATAAATTACCAAACCCTCTGATCTGAGACAGTAATACACAGAGATTACAAATGAGAGGGGTGCCTGGGCGGTACAGTCAGTTAAGTAACTGACTCTTGGTTTCAGTTCAAGATGTGATCTCAGGGTTGTGAGATGGAGCCCTACATCGGGCTCCGTGTTCGGTGTGGAATCTGCTTGGGATTCTGTCTCCCTCTCCTTCTGCCCCTTCTGCTTGTGCTCACGCTTTCCCACACACACAAAGTAAAAAAAAAAAAAAAATCTTTTAAAATATGAGAGTTTTGAGGTAAGATTCCTGGGGCCCAAATTCTAGCTCTGCCACTTTCTTTGGGCAAGTTTCTAATGACTCTGAGCCTGTTTTCTCATGTGTAAAACAGAGTAACAGTTCTTACCTCATTGGGTTGTTGTTTCTATGTCTGACACATAGAAAGTGCTCACTAAATAAAAGCAAGGCTGTATGGTTGGTGCTTAGATGTTCCCTGTTCTGTTTTCTCTTCTCTAGCTGCATTGCCACTGCTTTGATTCAGGATGTCATCATTCCTTACCTGAACTATGGCAGTGGTCTCCAACTGGATGCTAATGATGTTTCTTGAAATTCTGCTTGTGATTATCTAAACTTGGAAATTGGGATAAGAAAGGTGAAGAAAGTTTTCAGCTTGTGTAATGGAATCTGCTGCTGCAGATGAATTTTTACCAAGGGAAAAGTAGGCCAAACTAATGTTCAGGATTCTGACAGTGAGTGTGCTTTGGCTCAAAACGCATCTTCAATAAAAGATAACTCTGTAGAAGTCAACATAATCTGCCCAGATAGTTGTTAGGATTTATTAAACTTGACCCTCAGAAAAGATAGAGCCATTGAGCCATCAGTGTTAAATTCTCTCTCCTCTGGTCCTTCGAAGATCACTGAGCCAATAAGAGAGAAATTCCCCCTTCTGAGGTGTCAGTGCTAGAAGAAGGAGGGTATGAGAATCTTCTCCTCCAGTTTGTCTCAAGATGGCAAAGATGGAGCTCAGACAGATGAGCTGCAATGCAGGAGTCCCTGACTCTATCAGCCAGGCAATAGTCGGCTAGGTTGTGGCACCTATGTCATTGGTGCCAATCATTTTGCCTTTGTCTATGGACCTCTCATCCTCTGTGCTTCTAGTCAAAGAGCCTTTTATGAGGAGATCTTATGGGGGTTATGGAGACTGCTGATCACGGGACAGAAGTTGGCATGTGGGAGCTGCCTCCCATGGTAGTCTCCCTGTCTCAAGTCCTGCCCACTCCTTCCCCACCTTGATTTAGGTGATCACTCTCAGAATGCTCTTTTCACAACAAATGTGGTTGTGCTTCGCCTTTGCTTATAACCCTCAGTGACTCATGTTCCCCCAGAACAAAGTCCAGAGAGACACAAATCCATACAAGGTCTGATCTTGCCTCTATTTCCAACCAGTTCCACTCCTGACACCCCACCCACCCGTTCTGGGCTGGGTGAACCCCTGCTGACACCCCACCTACCCATTCTGCATCCTGGCTTCGCCACACTGGTCCTCAGGACCTTAAAAGCACCAGCATATCATTTTTAGTTACAATGCTCTTTAGATCTTTTCCAAACTCCTTCTTATCCTTCAAACCTGATTCAAGGTGTCCTTCTCTCAGATGATTCCTCCAACACTATTCCATCCTCCAGGTTCCCAAGGCTCAAATCCCGGGTACCCTGAGTTCAAATCCCAGCATGTCTATTTATGCTGGGGAATGTATTTAATAAATCGAGGTTCATTTTCTCATGTGTAAAATAGGAAGAATAACAGTTTTTACCCATTGGGTTGCTGCAAACATCGAATGAGGCTAATTATAAAACAATGTAACTTGTAAATCTAACTGTAAGTAAATGGGTGTGTTTTTGTTTGTTTGTTTTTTGTTTTAAGATTTTATTTATTTATTAGAGAGCGAGAGACTGAGAATGAGAGGGGAGAAGGTCAGAGGGAGAAGCAGACCTCCCGCAGAGCCCGGAGTCCGATATGGGACTCGATCCCGGGACTCCGGGATCATGACCTGAGCCGAAGGCAGTCGCTTAACCAACTGAGCCACCCAGGCGCCCAATCTAACTGTAAGTGTTTACCAAACTGGACTGCAATTGTGTGATGTCCATATTCTTGGCCTCTCTTCCTACCTTCTGATTGAAAAGCCTTCTCCGTTCAGCTGCTCTTCTAAGGACACTGTCCCAGCCAGAGAGGCTCCTGGGCTTTAGGATGCAGAATTAGAGGACAGTCAGCAGATAGGGAAATGAGAAGGTTGACTTGTGAAGGGAGGCCAAGCTAATCTGTGTAACAAAGAGCTGGGACAGCAAGAACTGCCATGCAGGATGGAGGATGAAGAGTTTCTGGGAGGTGGTGGTAAACAATAGGCTTCTAAACACTGTGGAATATGAGAGAATGAGGGAGAGAAAACAGGATATGAAAATTGTTACTGAGAGTTTATGAATCGAGTTTCCTCTAATTTTTTAAGAGCAAAAAGTAAATGATAACTCCTTTTTAAAAAATTACTTTTGGTTATGATTATTTGAAGATGTCCATACAAATACTCAACCACAAGAGAATGAAGTTCTTTAGGGTTCCCCTTGTTTACAACATCTTTGCTCTTAGACTCAGCTTCTCTAGGACAGGGGCTGTGTCTCACTCCTTTCTGTAAATCCAGTGCAAGCCCACAGACTGGGACGTGGTTTAGGAACAATAAATACTTGTTGAACAAATAAACATATCTATGCTTATACAACTGGATCATAGACACCTATGAACAAGTCAATGCGCTTATTTTTCCATGTGTCCAAATAAATCATCGAATGCTGCAGTGAGTTGAACGGTGGTCCCCCAAAAGATATGTCCGTGTCCTAATCCCCAGAGCTTGAGTGTGAAATTATATGATGAAAGATATATTATGTTAAGGATCCTGAGAACAACTGGTTATCCTGGATTATCTGGGTCGGTCCTAAACGCAACCATGTGAATCCTTAAAAGAGAAACAGGGAGTTTAAAGACAGAAGAAGAGGAGGCCGTGTGACCCCAGAGGTAGAGACTAGAGTGATGAGACCACATGCTGCTTGGAGCCATCAGAGGACAAATGAGGAAAGGAAGAATTATCCCCTAGAGTCTCTACAGGGAGTACAGCCCAGCTTGACCCCTTGATTTCAGACTTCTGGCCTCCAGAATGTGAGAGAATAACTTCCTACTGTTTTAAGCCATTGAGTTTATAGTGATTTGTTAGAGCAGCCAGAGGAAAGTAACACAAATGCCTTATACATAATGGATGTTCAATAATTCTTTGTTGTTTACCTGTCAGGGGTCATTTACAGTCATAAACTGTGCTCCCTTTTCAAAGTCACTCACCCACACTTGCATGGCCAAGAGCCAGGACTCTACTAAGTCACTTCAACACTTGTGATGCTGTTGTAACCAAGGGATCCTTCACTACTGTCTCAGGAACAGTTAGGTTCCAGGGACTAAGTGTCTACTGACTACATATTCCAATACAATGTTCTTCACTCCTTCCTTAGGAAAGAGATAGTACAGTAGGGAAGCTCTTGATAATGCATTGGAGGGTAGAGAGCCACCCTCATGGGGTCTCTCCAGCTGGCAGCCAACTCAGGCTGAGTACTCAGGGGTCAGCCTGTTGGAAACACTGCTGAACTGAAAGAGAGCCATGGTAGACGTTTAGTTCCCAATTCTGAACCATAGTGCACACATACGCACGCACGTGCACACACATACCCCAATCATAAAGTTGCTCTGCCAGCCAAGAATTAAGTGAATGCAACCCTGCAGACATAGTTTCAAATATGATAAAGGGAAGTCTGGGATTAACATGAGCGTCTACTCAGAAGTCAACATCCTGAGCGTCTACTCAGAAGTCAACATCACAGTGACTTGCCACTATAATTTCAGCATTTTCCCCCGACTCTGTTCCTCAGGGACCAGAGGCCTTCTCTCAAAGCTTTGCTCAAAGCTGGAGGAGGTCTCCCAGTTGGCAAGCCCATGACCCTTGCAGGAGACCACTCACACACACACACTGCTTCTACTTATCAAAGTCTGCTGTGTGATCTTCCAGAAATTATTGTTTGTAAGTCTGCTGGACCCAGTTTTCATATGAATGATCCCATTTTGACCAATTGTTCTGTCAATGAAGTATTAATATAATATCCATCTGATATTACGATAGAGGCTATGATGCATGTCACCCCTCCTTCCCAACTCCCATTTCCCCTAAGCCACATGACTTTCTGCAATAGCTCTTTCAAAATCTGCAACTTTCAGCAAGCATGACTGGATTAGATGTGATTTGATAGTAATACTGTCCATCACCTACAAAAGGAGACATCCAGTGTTCTGCAAATGCTGGTACTACATCACCTGTTTCTGCACCATTGCTTGCAAAAATCCACACATGGATTTCCCATCTCAATTCCCTTCTAAGAGTGGTTGAGGTAGAAGTAGATAGAAGCAAGGGGAGAAGAAGGTTATTTAAACACTCCACTCATAGAGTATGCTTCATGACTTCGGGCAAGTTATAAAACTTTTTTGGGACTTAATGTCTTCATCTGTTAAATGGGGATAATAATGGTGGCTCCTGGCTTTATCAGGCAGCTGAAAGAATTACCTGTGGGTATAGATGACAAGAATTTAGCATAGCACCTGGCACAGGGTAAGCACTCAGGAAATATTAATTGTGCGTGTGTGCATGTATAAAGTCAACCAGAGGCTAAATTCTTCAATTAGATCTCTAAATCCTTCCTATCACTTAATCCTTCTGCCATCTTTTCTTTATCGTTCCAAAGAGCTGCCCCAGGGAGAGTTTGGTCCTTTGGCCTTACTCAGTACACAGCATGACACAGCGTTTGGCTTCAGAACAGACCTTTACTGGGATCAAGTGTCCCTGGAGGAGGGGAATTAGAACTTCAAGTACAGCTGGCCATCAGGGAGGCTCTGCAGCCTCTCCCCATACTCAGGCCATCAAATACCGACAACCAGACATGTGCATGCTTGCAAAGATGGACTCTGACCTGCTAGTCTCTGCATCCCAGGAAAGTGAGGACCCATTTATTAGCTGGAGGGCAAGCTTTGGGGGAATGCTGTGCCGGAAGTCAGCTCTCCTCACATTCAGCCTCTCTCTCTACCCCTGGTTATTTCCCAGCTGAGACGTCCTCTCAAACTGGTTATTGTTCATATTTTAAGTTTCAGTCATAGATTAACCACAAGCAAATTTGGTCCGAATTCTTTCATGAATAATTACATCACATGGCAAACACACCCAGCTGTCATCAGCATCACTTATGATGCACTATTTGAAATTAAAATTCTGCCACATCTTTACAAGAAGAGGTCCCTACAGTGAAGGCAGCAGGTACAGAAATGACACCGACCTTGAATTGCTTATAATATGCCCAAATTAGCCCCAAAGATATTTATCCCCAAGAGTTTTAAACAATCTTAAAATAGGTCTCTCGGGAATTTCTCATTATTATCACAGTCAAATTATTTTCATAACGAAAATATATTTAATTAGGAGACAGGGTCAACCTGAGAAATTACAAAGCATGAGACCCTCTGTGTAAAGTCCCAGGTGAAGCCTGTGCCCTACCTCTTTTGAGAGTTTTCTCAGGGAATGAGGCTGTGCTTCTCTTCAGCAAATGGTGTGTCTGAATTCGCTATGGTAAGTGAAGCTTTCATTACTGGGCTTCATTGGTCTTCTTTGGGACTCTGTCCAATGGGAGGAATCCAGACCCCCTCCAGCCCGTCTCTGTGGTGGAGGGGGGGTTCCTCCCCAAACCCTGGACAAGTTCCAGGTGTTCTCTGACTTTGGGCAGATTGTCTCTTTGATGGTCATTTATATCTAGCCCAATGTCCAACCAAAGAGTATGCTGGGAAGAGAGCAATAGAGAAAAAAGAAGGAGAAAACGGAGGAGAGAGGGAGGAATGCAGGAAGAAGGACAACATGAAGAGACAATGGGCACACCAGAGGGAGGATGCAGCTATTGACAAGAAGAACGTGGGGGGATGGCACTGAAGTGCAATCCCTTCCATTCCTCACCCCTCCCCAAACTAGTATTGTTCCACCCAGCCGAATATCTGAGCACTGGGGATTTTTTTTAAGGTTTTATTTGTTCATTTGACAGAGAGAGAGAGAGAGAGCACAAGCAGGAGGAGCAGTAGAGGGAGTGGGAGAAGCAGACTCCTCACTGAGCAGGGAGCCTGACGTGGGGCTTGATCCCAGGAACCTGAGATCAGGACCTGAGCCGAAGGCGGATGCCCAACCCGCTGAGCCACTCAGGTGCCTGGGGATTTGTTAAATTAATGCAAGGATCCCTTCCAATAGAATATATGTATTACAGGGAGGCCTGAGTGGCTCAGTCGGTTATGCGTCTGCCTTCCGCACAGGTCATGATCCCAGGGTCCTGGGATCAAGTCCCGCATTGGGCTTCTTGCTCAGCAGGGAGCCTGCTTCTCCCTCTGCGTGCCGTTCCTCCTGCTTGTGTGCTTTCTCTCTCTGACAAATAAATAAATAAAATCTTTAAAAAACAATTAAAAAAAAGAATATATTACAATTCCACAGTCTATATAATGTTTAGCAATATTTTAGTTTAGAATTAAAAGCAGGGTGGGGAAAACCTGAAAAAAAATTATGTATATGTATATATTATGTGTATGTGTATATAGCCATTCTTTCTTTTTAAAATTTATAATATACAGAGAAGTGTACAAATAAGTGTACAAGGGGTGCCTATGTGGCTCACTCGGTTAAGCGTCTGCCTTCGGCTCCGGTCATGACCCCATGATCCTGCGATTGAGTCCTGCATCAGGCTCCCTCCTCATTGGGGAGTCTGCTTCTCCCTCTACCCTCCCCCCTGCTCGTGATCTCTCTCACTCTGTCTCTCTCAACTAAATAAATAAAAACTATTTAAAAAACAAATAAGTGTACAGTGTGTTGGACTTTCAGAAACATAACAGACCTGTGTAACTAGCACCTCAGTCAACAAAATAGGTCACCAGTATCCCAGAAGCACCCCTCATGCACGTCTAATTCTACCTTCATACCCAAGAGTAACTACTCTCCTGATTTTTAACATATTAGTTTTGCCTGTTTTTGAACTTTATATGAATGGAATCAAATAGGATGTGTCTTTTTCTTCCTGGCTTCTTTCACTCCACATTTTATTTGTGAAGTTCATCCATACTGTTACTTATAGTTCTACTCCATTCATTCTCATGGCTATGCAGAGTTCCATTGTATAAATATTCCACAATTCATTTATCCATTCTTCTATCAATGGGCTTTTGGGTGGTTTTCTATTTTGTGTACTGAAAACAGTGTGGCTATGAACATTTTTACATGGATATCTCTGTGAGGTCACATATGCCATGTCTATCAAGGAGTGGAATTATTGGGTCATAGGCATGCATATGTATGTTCAAATTCAGCAGATTTTTCTATGCGTATTTCTCACAATCACATGTATCTTATGGGTCTATGTGAATCATATAAGGCACATGTGAGTCCCAGAGGCAGGAGTGCTGGGCCCTGAGTTTCTGTCTATTTCTTATGACTCTGAGAAGCAGTCTATGCCTTCAAAAAGTTACATAAGAAGAAGAAATCTTTGGGGTGCCTGGCTCAGTCAGTTAAGCGTCTGCCTTCAGCTCAGGTCATGATTCCAGGACCCTGGGTTCGAGTCCCACATCAGGCTCCCTGCTCAGCGGGGAGCCTGCTGCTCTCCTTGCTTGTGCTCTCTCTCTCTGTGTCAAATAAATAAATAAAGTCTTTAAAAAAAGAAGAAATCTTTAACTCTAGTTTGCTTTTGTTTTTTTTTATAAATGTTACAGAGCAAAAGAACTACCACTGCCTGGATATCATTAATTGAAAAATTGCTGGCAGACAAGGCTGACCCTGGACAGCAAGGCCTCTGCTCTAGGCCAACAGCAGCCCTGCCCCCTTCCACCAAAGAAGCCACTCACTCCACCCACGGGGCCCACATCGAATGCCCCATGGATGGAAAGAAGAGGACACCAAGAACAGCATTTCATTAGTTCATGACTAGTTTTTATCAAATTGGTCTTATAAAGCAGTTGGACGCATTCCAATGATGAGAGATGAAAACGGAAATGGAAGCATAGTTATTACTATGTCAATCAGATGCTCGTCGGCCCCCACACTGAGACCCAGGATCATACTGCTTTACAACGCACTGCATGCCACTGGACAATTTTATGAAAACAATAACAAAGCTCCAAAGGATGATACGGTCTGGCGCAGTGACCACACATAGAAAGTGCCCAATAAACCATTATCGATGTTAAGGTTCACAGAGGTAGTAGAAACTGCCTATTTCCACCTATTTCCCTCCCAGCAAATGCACCTTTTGACATCCCCTGGATACACTCATCAATTATTTCTATCAGACCCACTAAAGGACATAACTTCTACATACTATATAAGGAATTACACAGGTGAGTCAAAAGGGGGACTTTTGTTCCGTCAAAAGGGGGAAACGCTGCCATAAAAGAAGACACACCAACAAGCAGAAAAAGAGGGGATGGCAAGAGTTCTCCCCAGAGTTCCTGCGGATAAGCTGTCAGGCAGCTGCTGCCAGGGAGCCCCTGCCGGTTGAGAATCAGCTGAGCAGGGTGCACCCCCCTTGCATCCCCCCAGGGCCTGGGAACAAGACACCATGCTTGATGGCTTCCCACCTTACCCCTTCATCCTCAAGATGATGTGGGCAACACATTACCACTGGGACTACATGGAAAAGAGGCAGGTCCCATCACCATGCTTTTGCAACTGCTCAGCATGCCGCTCCCCAGAGCTGCCAGGAGGAAGGTGTGATAACGCTGGTTTTGCATCTCCGAGATCCACCTCTTGCCAGAACAACCATTGCCCCCTCCACCTGCTGCAATTTGTTGCTGGAACGCATCATGTGTAATCCCCCAAATAATAAGTCGTAACAGGATCTTTCTAGTTATCAGTTTTGGCAATGCCAACAGTATTCCATAAATCAGAAATTTCCTTGAAAGTAATATTTCAGGGGTGACAGTTAAAACTTATCCTATAATTACCATGGACTGAAGAAAGACTGACTGCAGGGGGTATTCCTTTAACAGTCGTTGGGACTGTTGCTCTTGGTGAATGTCAATCACAGTGAGAAGATCCTACATAATAAGGACTTCCTTCTGTTGTTTACGTTTTTTTTTCTTGCATTTACGTTTTCCTAATTGCAGTTTGATACAATTTTAAAAAATTATCACATTGCTTTCAGCTTTTTTTTTTTTTAAGATTTTATTTATTTATTTATTTATTAGGAAAGAGAGAGAGTGAGAGAGCAGGTCAGAGTGAGAAGCAGACTCCCCATGGAGCTGGGAGCCCGATGTGGGACTCGATCCCGGGACTCCAGGATCACGACCTGAGCCAAAGGCAGTCGCTCAACCAACTGCGCCACCCAGGGGCCCGCTTTCAGCTTTTTTATTTTCATTTATTTATTTTTAAAGATTTTATTTATTTATTTGACAGAGAGGAGAGAGATCACAAGTAGGCAGAGAGGCAGGCAGAGAGAAGGGGAGAAGCAGGCCCCCCGCCAAGCAGAGAGCCCAATGAGGCGCTCGATCCCAGGACCCTGAGATCATGACCTGAGCCGAAGGCAGAGGCTTTAACCCACTGAGCGATCGAGGTGCCCCGAGGATGTTAATTCTAAGAACAGGCAAACAAATCTATAGTGTTAGAAGTAGGTAAATGCTCGCCTCTTGCAGAATAGGCAAGGGATTGACTAGAAGAAGGAAGATGTAACTCTGGAAATATGGACATGACCTATCTGTTTTGAGTGATGGTACATGGGGATATACAATTGTTAAATCTTATCAAACTGATCAGTAAATATGGAGGTTTAAGAACACCATTGGCAGGGCGCCTGGGTGGCTCAGTGGGTTAAAGCCTCTGCCTTTGGCTCAGGTCATGATCTCAGGGTCCTGGGATCAAGCCCCACATTGGGCTCTCTGCTCAGCAGGGAGCCTGCTTCCCCCTGTCTCTCTGCCTCCCTCTCTGCCTGCTCGTGATCTCTCTGTCAAATAAATAAATAAAATCTTAAAAAAAAAAAAAAGAACACCATTGGCTTGCCATACTGTTCCTTTCTCAGAAATTATTTATATATGTATAAATTATTTATATATGTATAAAATTCTGACTAGCATATACATGACTTCCCTTAAATTTTCATGGCTTTGTTGGATGTCAACATAGCTGCTAAAAATTAGTTGTCAGATTAGTTGAGTCAGATAAATTTAGGGTCCACTCCTTACTTAATTTGTAGAAGCTAGTTAACTTTTCTGAGTATCAGTTGCCTCCTTTGTAAAATGGACATATTATCTATCTGTGATAGAATGTTAATGAACATCAAATAAGATAGTGTGCAATAAGATAACAGAAACATTATATTATAGAAAAAAGATAAGGAATCTAGAATGTACATAGATACCAGCTTTTTAGTAAGGATTATTATCAATGCTATTACGGGATTAGACAACCATGCTTGACTCTGGTTCAATATTGCTTTCCTCAAGAGTTAGTCCATCTTTTGGGGTTTGACACACTCGGAGGAACCTGGCCTCCACGAACCCTTTGAATGTATCTGTCACACAGGAAGTTCTGGGTTTAAATGATATATTTTTCTAACCTCATTTTGTAAATAAAGTTTTGTGGAGACCCCTGTTTCGGACACCTGTGTGTACCCCTTCATCACTGTCTTGACTTCACCTTGTCAGCCCCTGCTGCTCCAACCAGAACTACCAACCATAGACCTACACAGCACCTCACCTGGGATGCAGTGTCTTTGACACGACTGAGTGGGACACCACCTGGCACAACCTACAGGTGTAGGAAGTTGACACAGATGGAGCCATGTTGACACTTGCGATAGGGACACTTTGTGGACAAGTTTCTGAATCCTGAACTCCCAAACTCCCCCTGAACTTCTGAATGCCCAAGGGACTTTTACTTGCCAGAGGACAGCTGCCTCTTCTTGCCCAAAGACCAAAGACCTCACCTGAGGCAACTGCCTCATAAGGTGATACTCCCCTTCCTCAAAATCCTGCCACCTCAGCTGATAATTAGGGTCAGGTCTCAGCACCACGTGAGGAAACAAAGTCCCTGCTCTTGCAGGAACTAGCTTCATAGTGATGGCCTTTCCGTTTCCACTGTTCTGTACTGATGGAACCCAGGGAACACATGGGTGAGGGAGGGTCAATGGGAGGAATGTCAGGCTAGACTGATGAGAATGTAACAACACAAAAGCACTCTCTTGTAAGTTTTGGCTTAGTATCTGGAAGAGACAACTGAAGCTGGCATGGCTCCTTGAGGCCTGGGCACAAGGGCCTACAGAAACCAATAGAGATGCTGGAACAGCCTCGGCAGAATATTCAGGGAGGAGTCAAAAGGCGAAAAGGTGGGTGTGCTACACTGGATTTATTATAAGAGAACCAAAGAACTCTCTATCTGAACATGATGCCAGGAAGGCCAAGAGTTCACTTCCTTCACTAAAAAGATAAGGGCACTAGTGAGGAGGATGACATCATGGAGAAATCCAGTGGTTCTGTTCTCTGTTGACTGGAGTGGACCATAGGAGACCACAGTATAAGGCTCTTTTGAATTAATGGGAGATGACAGGAATCCAAAATAGCAGAGGCCAGGCTGTGACAACTAACGATCAGAGGCTAGGTGGATGTAAATACCATAACTGCCAGCAAGGTCACAGTGGCAAACAAGGGCCTTTGGCCAATAGGAAGGAATCTGGCAATGCTTCCTGGCCATGGGCAAGAGGGGAAGACAACGGATTAGGATAGTACTTGCCTTGTATTAAAAAAAAAAAAAAGAGTGATCTGAGATCAGAAGGTTGATATCAATTGCTGTACTTCAAAGGTTTAACGGCCACTGGCTGAGAAAAGGTGAGGTCTTCTCGGGGAACACCTTGCAATACGACCACACAGCTCGTATGATAAAGAATTTCATTGATGCTTCTACAAAAGGACCTGGATCCACTTACTAGGATTGTTGGCACTGGGGAAAGTAGAATGCCAGATTTTTCATGTTGGCCAGGGGTCTAAGCTGACCCTGATCCCGTGGAACCAAATTGAAGCTTCCAATTGAAGCAGAGCCTTATGGAGTCCCGGTGATAAAGCTGTCACCTTGTCTGCTTCATAGTGGGTCTAGTAGGTCCACAGAAGCATCTTGCAGTTATTTCATGTAGATATATCTAGACACAGGCAGAACCTTCATAATGCTTCCCTGCGGAAGAGTCAGGATAATCTCTCTGTAGAATAGGAAAACCTATAGATGTTATTTTTCTTATATTTATAAAGCAAAATATAGTATTTTGTGCCTGGAATGAAAAAGTAAAACCAAAGGCAGTATATCTTCCTTTACAAGATTTTATGAAGGAACATTCACATTAGATTTGCTTTTTGTCATGTGCGATATTCTTTACATATCCATGATATTTAGTAACCTAAATTTTGTCCAGTATCAGGCTGAAAGCTGAAAGTCAGATACCATAAAAAGCCCACGAAAAATACATGTTTGGCAATTTGAGATTCAACAATTAAAAGATACTCATCTGAGCAAATGAAATTCTCATTCTCCCCACAAGGTTACCATTTTTTAATGAGCAGAAATACAAATTTGTTAGACAAATAGGAAGAAAAAAATGACAGCAGCTTCTGAAATTGAAATTAAAAGCTATAATTAGGAATGCCTGCAGTTCATTCTTAACTTTATACGGGAAGGTTGTGGAGTGAAGTGATTTAGCGCTGAATTACTTACACTGATGATCTTAAATAAATTTAGGTATCAGAGCTGAACCAAACAATGACACACAGAAAATACTTAAGGTTAAAGAACCATATCCTACTCTTATTTATTCCTTATTTTGCTCCACAGTGCTTTGCACAGAATAGATACTCGTTAAACACTTCGTGAGACAAAGAATTCTAAAATTTATACAGAACCACAAAAGATCGAGAATAGTCAAAGTAATCTTGAAAAAGAGAAGTCTAGCTGGAAGCATCAGAATTCCAGACTTCAAGTTATATTTCAAAGCTGCAGTTCTCAAACAGTATGGTACTGGCACAAAAAGATACACAGATCAAGAGAATAAAATAGAAAATCCAGAATAAACCCACAATTGTATGGTCAGTTAGTCTTCAACAAAGCAGGCAAGAATATGCAATAGGAAAAAGACAACCTCTTCAACAAATGGTGTTAGGAAAACTGGACGATGACATGCAAAAGAGTGAAGTTTGACCACTTTCTTATATCATACACAAAAATGAACTCAAAATGGATTAAAGACCTAAATGTGAGACCTGAAACCATAAAAATCCTAAAAGAGCACAGGCAGTAACTTCTTGGCATTAGACATAGCAACTTTTTCCTAGATAGGTCTCCTGAGGCAAGGAAAACAAAAGCAAAAATAAATTATTGGGACTACATCAAAATAAAAAGCTTCTGTGGAGAAAGAAACAACCAACAAAACTAAAATGCAACCTACTGAATGGGAGAAGATATATGCAAATGACTATCTGATAAAGGGTTAGAATTTAAAATATATAAAGAACTTATAGAACTCAACACTCACAAAAAAATGAATAATCCAATTAAAAATGGACAGAAGACTTGAACAAACAATTCTCCAAAGAAGTCATCCACTAGGCCAATAGACATATGAAAAGATGATCATCACTTATCATCAGAAAAATGCAAATCAAAACTACAATGAGATATCACTTTGTGCCTGTCAGAATTGCTAAAATCAACAACACAAGAACCAACAGGTGTTGGCAAGGATGTGGAGAAAAAGGAGCACTCATGCACTGTTGATGGGAATGCAAACTGGGGCAGCCACTGTAGAAAACAGTATGGAGGTTCCTCAAGAAGTTAAAAATAGAACTACCTTATGATCCAGCAATCATACTACTGGATATCTATCCAAAGAACACAAAAACACTAATTCAAAGGGACACATACACCCCAATGTTTATAGCAGCATTATCTACAGTAGCCAAATTATGAAAGTGTCCATGGATTGATGAATGGATAAAGAAGTGGCAAATATATAAAATGGAATATTATTCAGCCATAAAAAGAATGAAATCTTGCCATTTGCAACAACATGGATAGAGCTGGAAAGTATAATGCTAAGCAAAATAAGTCAGAGAAAGACAAATACCATATGATTTTAATCATATGTGGAATTTAAGAAACAAACAAGTAAAGGGAAAAAATTAAGAAAGAGAGACAAAGCAAGAAACAGACCCTTAATTATGGAGAACAAAACTGATGGTTACCATAGGGGAGGTGGGCAGAGAGATGGGTTCAATAGGTGATGGGGATTAAGAAGTGCATCTGTTGGGATGAACACCAGGTGATATATGGATGTGCTGAATCACTATATTGTATGTCTGAAGCTGATATAACACTGCATGTTAAATAACTGGAATTAAAATAAAAACTTAAGAAAAAAAAAGATGGTGAGGGCTATTTCTCTATGACAAGAGACCATTAGAAAAGCAGCACGAGGTACAAGGACTTTTGAGAGCGTCAAAAGGATTTTGTGTCCTATACTATTCATGCCTATTATGCCTCAGGGTGATCAAAAGGTTGATGAGATGAAGTTTCTCTTTGTAAAAGTATCTCATAGCACAGAAGCACAGAGATGAATGAAGGAAGAATGACAGAATATGACCACTATACATTGCCTAATGAATTAATGGATCTCTGCAATCAACAGGTAATAACATCACAGAGAGAGACAGCAGCAACTAGACATTGCACACCTCCCCACAGAAGTACATAACACCAACTGTTCCCCCCACCCCCAAAAAAGAACCGGACTCTGAACAAGCTTCTAGGTCTAACTACCAATTTACAGGAAATGCAAGGAATAGAGGCACATGTTAAAGGACACCACGGGGATGCTTTCTTCTAACTTGACTTTTTATTTCTAATCTGTCTCAGTTTTTAAAATTATATTTGTAAATATAATAAATATGCATTAGCAGAAAAAATTTTAATACACAAAATACAAGCCCCAATTTTTTATTTATAGATTTAAAAAGCATAAAATAAGAAGGAAAGAATTAGAACAGCTATACACTTTATTCTGTGAAAATGTGCATATAGGCACTTAATAGAAAATTATTATTACACTCCCAACTTTCTGTCATTCTGCAGCCGCACCTAAATAAGGCTATGAACAAAGTAGCAATTCTTCACATTAAATGCTTACCTACACACTTTGAACACTATATATCACTATTTAAAGTTTTAATGTTTAAAATCAGCTTGCTTCAAACTTATTAATCAGTGTGACCTAAATTGGATTAAGGATAACACTACTTATGAGGATATTTATATGAAATGTTTCAATGTTTAATAACAGTCATAGTAGAGAAAACAGTCTCACAAAGGTGCTTACAGGAATGGAAGAAAAGATTTTAAAGTAACTTTAGTAAACTCAATATGTTTACTTTTTAATTTTTATCTAAAATGAAATAACAGAAGTTGCATTTGAAAAATTTATCTTCAATCTCTAGTAGCCAATTCTAGTAATTTATCATGTAAGGTTAAATTTAAATTATCTTTCAATGAAAGAAACAGACTTCTAGATTCATGAATCTCCTCTATATGGATTTTCTTTCAATGGGCAATTAAATTCAAAATGCTTGATCAAATTCAAAACATGTCTGGTGATCACTTGTTATATATGTAGAATGTCACACATGGATATTCTTCATTGATAGTGGTTATCATTATAGAATATGTCATAACAATCAATTGAAACTCTGTTCTTCCAAGCTTTAATTTCCCTTTTGATCTTATGCGCCATTGAAAAACATGTTGTTTTTCTTCTTCGCACAAAAGTATTAAGATAATAAAATAAAGATATCAGAGAAATTCACATTTTTAGAGTTATAACCAAAGTGGCTGCTCCTCTTGAGGAACACTAAGAGCTCTTATATTTGACAGAACTTTTTCCCTCAAAAACATTTCTGTATGCCATAACTATTGTTTATGATCAGCTTCCACTTATCACATAATAAAGACAAAAATCTCAAATCTAATAGATTCGCCTTTATATAAATTCACAACTTTTTATATATCACTAAGCCTACTGTTTAATTCTTCTGACATGTTTTTTTAAAAGATTTTTATTTATTTATTTGAGAGACAGCAAGAGAGAGAGCACAAGGTGGGGGAGGAGCAGGGGGAGAGGGAGAAGCAGACTCCCTACGGAGCAGGAAGCCTGATGCAGGACTCGATCCCACAACCCTAAGATCGTGACCAGAGCCAAAGGCAGACACTTAACTGACTGAGCCATGCAGGCACCCCTCTGCTGACATGTTTTCATAGCCAAGACATTTGTGATAAAGGAAGCAGCAGGTTTACTTATTTTCTGACACAAGCTTTTCTTCATCTTCATAACTATCCTAGAATATTCTCTTATCACTCTAGCTTCAGCATTAGAATGGCCTCATACACAAAATTTAAGTCCAAATCACATTTGCTGATAATACTCATATGCCTGGATGTTACAGCAATGTCTAACTGCTATAATAATTTCTAAACATTTACTCTCTACTTGTCACAAACCAGCACCAGACCACACGGAAAAACACTGCTCTGTAAGACAAATGCCCTGATTTCTTCCATCAACGAAAACCTGCAGAAAATAAAAAAATAAAGAGATGGAGGAGAAACCTAGAGATTAAGAAAGACTTAAAAGACAGCCAATTTGTTATACACAGCCTCTTTGGGAGTCCAGCAAAAAGAAACTTAAAATTCTACGTGACAGTCAGAAAAACATGAATAATTACTGAATATTTTATGATATCGAGGAGTGACTAATTTTTGAACATGTGATAAAGATGCTGCAGTTTATTTACTTTAGAAGCGGGCTTTTAGATATACAAAATGAAATATTCACAGATGAAATAACATGCCATCTGGATTTGTCCAAAGTAACCCAGTTTTGGAGGAGAGGAGAATAGATGAAATATGATTGGCCATACTCTGAAAACTGTGAAATCGAGAGGATTTGTACAGGTCCATTGTGCTTTTCTTTCTACTTTCATATGTATTAAAATGTTTTATAATAAAACTTTTTTTAAGCGGTCAAGAAAATGCCCAGTGACCAAAGCTACTATGCAAAACTTGTATTTTATTCTTGATCTACCGGCATTTAAAAAAATAATAGGACATGTGTACAAGTTATCCAGGCCACAGATAATGGTTAGTGCGGTGGTGGATTCACAGAAGACCCGTAGCTTAGAGACATCCAGGGTTCTTAGCTTTAAGCTTGTGGGTAACTCTTAAGCTTTTAAAACTCAGGACTCCTACAGTGTTTTCTGGGTATTACAACCAGTTTAGAAGATTTTGTTGGAGTTTTTTTTTTTTAATCCCTTTGTATTACAAACATAGATTATCTAGAATATGCTTTCTGAAACTCTTCAGCAGGTGTCTATGTGGCTTAGTTGGTTAAGCGTCTGACTTCGGATTTCAGCTCAGGTAGATCACGATCTCAGGGTTGTGAGACTGAGCCCCATGTGGGGCTCTGCACTCAGCGGGAGTCTGCTGGAGATTCTCTTCCCTTCTCCCTCCCGCTCTCTCTTTTTCCCTCTCTCAAGTGGAGAAGCGGAAGCAGAGGGAAAAGCAGGCTCCTTTGAGAGACCTGATCCCAGGACCCTGGGATCATGACCTGAGCCGAAGGCAGATGCTTAATGGACTGAGCCACCCAGGTGCCCAAAGTACAACTTTGGATTTGAAGCCAAATAAATCAGCTTTCACAGATCATGTGCTCTCATGTCTGAATCTCCTGGGTGTTTCTATTACCTTCTTAGTCACACACCTTTTTACCAATCCAGATTTAAGTTATTTGACAAAGATATCCAGTTTATTTGGCCTATTCAGGCCCTCAGAGCAGATTAAACTCCTTTGCAGACCACGGCCTAACAGTACACTGTTCATTTTACTTAGTAATCTAAACATTTAGAATCTGAATTGAACATGGATTCTGGTTGAAGAAGAATCATTGGCTATTATATCTGAAAAATACCAGTGTCCAAACTCTAAAACCTTGTGTGTGTGTGTGTGTGTGTGTGTGTGTGTGTGTGTGTGTGTTGGGGGCGGGTGTTGGTATGGAGGGAGGTTCCTGGAGTGAGAATCTTTACAAATATGCAGTCTTATGCTGCAATGGGGATTTCCAAAAACCTTATAGGTTAGTGCTATAGACTAAACGTGTGTGTTTCTCCAAATTCTTATATTGAAGTCCTAATCCCCAAGGTGATGGTATTAGGAAGCAGTGCCTTTGGAAAGTACTTACGTTTGGATGAGGTTGTGAAGGTTGGGCCCCCATAATGGGATTAGTACCTTTATAAAAGGAAGAGACCAGAGCCCCACCTGCCACGTAGGGACACAGCAAGAAGGAGGCTGTCTACAAGTCAGGAAAAGAGTTCTCATCAAAAACCAAATCACGGCCACCTTGTCTTGGACTTTAGAATTGTAAGAAGTAAATTGTTGTTTATTTATTGTCACAGAAGCCCAAACTAAGAGAGTTCAGCCTCATGACTATTTTAGAAATTTATTTTCTAATTTTAGAATCTAATCTATTTAGAAATTATTTTAAATTTAATTGTGCAAGTAAGACATTCGTAAATTCTTATTGTAAAATAAAGTTCAAATATGATAAAGCAAAATTCCCCTTGACCACCACCTCCTCTCCATCTAATACCCTCCTTCCTGTAGGAAACCACATTCTCAGTTAGGTGTCATCCCTTCCAGATTATTTCTGGATGTACACACACATAGAAGCATAAATATACATACTCACTTAATGGTATAGAGTTGTGTGTGTGTGCATTTTAGTATACTGTATATATTACCTGCAATGTGTTTTTTTCAAAAATTGCTATTATAGTATTCTATGGAATACTATACTTTTTTAGGCAATTCCCTTATTGATAATCATTTAGGGTTTTTCTTTTTTTTTTTGTCACAATTAACATTGCAATGAGTAAGTGCCTCTTTGTATCCATCACATTCATTGTCAGATGGATAAATGAAAGGAAAAGAAGGTAGGTGTCTTGCCCATGTTTGTAGCATGGTCTAGAGCAGAAGAGAAAAGACCCACCAGCCTATTGGTAGGTTCCCAAGGATCTCCCCACATAATTTTTAAGAACATTCATTTTGCTAAATCAGATTCTGGTGCTGTAACATATTTTTAAAAATATTTTTTGGGGGCGCCTGGGTGGCTCAGTGGGTTGAAGCCTGCCTTCGGCTCAGGTCATGATCTCGGGGTCCTGAGATCGAGCCCCACATCAGGCTCTCTGCTCGGCAGGGAGCCTGCTTCCCTCTCTCTCTCTCTCTGCCTACTTGTGATCTTTCTCTCTCTGTCAAATAAATAAATAAAATCTTAAAAAAATATATCTTTTTAATGTATAAATTTATATTGAGGAGGGCACGTATTGCTTGGAGCACTGAGTGTGGTGCATGAACAATGAATCTTGGAACATTGAAAAAATAAAATAAAATTTAAAAATGTATAAACATAATATAATTTATACTATATATACATATATAGTATATTATACATGTAGATATTATATATAAACATATATACACACATATTCAAGTTGGTCTGACAGAGAAGCCTTTGAATACAACTCCTACCAGATCAGCCACATTCCTGAAAAAATCCCCAGACATGTCTTTTTCTGCACATGAGGGCCACAGAGAAGACAGTCACAGCAGCATTCCACCAAGAGCACATTACACCGCCCTGAGACCTACAGCAATGCCGCTTCAAGAGTCAAGTTCACGGCAACACGTGCTTTGCTCCCAGTAGCACCGTCATTTCTGGGGATATAACTTTTGTGTGGCTTTACAGAGAAAAGGCAGCTGGGAAAACACGAAGGGGCAAAAGGAACCCCATGTGGGCACCAGGTGGACCCCACCATGATGATCGCAGGAATGACAAGACAGCTCACGTTTTCTGAGCTTCTTACCCTAAGCCACAGAGCGAGATGAGGTCTCCACTTAATCCTCCTGGCGGCATAAAGGGTTGGGCCTATGATTACACCCATTTCATGGATGAGGAAATGAACCAGAGGGAGGTCAGGCCACCTCATGAGGATTGACTGCACTGCTGGTAAGTGGTCAGGCTGGGATGTGCACCCAGGCAATCGGGGCCAATCCTCTGAACCCTTGTGTGATGCTACCTCCCTAGTTTCAAGAAGGCATCAACTTTCCATGTTAGGCCAAGTATAGGCTATGGTCTAAGGTATTCTTTCAGAATAAATGCATTTGATTTAAGTTTGTTCTCCACGCTGTCTATGGCGCAAAGCCCTAAATTACCGGGTCAGTGCTGTCAGGAGTTCTCTGCAGAGCATCCTGCTGAACAGAGAAGGGTCGAATGCTCTTTATGGCTGGGCACAGGGTTCAACCAAACAACCCTCTGTGTGTCACATTCCACAATTGTCAGTGAAACCAAAAGCACAAAATCCTGTCTTTGCATTGGTCTTTCCCCACATGGTGTGTGTAGGTGTGCATGTGCATGTGTGTGTGTGTGTGTGTTAAACTCTTGTTTGGTTTCGTCTTATTATCTCTGTTGTCAAAATACAGTGGGTGGGGCAACATGCAAGCAGTCTATAGTATTTCAAATATCTATTTGAAATAGATATCTAAATATCTAGATATTTAAGTATAGATCTAAAGTATCTATTTCATAGATACTTCAGATACTATAAAAGCATCTGATACTTTCAGATACTATAAAAGTATCTATTTCAAACCCAGTGTTCTTTTTTTTTCCCAGAGTGGCTAATTCTTAGAAATTATACTGCAGGGGTGCCTGGGTAACTCAGTCGGTTAAGTGTCTGACTCTTGGTTTCAGCTCTGGTCATGATTTCAGGGTTGTGGGAACGAGCCCCATGTTGCGTTCTGTGCTCAGCAGAAAGTCTGCTTGAGATTCTCTCCCTCTCCCTCCCTCCTTCTCTCTCTCTAAAATAATCTTAAAAAAATTATACTGCAAGTATTTGGGGTTTACTACTTACAAGCACTTAATAAAAGCCAAAGATTTACACCGGAGGGCACACTTCTCCCTATCTCCTAATTTAAGATACCTTTAGACATCATGGAAGAATTCAAATATTATTACTTACATTAAAATAAAGTTAATCATAAAAAAGCTTTAAATATACATTTGGTTTTAATGAATTTAATTAAGGCAGCGATTGGGGAACCTTACTCTTGTTTAAGACTTTTAATGCCTTCTCCTCTTTTCCCTAAAGAAGCCATGTGCTCTACTTAGCTGAACCGGGAGTCCAAAGAGAGTCCTGTTAATGGCTTGCCAGGTTTTTGCAAAAGCTTCCATTTCTACCTGCCACGTGAGCAGCATCACCTTGCAAAGCCAGGTAGGAGAGGGGCAGGAATGGGGAACCTTTCCCCGGCACTAGCTCCCTAAGTCTGTAATGTTTTAGGTGGGTCTGTATGGACAAGCTGCTCTTCTGCCCTAAGTCCTCATACTTTATCACATTACCAATTTCTACTTTTGGTCCAAAGTCAATACCATTTGAAATTGTGTTGTTCATTAATTTATTTACTTGTAGATTGTTTGCCTCCCGCCCCCTGCATGCCACGGGGGCTCCAAGAGAGCAGGAGCCTTTTCCATGTTCACCACTTCATCTCAAAGCCTGCAACATTCCCTGGGCACAGCAGCACTTATAAATATTTGTTGAATGAATGAATGAGCTGGATGTGAAATGGCTAGTCAAGAATGTAAACACAGGATCTAAAGATTGTTCTAAATAATTGCCCTACTCACCAAATAGTACTTTATAAACTCACTGGTTAGGAGAACGGATAAGCCAGGAGTCTTTGTTCTTCCCCACTCCCCACTCTGGAGTTTTGTTTTGTTTTGTTTTTTAACCTATGCTCTCTTTCAAGTTGTTAAGAGAACTTTCCCATAAAACAGGTTTTCAACTTATTTTTGGCAAAGGCAACAACCACAGAGTCATTACAGGCTTTACACCTAACAGAATCATAAATTAATTGAAAAGCTTTGTACTTCCCACATCTTATCTCTCCTTTGACTGTCAGCAAGAATCCGTTAGGGAAGCAACACGATATCAACTCAGTGGTTAGAGACAAATGCTTCAAGTCAGCCATAAAATTGTCTAATTGCCTTTGAAAATTTAACTTTTTTATAGCAGAGCCACATTTGACTGCATTATTAATACTATGACTTGGTACAGAAGAAAAAAAAAAGACCTGCTCCCTCACCTGGGAAATTCGTTCTTCTAGGTTTGTAATGTAACACAACAGAATAGACATTTAGCTACCATATCCCCAAATTCTGGGAGCACAGATGTATGTTCAAGTCTTCCAGGAAAGATGCTTAGCCTCAGAACATACAAGGATATACTGGATTTCAGAAAACCAAATCTTATTATTTATTGGCACTAGGTACTATCTGACACTCTATACCCTCTCCATCTTCCCCAGGTCACTGAGATGTCAATTCCGAGAATACGGCTTACCCCACACACACTCCCCGCTAGGTTGATCTAAACGGAAGACAGATAGAGAGGGCTGCTTTTTGAAGAGTACAATGACTATGAAGAGAAGCATTTCTCCACAAAGGCTTATTCGTGGTGGCTGGAGGCAAGGATGTGCTGATACAGACTAGGGGAACTTCAACAAGGGGAAAACTGCATTCTGTTCCTCAACTGGACATCTGCTTGGCCAACAGACTTACTAACTTGTTCTTGTCTCTATTTACTGGGACAGAGGTGGTTCAGAAAGACCACAAGGTGAAGAGGGGACCAAGCGCCCCTCGAATTCCAGATTCCAGGTTCCTGAGACATCCAGAAGTGGGCCCTCCAGAGTGAATAGCAGGAGGCAGAGAATGAATGCTACAGGGCTACTTATCTCATTAGGTTGCTGTGAGTTCTCAAATGTACAGAATAGTGCCTGACACTTATTAAGTGCTCTCAGTGCTAGTGCTTGCCTTTACTATTGTTTTATTTGAAGCCCAGATTCTACATAAATAGTCCCTATCCTCTGTGGGCTTCAATCTGTTAAAGGGAAGATAATAAAGTTTACCTCAGGGTTGTATCTATGTAAGAGCCTTGTAAGCTTTTAACGCAGTGTAAACTTTCAATTCATTCATTCATTCATTCATTCATTCATTGGACGATCTGTGAATAGCTAGGAAACGCCAGGCTATTCACAGATAGCCTGTGAATAGATAGAGTAGCAAAACAGATATGCTTCCTGCTCTTGTGGAGCCTGAAGTCTAGTGAGGAAGACTGGCATTAAACAAGTGACTCTCAGGGTGATATTAAAGGGAAGTTCAGTGTGCTCTAGCAATCATAAATTAATTGAATATGATTATTATCATATCATATCATATTATATTAGCAATATGTATCTGAGGGGAAGAACCCTGCCTGGGAGGATCAGTGAAGTTCCTTTTAAGGAAGTGGAATTTCAGCTGATACATGACAATACCTGTCATGTAAGGTATGTAAGAATGGGCCAAATGGAAAAACACTCTGGGTGGGAGAGGCAGCATGTGCAAAGGCCCAGGAGTCAGAATTCGTGTAGTACATTAGAAAAGCTGGAAGCAGTCCAGTGTGGACAGGTGACAAAGTGCAAACAGGGAGTAAGATAGTTAATTTCATGTGTCAACTTGGCTGGGCCACAGGTGCACAGATATTTATCAACATAGTCAAACGTTATTCTGAATGTTTCTGTGAGGTTGTTTTTGGATTAGATTAGGGACTCACCTAATCAGCTAAAGGCCTGAATGGAACAACAACAACAACAACAAAAACCCAACGTCCCCCAAGCAAGAAATAATTTTCTAGCAGACTGCCTTCAGACTACATCTGCAACATTGGCCCCTTCTGGTTCTCCAGCAGGTTGCCTGCACACTGGAACTAAAACATCAGCTCTCTTGGGTCAGCCTGCTGGCCCACCCTGTAGATTTTGGACTTGCCGGCCTCCATAATCATGTGAGTCGATTCCTTATAAGAAATCTGTGTCTGGGGGCGCCTGGGGGGCTCAGTGGGTTAAAGCCTCTGCCTTTGGCTCAGGTCATGATCTCAGGGTCCTGGGATCAAGCCCTGCATAGCGCTCTCTGCTCAGCGGGGAGCCTGCTTCCTCTTCTCTCTCTGCCTGCCTCTCTGCCTACTTGTGATCTCTGTTTTTCTGTCAAATAAATAAAATCTTGAAAGAAAAAAGAAAGAAGAAAGAAAGAAAGAAAGAAAGAAAGAAAGAAAGAAAGAAAGAAAAGAAAAGAAAGAAATCTGTGTCTGTATACGTACAGGTATCACTGGTCTGTGTCTCTGAAGAACCCTGACTAATACAGGGAGTAGGGAGAGACGAGGTGGTGGTATAGGCGGGAGCCACTCAAGTTCCAGTGGTCCCAGCGGGTAAGTCGTGCGATGTGAGGGCAAGGAGGTGTATGGGGCAGTGCTAAACCCTGGGAGGGCATTTCAAAGAAGTATCATGGCTAGAGCTGTGATTGTTCAATGGTCTGCCGTGGTACAGCATGCCGAGCGATGGGGCAAGGTTGTCAACATGGGTGGTGACTGCAGCAGCACGAGCAGATGTCGGAGGCTTGGATTGGGGCAAAGATGGAGAAAAGCTGACTGGAAGGATCTATGAAATATTGAGAAGTTTTGATCCACAAGGTTGGCTATTAATGTCTTTTCTCTTAGAAAAGGAAGATAAAACCTCCTGTAATTCGCTGTCAAGGTAAGTGCTTGCTAGCACAATGGATTTATCGGTTCTCCCAATTTAAACGTATTTACTTGCCCACATCTTCCATTCTATTGATTTTTCTATCCCCTCTCCTCAGTCTGACAGTGATGTAACTGTAAAAACAGGAGCCAAGAGAAAAAACGGATCAGAACGTTGGCTGAATTCCCAGACAGGAACGCACCTTCCCACCCACCAGGGAGGTGGGTGCACGGTCACAGGCGCACACAGCTCTCGTTCCCACAGACACAGGTCTCCGGGGCTCCCAGCAACAATGATTGATCAGGTATCCTTCACTTACAGCTCCTAAAGCAAATTGAGGGTAATATGACCTCCCGTGGATTCCCAGGATTGCATTTTATACGTGTGTGCTACAAACAAAACCATCCGTCTTTTTAACTCTTGACATTCAAATGCAGAAATTTAATAAACAGATTTGCTTCTCTAAGCAACCTCTGTGACTTTTAAGTGGCCTGTCGTTATGCAGTGTGAGGACTGAAGGGACAGGGCAATGGGGGAGTCAGGAGATACCTCCAGCCCCCACAAGGTAAGACTTTCAGAATCGAGTTATACCCTTACCTTGGGAACATTTTCAAAGCAGCCCTTCTGGATGGGTGTTCCATATTCTTGATTTATTCCCACAGGGGCCCTTCCTGCGGGCTTTGCTGGGCCCTAAAGTGGTGGCCTGATGTTGTCTGGCCACGGCCCGGAGTGAAGACCACGGATGATCTGTGTCCCTGAAAGGAACCTAGGCTCCTGAACTCCCTGCTGCCCCTGAAAGAGTGTTACCCAGTTAAGATCACCAGAGAATCAGGCCAAACAAAAAGGGATTCCAAGCACGCCTTTGGTCCCCCTTCCCACATGATATGAAGTTAGTTTAGGAGCCCTCATCCCATGCCCACTTTGGAGATGGTAAACAGGGCATGAATTTCCCTGCAGGATCTGAACCACTGAGAAACGACAGGGTCCCCTAGTCCCTCTTGCTCCAGCTAAGGCCTGAGCTGCAGTCTGAGGAGCTGCATTTCAGAGCCCGTGAACACAACTGACTACTAGGACCGGCAGCAGCTGTCACTCTCTCGGGGGTTCACAGATGAAAGGGCAAGGCTGAAAGGAGGGCATGGGAGGCGTGAACTCCTACCTCTTGGGGTCAATGAATGCTCAACTATCTTCGACTCTCAGGGTGTTAGCACGGCAGCATACGGGCGGACCACTCAAGACCGTCTGAAATCGATGGTAGCCAGGGGGCATGCTTGCACTCACACTCACACATGCACACACACAATTAGTACCGCAGAAGCAAACCAACAGCCCGTGGCAGCAAGAGGGTGCTGCAAGAAATATTACAAGCACACAAGTGATAGGACGGAAATGCTAGTTTCCCAGTGATGGAGCAGGAGGAAATACACCTACCGCAGTTGAGAGTCCTCAAGGCTAGGGCACAAGTCTCCAGGAATGGAGACCTGGGCACAGGCACTCATTTTTAATTTTCTTGTCTTTTAAGTAGGCGCCACATCCAGTGTGGAACCCAATGCAGGGCTTTATTTCAGACCCTAAGATCAAGACCTGAGCTGAGATCGAGAGTCGGGTGCTTAACCAACGGAACCACCCAGGTGCCCCTAATTTAAATTTTCTTAAAACAGACCAAAAGGGCTCCTGGGGTATAAAAGTTGAGCTGAGGGCATTTTCCTTTTTTGATGAGGGTTATAATTCTACTTTTGCTATTTGGGTTCCTCTAAAATAGGGTGAAAAGCACAGGAGCTGACATTATGCACATTTGTCCAACTGCAGGTGAGCTAATCTCATTATAGAAACGTGTTTCGTAGCTGAGCGGATGGCACCACTATTAGACACCAGAGGTAACAGAAGTTAGCATTAGGATTATTCTGGGATAGTAGATTACCAGCTCAGCCAAGGAAGATTCCCTCAGGCTCTAAACTCCTTGAAGGTAGTGACTTCAAAACACTTACTTTGGTATACTCAGCACCTAACACAGTCGTATCCTAAGTGGTTATTGAAGGAATCAATGAAACTCTATTCTCCAGTTGCTAAGAAAACAGTACAGAAAAATCTGAGGCTGATGGCCTTGGCACACTACAAATCCTGCGACAGCAAACCTTTCACATCATCACTTATGGCAAAGACTGGAGAACTCCAGAGCCAGAAGGGACCTAAAGTTCCTCTCTGGGCAGGATAAGAATGAGTCCCCAAGATGATAAACATAAAAAGAGCTGTCCCCTTGTGGCATAAAGCAGTACTTCTGAGCTCTTATTAAGAAAAGCAGTGGTTGGTTTGGTCACTTAGGATGTTCCCGAGTATGCAAACCGCTTCCTAAAGAAGCCTGAGGGTCTTCCAGCCATAAGCTGGTCCAGTAACAGAAAAAGCCTCCTTGAAATACCTTCTCTTTAGAGCTTCTGCATGACAGTCTTCAAAGGCAAGTTCCCTCTTTCTATTTACCCAAAGCCAGCCTCTCTCTTGCCTCTCTCACAAAGACAGCTGCTCCCCGATGCAAAGAAGCAAACGGCCTCTCAGAGAGAAAAGGGAAGATGCAAATCTTGTCCAACGCAAAACGGACAGCCCGAGGGTGCCACCGCCCCTAAAAGACCCTTTCCCGTGCCAGGACGTTGGCATACCCTAACACCGTTAATGAAGAGAGACCAAAACAACAGACCGAAGAGGCTGCTCCAGCTCTCAGGGGGAAACCTCCCGTCTCTATCTGACCTCCGCAGGCTGAGGGCACAGGGCTCGTCCCTGCATCACTGTTTAGGGATGCTTGTGACCTGCAGCAATCCCGAGTCCCTGTACTTTTGACTCCCTGACAAGCTGAAGGCTGAATCTCAGGAGGTTTGGGGCAGGGCTTTGGGCCCCTAGAAGTGTCCCTCCTTCCCTTATGCAGGGCCAGCTGTGGCCAGATAGCAAAGACCAGCAAGGGGGCACGTCTGAACAGGTGGAGCTCACAGCCATGAAGACTCTCCCTCCTAATCTCTTCTGGAAGAAAAGGAAAAAAAGACCAAAAACAGTTCTATGAGAAATTTCTCTAGAATCAAAAGATGCTATTCCCTATATCTTCTGTGGCTGCCCTAGAAAAACTTCCCAGACTACTGGTGTGTGCTGCTGACTCAGGAAGCTAGAATCCCTGCCACGGATTTTGCAAAGCCCAAGTACGCATCATCAAAACGAGAGACACAAACCAAACAGGGCTGACAATTTCCAACTTAGAAGGGTTACCAGTTTATTTTATGGCCTGTCAAGAAGGGTCATCACACCGATTCAAGATCGCATCCCCAATATTATTTCCTGTTCTAAATTGAAACGATATTGACATATAACATTATCTCATTTTCAGTATTTCACGTCTTAGTTTCCCCTTCAGCAGGTTTTGAGGGAGCAGGCCTGGCATCAGTCTGCTCTGCAGGAAGCTACTTGGCAATTCATTCTCTATTCAGACACGCAACTGAGCTCCTAAAGCATGGCACCAGCCCCAACAACAGCCTCAAGAAGCCCACTTTTGGCGGTTGCCTGCCCTTCGGCAGAGCCCTGGAAACTGGAGCTTCTACAGGCATCTCCCAGGGACCCTTCTCCCACGGCTTACATGCCAACATACTGTATAGACACTGCTGCAGGCCAGAAGTTAACCAGATCGGGCTCTGAAAACAGGCCCCGTATCTATCTATATACACTGATAGGGGATTCTTCCCGGAGACACGAATAAACGGATACTGAGGCATTTCATTTGCCAACACAAGCCAAAGAACTTACGATGGAGATTAGGAAGGATATTATTAAAAATATAGGTGGGACACCTGGGTGGCTCAGTCGGTTAAGCATCTGCCTCTGGTCCTGGGATGGAGCCCCACGTCGGCTCTCTGCTCAGCAGGGAGCCTCCTTCTCCCTCTCCCTCTGCCTGCTGCTCCCCCTGCTTGTGCTCTCTGCATCCCCCTTCAAATAAATAAATAAAATCTAAAATATATGTATATAGGTTATTAAAAATATATACTTAATATATAAATTTTGTCTTTAAAAGTAAATATGTATTATAAATGCGTAAAAAAAAGACCGGAAGGGTTTACTTCAAAGAAATAGTGCTACTCCCTCAGAGCTGGAATCGGGTGACTTGTTTTCTTTTTTGTGCTTACATATTTTCTGAGGATTTTCTATAAGAAAAATATTATAAGAAAAAAGACTGCTATTTTTTACAAAGGAAAATAGGTCTGATCTGTTCGATTCTCTGCAGCCACACTGCAGCCGCCCTAATGCAGGCCCCCAGCATCTCCACTCTGAACTAAAACTTCACCTCTTGCCGCTTACAACCAGACCTGTTTCACTTTCTCTGGTTCCTCCTCGCTGGGCAAGAATTCTCTTTTAAAAATATAAATCTGATTCTCTCATTTCCATTCTTAAAGTCTTTCACAGCATACTGGGCGCCCTTCGGTTAAAATTCACCATTCTTCACATGGCTCGAGCCTGCTGGCCCCTTCACTCCAGTCTCACTCCGGGGGCAGGCTAGTTCTGGCTTGTCGACACGCTGCTTCCCCCATCTGGGACTCTCTCTCTTCCTTTAATTCTTACTCATCTCTGAAGACTGAGTCTACATACTGCTTCCAGAAAGCCCTTCCCTGACACGCCAGTCCAGGGAAATCCACTCGGTACCTTGAAGATTTCTTTCATGACTCTGATTAGACTTATAATTCCTTGTTTAACAACCTGGCCCCTAAGCCCTCCGAGGACAAGGACCACAGGGGCCCCACCCCGGCACGACGTACGAGTTCACGGAATATTGAATTTGAACGCTTTATTTCTTTAAAAATGAAGTTCTGAAAACCAGGGCAACATTAAAGAAAATCTCTGTGTTTCTCGGCATGGTATCTCCTGTGATATTTTAAGAATTACATTTTAAAAGAAGAGCATGTGGGAGGATAAACATTTATTGTGCCAAGATTTCCTATATCTACTGTTCTCTGAGACAAAACAAATAGCAATCACTATCATAACTAAAGCTAATATTACTGCTGCCTTTTAAAAGCATGCTCCATTCTTGCTCACGTGAAACAAGAAGGGCTGGACTCTCTGACCCCTTCCACGCTACAGCCCAGATTTCAAAGTTCCAGGGGATACTTCTTAGCTCATCTGGCCATCTGGACACCAGGTCCATGCCTGGCTCAACAAAAGCCCTTAATAATCCAGGCCTATGGAATAATCCAGAAAAGATGTGAACTGTTGACAGAAGACCATTTTGCTAGGACCTTGGGCCCCTCTCCTTCTCATCCTTTGTGGGGTCGCCGTGGCAACTGTGATATTTTTCGAGTCTTTGCTATTTGCTGTGCTGCTGACAGATCTGCAGCCAGGCATATGCACCGCACTTCTGTTCACACATCTGTGCAGGTAACTGCCTTCAGATGGGCCCGCGGCCCGTGCAACAGACCAGACACATGTAAGCTGCAGAACGCTCAGAAAAAGGGCAAGGACCAAACTTCCTCTCATTCTCATAGCTTGAGTTCATTTTCCAATCTCTTTCCAAGATTCTTATGGGGAAAGGCAAATAAATGCCCAGACAAAATACCATGTGATCCAAAGAATCATTTCTGTTGGGGCGCCTGGGTGGCTCCGTGGGTTAAAGCCTCTGCCTTTGGCTCAGGTCATGATCTCAGGGTCCTGGAATCGAGCCCTGCTTTAGGCTCTCTGCTCAGCAGGGAGCCTGCTTTCCCCTTCTCTCTCTGCCTATTCGTGATCTCTCTCTCTCTCTCTCTGTCAAATAAATAAGTAAAATCTTAAAACAAATAAACAAATGCTACCAGAAAACAATAGTCTGAGAGATGTCCTTTTCCATTGTGTAAAGCTAGTATTTCTTTTTTTTTTTTTTTAAAGATTTTATTTATTTATTTGACAGAGAGAGAAATCACAAGTAGGCAGAGAGGCAGGCAGAGAGGGGGGGGGAAGCAGGCTCCCTGCCAAGCAGAGAGCCCGATGTGGGGCTCGATCCCAGGACCCTGAGATCATGACCTGAGCCAAAGGCAGAGGCTTTAACCCACTGAGCCATCCAGGCGCCCCTAAAGCTAGTATTTCTAACCTGCGATCTTAGGATCAGGTTCCATCTACCACTCTACTTAAACCTCTACCTCTTTAACAGGTACCTCCCCAGAATCCACAAATATTCAAGACTCATCTTAAAATCCTTCAAATAAGGGAAAGCACTTACCCAATTTCCTTTTCTTTCGTGCAAGATATTTAAATAATTCATTGCCTTGACTTCCTTAGGTCATTCACCAATTGAATATAACTACACAAACATTACTCATCATTCACTAAAACTTCTTTAAAGACCAATGACTACTGGGGCATCTGAGTGGCTCAGTGGGTTAAAACCTCTGCCTTCAGCTCAGGTCAGGATCTCAGGGTCCTGGGATTGAGCCCCACATCGGGCTCTCTGCTCAGCAGGGAGCCTGCTTCCCCCTCTCTCTCTGCCTCTCTGCCTACTTGTGATCTCTTTCTCTCTGTCAAATAAATAAATAAAATCTTTAAAAAAAATTTTTTTTTAATTAAAAAAAAAAGAATCATTTCTGTTTGGCTGGAGATGCATTCTACTATTTTATTCTTCAGTTCATAGCCTTCCTAAAGAGATGATCATGCACCATCCTTATAATCTGCTCCATAACATATGAAACATTTTAGACCATAATTTATGTATTATTCAAAAACATTTATCAAAAATTTAAAATATGTCAGATAGTGCACTAAGTACTATTACCATCTATCGGCCCAAGACTCTCAAATTCGTATCTCAATTCCAAATCTCTCCTCCAAACTCCAGACCCACATGTCCAGCTACTCATCATTTCCACCTGGATGTCTCAAGAGACAAATCTACAAATCTAAGACCAAACTTATCGTTCTCCAACCTAGTCTCCTCCAGTGTTCCTATTGCAACTCTGCGGGTCTAAAAATTTAGTGTCAATCTTGAAATCTCCTTTTTCCTATTCCCCCTATCAAATACTTCAACTCATCATCACAGCATCCTATCAGTTTCGCTTCCAAAGTCTCTCTCATATCCATCTCTACTACCAATAATTAATTTTCTTTTTTTTTTTTAAGATTTTATTTATTTATTTGACCGAGAGAGAGAGATCACAAGTAGGCAGAGAGGCAGAGAGAGAGGGGGAAGCAGGCTCCCTGCTGAGCAGAGAGCCCAATCTGATGCGGGGCTCGATCCCGGGACCCTGAGATCATGACCTGAGCCAAAGACAGAGGCTTTAACCCACTGAGCCACCCAAGTGCCCCCCAATAATTAATTTTCTTACAGTTCTAGAGGCTAGAAGTTCAAGATCAAGGTTTAGAGTATTCAGATGCTGATAAGAGCTCTCTTGCTGGCTTGCAGATGACCACCTTCTTGATCCGTTGTCACAGCAAGGCCTGTCACATGGCCTTTCACTGGTGCATGGATGGGGGTTGGGGAGGATGAGGTGCAGAGGGGAACAAGCTCTCTGATGTCCCTTCTTAAGGGCACTAACCCAATCAAATTAGGGGACTCCCCCTTCTGACCTCATTTAACCTTAATTACTCCCTCACTCCAAATACAGCCAACCACACTAGGGATTAGGGCTTCAACATATGAACTTTGGGCGGGGGGGAGCGCATATAATTAATCCATAACACTTTTACGAAGAAGAGACACCAAGATGCTTGCAGAGGAAGAAAAAGTCATATGAGAACTCAGCAAGAAGGCAACTATCAGCAAACTAAAAATGAGGCCTCAGGAGAAATCAATACTGCCAGCACCTTGATCTTGGACTTGCAGCCTCTAAAACTGTAGAAAAATAAGTTTCTGTTGATTAAGCCACTCAGTTTGTGTACTTATGGCAGGCCAAGCAAACGGATACAGATTTCCATGGCTCTTAAGAAACATATCCATGTCCCTGACTTTGATGTAAAAGGTTCTGCATGAAACCACCCTGCTAAGGCCATCCCTCTTAACACAACTCTTAACTTTCTGGGAATTGGTCACACTGGGTTTTCCTTCAGTTCCTCACTGGTGATTTGCTTTCTTGCACCATATGACTTTGCGAGAGCTGATCTGTCTGCATGAAATGTTCATCAGATATCAGTTCATCTTCCTTCCTTCCTTCCTTTTTTTTTAAAGATTTTACCCATTTATTTGACACAGAGAGAGAGAGAGCGCACACACAAGCAGGGGGAGCAGTAGGCAAGTGGAGAGGGAGAAGCAGGTTCCCCGCTGAGCAGGGAGCCCAACATGGGGCTCAATCCCAGGACTCTGGCATCACACCAGAGCCGAAGGCAGACGCCTGACCCACTGAGCCACCTCAGGCACCCCAGATATAAGTTCATCTTTAGCCTTTCCTGATCCCCCAGCTTAGATCAAGTTCTGATGTGTACCCATACACTCAAGTTCCTTTCTTTCAGATCACTGGTCTCAGTTTGTATAATACATTCATCTCAATGATTTTTTGGTTGTCCATTTCCCCTTAGATTATGAACACCATGAAGGTAGGAATTATGTCGAGTTTTGCTTCTCCAGGGATCTTCAGTACCTGGCTCAGTACTTGGATAAGGTAGGAGAGTAAGAGCAATTTATTAGATGAATCAGTGAAGGTATGAAGACATGGGCTTTGCTCTCCAGGGTCTGCAGATAGGCTTATATCTGAAAAAGGTGAAGCAACTGTTATAGTGGCTATGACCGGAGATCCCCGGATCCTAGCTGGTGTTACCATGGTTTATCCACATCCCACTATATAGTCTAACAACCTTAGGAAAACAAACTAGGCTTCTGGCCTTCTACTCTATTTAGTAATTTTAAGTTGACAATGGAAAAGATAATTTCTCTTTTTAAAAAGTGTTGCTTGTTTAGAAGAAGAATAAACATAACTCAGTTTTTCCTTGTAGCAAATTATAAGGATAATTATGTTGGTTAAAAAACCTATCTGGACTATAAATCCAAATTGCTTCATCTATAACGATTCCACTATAAGTTGTTTTTTTCTACATGATGTTTTTAATCAGTGTCTCAACGACTTTTTAATAAATGCACTATATCAAATTTGAGAAAACTAATAATGCACATCAGATTTTCGTCCTATCTGAATTTCATTAAATGAGTTGCTGGATTCTATTAATAAAAGAAACCAGCTCTGTGTTAACAATAGAAATCACTGTACTTCTTTTTACAATGTATTAAAAATTACATACTTGCCATCACTATAATCAAAGAAAGAACTGCCTTCCACTAACTTAATCTGAAATAGTAATTACAATCTAGAAGCTGACTATAATAAAGTTGTTAAGCTACTACTCATGAAAAGAAGTTATGGACAAATTAACTTCTGTCAGACCAACTTTATCTGATTCCTGTGGCTGCTGAAACAAGTTCCCAAGTAAGGCTCACCACTGAGGGTCCACCTAGATAATCCAGGAGAAGCTCCTTCTCTCAAGGTCCTTAATTATATATATATATATTGCCATATAAGGTAATATCCATTCTTTTATCATATAAGGTAATAGTCATAGTGTCTGGTGATTAAGAAGTGAATATATCTATCTTTGGTGGGCCATTTTGTCTACCAAACATACCAACCCTACCACCAATAACAACAAGAAAAGCCCAACAAAACAATAAAAAATCTGTTTGAAGGCATCAGAGAGCTGCCAAGGTGGCGGGGACCTGGTAGCCAAGATGATGAAGGAAAGGTTAGTATGAAGAGATGAGCCAAACATTCAGGGTCACATTTTCCTTTCTGGCATTTGCTGATTTGCAAGCAGTTGTTGAGGGATTTCACAAAACACTAAGGTGGAAGAACCTGAATAAATACTTCACACTTCATTTAGGGGACGCTGAAAAGGGTGAACTGCCCTAGGAATAAGCGTAAACTGGAAAGAAACTAGCCCTCACAGAGACTGAAACCTAGCATGGGATCCATTCCAGTGAAAGTAAAACCAAGGAGCAGGAGAAGAAATGTATAGGTCATATTATCCAGCTAAGGTCTGATGTCCAGCATACATAAAGAATGCCTCCAAAAATCAATAAGAAAAAGAGACAATCCAGTGGGAGAATGGTCCAGAGTCTTTTACATATAACTTCACAAAGAGGCTATCAAATAGTCAATGAACAAATGGAAAGGTGCTCAACTTCAAAAGTCATCAAGAAAAAAGAAAATAAAACCACTACACTCTCATAAGAATAGCTAAAGGTTTTGTTTTTTTTTTAAAAGATTTTATTTATTTATTTGACAGAGAGAGAGATCACAAGTAGGCGGAGGCAGGCAGAGAGAGAGGGGAAAGCAGGCTTCCTGGGGCTCAATCCCAGGACCTTGAGATCATAACCTGAGCCGAAGGCAAAGACTTTAACCCACTGAGCCACCCAGGCGCCCCAGAATAACTAAAGTTTTAAAAGACTGAAAATACCAAGTGTTGACATAGATCTGGGGCAATGGGAATGCCCCTACACCTCTGGTCTGGTTCGGGGTGGGGGGTGTAAGTTGGTATGACCACTTTAGAAAACTGTTCGGTAATGCCAACATACATATATCCTATGCCCAAACAATTCCCATTCTACAGATATAATCAACAGAAATGCAAACAGCTATGCATCAAAGGATATATGGGGAATGTTCATTAAAGCATCACTCTTTTTTTTTTTTAAGATTTTATTTATTTATTTCATACAGAGAGAGAGATCACAAGTAGGCAGAGAGGCAGGAGGAGAGAGAGGAAGAAGCAGGCTCCCTGCTGAGCAGAGAGCCCGATGCGGGGCTCGATCCCAGAACGCTGAGATCATGACTGGAGCTGAAGGCAGCGGTTCAACCAACTGAGCCACCCAGGTGCCCCCTTTTTCTTTTTTAATATTTTATTTATTTACTTGACACAGAGAGAGAGATCACAACTAGGCAGAGAGGCAGGCAGAGGGAGAGGGGGAAGCAGGCTCCCCACTGAGCAGAGAGCCGGAACGTGGGGCTAGATCCCAGGACCCCAAGACCATGACCCGAGCTGAAGGCAGAGGCTCCAACCCACTGAGCCACCCAGGCGCCCCAAAGCATCACTCTTAATAGCAAAACACTATAAATAAGTTATCAGTAGCCTGTCTAAACATAGGGATGATGTGAATTGTCTCTGTTTCCACAAAATATATTATGACAGGCTACTGAGCATGTATCATGCACATTGTAATTCCATTTATGATCTGATTACTTAAGTAACTAAAATGTGACAGAGTTTGATAATTCTTGTCACAAATTAGAACACTAAATTTTCCTTTGTTATGATTTTTTAACAATTTATCTCTAGAACAATAAATGCATCCTGAATCTCTAACCATGTCATAAATAGGGAAATATTTAATTACTTTACAAGAAAGTATAAACTTCTCTGTCTCTTTCATAAAGCTCATTGCCACCTAAAATGAACATTAATGCTTTTCTCTAGAATGAAATTAACCAAGACATTTGGGTTATGTTCTGAAGTAGTTGCTTGGTAATTGCTTATTGCTTTAGGAGCACAAAAAATTGGAAATAAAATTTAAAATACAGTACAGACAATTTTAAAAAGCCATAGAGCAACTTAAATGTCTATTAACAGCAGAAAGGAAAAATAAATTATGATATATTCAGACTGTATAACAGTGCAAATCCATAAGCTATTACTGCCCACAACCATGTGAATAAATCTCACAAACATTCTGCTTCACAGAAGAAACCAGACACAGAAAAGACACACCGTATGATTCTTATACAAAATTTAGAAACAAGCAAAACTTATCTATTATGTTAGAAGTCAGGACAATGATTCGGAAAGGAGGGCAGGTAGTAACCAGGAGGGACTGGGGAGAGGCTTCTGGGCCACTGCCTGCATTCAGTTTCCTAATCCAGATGGTAGTTTTGTTGACTTTTAAAAATTCATCCATCTATAGGTTCATGATTTATATCCTTTTCAGTTGGTATATTTTAATTGAAAAAAATTTTTTTTAAAGCTCTAAGCCTCTGGTTGTCAATTTTCTGAAAGGAAAGCACTCATTTTTCTAAGAAAAGAAAGGCAACAAGGATTATTACTCTGCTTTACAGGTTAGCTGAGCAATCTCCCCCAGTCAGTCCGTGTCTTTGAAGAAAATTAGTATTGATGTACAAAGTGCTGCAACCGCCAGCTGCTAAGCTTAGTGGCGTTTCTGACACTGCCAACAAATTAGTTTCCAAGCCTCATGATTACTGGTAAAGTGCTGCAAATATCTTCTCATAGTTAAGAGTTAAGTGCACACCAACAGGAAACTATGGATGCTGCTGCTGTGCAGACCCTGGCCCGTAGCCCCACACTCCGGGCGGCACGGCCAGCTCCAGATGACTGCTCAGGAATTCTGTATCCCATGACTACACCTCCCGCCCCAAACTTAGCTGGAGACACTCGCCACTGTGTTAAAGATTTTATTTATTTGTTTGTTTGTTTGGGGAGAGACAGAACAAGGGGAGGGGCAGAGGGAGAGAAAGAGAAATCCAAGCAGACTCTGAGCTGAGCGTGGAACTCGGCACGGGCCTCCATCCCAGGACCCTGAGATCAACACCTGAGCCGAAGGCAGACACTTAACCAACTGAACCACTCGGGTGCCTCAACACTCATGGTTGTTTTAAAAGCAACAGATGGCTGAGATTTGCCTCATGGCAGTTCATGAGGGAGTGGAGAGAGTCGGGTTCGACAACTGACTTATCCGAAAGAGAAATTTTTTAACATTGCCCCTTTGTTTGTTGATCCTGAGACCCAGCCTCTCCACCAGATGTGTTTGGAGTTTTGCAAATATAGGACTTACTGATTTTTAAAAAATAATTGCTGTAGGGGTGCCTGGATGGCTCAGCCGGCTAGGTGGCTGCCTGTGGCTCAGGTCATGATCCCAGGGTCCTGGGATTGAGCCCTACATCGGGCTCTCTGCTCAGCAGGGAGCCTGCTTCCCCCTGTCTCCCTGCCTGCCTCTCTGCTGCTTGTGATCTCTCTCTCTCTCTCTCTCTGTCAAATAAATAAATAAAATCTTTAAATAAAAAAAAAGCAGCAGCAAACAACTCACTGGGCTGGGCACTGCACTAAGAACTTTCCATGCATCCTTCCAGATAACTAGCATGAGTCTGTTCATATTATTACACTACCTTATCCCATTTTACAGATAGGACATAAAGGCTCAAAAAGGGTAAGTTTCCACAGTACTAGGTGGCCTTCTAGATACAAGGAAAAATATAAATGCTACCCAGTGAAGCTAAAAAAATAATTATCTGGAAAGATCTTTAAGTGTCCCACTTATTTACTAATATACCCCTTAAAATATGAGGCGCCTCAGAGATTCCACCAGTCAGGATAAGCCAGGTAACAAACAAACCCAAAATCACAGTGGCTAAACAACACAAATTCATTTCACATTCAAGCAATGTCCACCTAGGCTTGGCAGGAGCTGTTTGCTCTCTGACTAGCCCTGGCTGACAGAGAAACCATCATCTGGAACTTTGCCAGTCTCCATGGCACAGGGAAAGAGAGATCTAGTGATCACATGATCTAGCCCAGAAGTAACACAATATGCTCTTCACAGCTCACTGGCCGAAAGTTGTCACGTGGCCCCACAAACACAAGGAGGCAAGGAAGTGCAAGCCCATCACGTGCCTAGAAAATAGAAAGATTTGAATATTCAGTGAGTAGCACTAATATTTGCACAGGGAATTAGGGCTCAGTGTGGTTAAGAGCACAGAGTGTGAAACAGCAGGCTTGGCTCTGAACCCCAATGTAGCCATGCACTAGCCAGATACCACACCACAACTTAGAGAAGGTACCTTGATCTATTCGTGCCTCCGTTTCCCCATCCATAAAACGGGCATAGTGACAGCATTTACCTCATAGGTTTGTTAGAAGGTTAAATGAGTGTTTCTGTCTGTAAGCAACTTAGAACAGTACCTGGCAGTTACTTACCCCATAAGTACTACATGGCTTATGTTATTTTGAAAACAATTTTGAAAGGAAAAGCTTTTAACTTTTGTAATGTAGTTAATGAAGGGGCATTGTGTGAGGTATTAGTGCAGAAGCCAACGCACACGAAGCAGGTCTGCCACAAACGGCAGCCGTTATGAACAGAGAACCAGGAGGCCCAGGCCCTACTTGGTCAGGCCTCTCATCAGCTGCCTGCCTGGGCCTTGGCTTCTAGGTTTCTCTCTTAGCTTTAAAAAGAGGGGCCATACAAGGTGATTTCCAAGGTTCTCTAGCACTAAAAGCTTGGAATTCTTCAATTCATGGGTCATTGACTTGACCTAACAAGGTATTTTTCATTGTTTACTCTTCGTTCTTTTACCTTTAAGGATAACCTCCCCTTCCCTGGCTGGATCAGAAAAGTGAACCTCACCTGGATTCTCCCCTCTAGACACACCTAGCCTAACACCATCGACCTGGAAAAGCGCCCACCTGCTGCTAGCCGATGCCAGGAAGCTGCCAGGAGAAAGGCAGGTCCCCATACACTTCAAAGGAGGTGCCTCCCCTCCCAAGCAGAGAGGTTAGAGGGGTAAACAGTCACCCAGAGCGGAGCTGGCCTCCACCCAGAGGGCGGTGAGCTCACCTCCTCCCACAGCTGAGTGAGGACTTCCAAACACTCAGCACACGACACCACCCACCACTCAGAAGCGCCCCCCCTTCCCTCCAGGGTCCTGGGTGGGCCCTGAACCTGTGTGTTGGAGGGACAGGAGCTGTCACCCTTGTGGTTTAAGAGGAGCCAAACATTCCCAGGGACCTTTCTGTTGTCCGGTCTGGCCCTATTCTGTGGTCAGGGACAGAAGTACAAATTTAAAAATCAGGAAAAGATGCTATGAGGGAAAAAAAAAAAAAAAAAGCTGTCAGTAAAACAAAGCCTTAACGAGTGGGAAGTCAGCCACGATATCGCAACCTTAGCCGAACCCACGGAACGTGTGAATAACAATGGGCACGTGCCAGGAGAAGACATCTCTAAATGCTGCTGTTTTTTCAACGTTAGGGACTACATCACGATTTTAGTCTCAGTAGCTGAGGCCCCTCCTTTCCAGGAGCTATGAAAGCCCCCTTCACGAATGTCATCCATCACCTTGAGCCTGTTGTGCCTCTCAGGAGGTGTCTGGGAGCATGCACTGCGTACGACTTCTCTCTCTGCACCGTGTGTTATCATCTCTCCCGGCTGGAATGGCATGGGTACGGGCTCCGGGCAAGGGCCACCTGCAAGGTAAAGCTTTCCCTGAATTCCCCACCATTTCTGGGTCACTTCCTATCAACAGCACCCGTCTGACGCTGCCTCGTGCCATCGTTTAAGGTTCAAGCCCACCGCCGTGTGAGTGAGCCCTGCTGGAAGTAGACTGTCCAGCCCCATCAAATTGCAGATGACGGCAGTCGTGGCCAGGGTCTTGACTGCAACCTCGAGAGGGACTCCAAGCCAGAACCCCCCAGGGAGGCCACTCCCAGATTCCAGATTCACAGTACGGACCTGACCTAACAGAAGCTTATTTTTCTAAATAAACTGCTAACTGTGGGGTAATTCGTGATGCAGCAATAACTGATTGACTTTGTAACTAACAAATCACCCATAAGTACTTGATAAAACAATTTGAATAAAAAACAAGTTGATGGAACACAGGTGATGGTTATACACTGTTGACTACAATTCTTTCAACGTTGCTGTACGTAGAAAAAATTTTCATGATTAAATGTTGGGGGGAAAAACAACATAAAACATAACATAAAACTGGCAGCTATCTATCAGTCCATGACACAACTGCAATAACGTTTTCTGAACAACAGAAGAGAACAGCTTACAAGGGCGACCAAGGAAGATAGTCTATTTTTAAAGCAGATATCTTTAGAACATTATATACTATATATGTTCTTAGAGTGCATATTTGTGGGCGCCTGGGTGGCTCAGTCATTAAGTGACTGCCCTCAGCTCAGGTCACAATCCCAGGGTGCCGGGATCAAGCCCCACGTCGGGCTCCCTGCTCAGTGGGGAGTCTGCTTCTCCTTCTGACCCTCCCGGTGCTTGTGCGCTCTCTCTCACTGTCTCTTTCTCTGTTAAATAAAAAAATAAAATCTTAAAAAAATAAAGTGCATATTTGTGTATATCAAGTAGTAGAGTAAATGTATGTGTGCTATGTTACTCATTTTTCTTATCCTAACTTCCAATTTTCCAAAAGATATCAACCTGCCAATTTCAGTTTTATCAGTCAGGGTGTTTGTTTTTCAGGAACCCCATGACTGACAAGAAATTACTGTTAGATCAACAATAACCTATTTCTTCAGATGGGGGCACCTACTCTACGCTGTGTTGCATAGTCATTCTGTCTGATTTAGTTCCCAAGCTTATTAGGCTAGCTGAATTCCCTGCTGCCTTATCAGGTAATGGAAATTTGACTAACTTTTACAAAACACACTCAACACAAAGCTGCATGAAATGGATACTTTTGCGCTCCAGAGAAGGTGGACTGGCCAGACTGGTGTCGATGCCGGTTCACGTTTTCCTTCATCTTTACCTGGACCTGACGCCACTAGTTCACATTTTTATAGTGAAATCAGTCTGCTATAATTGCAGTTCGTACCAAACATCGATAATGGATTTTTAGAGAAATAGTGCAACTAGTCTAGCTTTTTTTAAATTAAAGATTTTTTTTTTTTTGAGAGAGAGAGAGAGAGAGCACACAAGCATGATGGGAAGGGGCAGGGGGAGAGAGAATCTCAAGCCAACTCCGTGCTGAGCACGGAGCCCAACATAGGGCTCAATCTCACAACCCCGAGATCACAACCTGAGCTGAAGTCAAGAGTCTGTTACTTAACCCGTAGCCTACTTTTTAATGTAATGGCATGAGCCATAAAACATTTTGGGGAAAAACAGCAATTCAGGCTTATTATTTTCTCCAAATATAAATAAACTGAAATCTGCCTGTCAATGATGGGCGTCCACTTTGTTTATCTTACGGACATCAGAGGGGTCACCACAATGTAACTGATTATAAGAGCTCCTCCATTACGAAGCACACAGTGTTGTGCTAAAGATAAACTTGGAAAACACTGACATTTGGATTCAGTGTTTAATAGAGAGTTGGGCATAGTATCTTCCCAACACAACCAACATAGTTGGAAGGAGAGGCCCCCACGGTATTCACTGCAGACAAGTAACATGTTATGGGGATTACGGATTAGCTTGTTTAACCTCGCCACATCTCCTCCTAGTCGGGGACTACATTTTATAGTCCCCACACCCAGCAGACAGAGATTGGGATGTGATCCAACTAAACACAACTGTGCAAAGTTAGGAAGCTGGAAGTGAAGTAGAGGGCTTCTCTGTGCAGCTTTTGGCTCGCAAGCAAGGTGTGAAAAATGGGAGGTTTTCTGTAGCCACCTTGTAGGACTGTTCTCCTGGGTGCTGAAAGGCATTATGCTGGCAACCTTCTCTCAATTCAGGCTTCCTGATCCCTGGCACCCAGGCAGGGAATAGGTTCTTGAACCCACAGCCCCCGTTAGTGTCCTCTGAGTTGGAAGCCCCTGGTAGGTCAGTTCCTCACTGTCTGGGAACCACCTGGAGCCCAGCCCAGGACTGGGCAAACTGGGGAGCACTCAATGCCTGTCTCTCTCACTTAAATTACCTGGAGGGGTTTCTGTTTCCTGCACCCAGCCCAACAAAAATCCTGCGTCTTTTGAAAATATTACAAAATGCACATGCAGCCATCCTACGTTTCCCTTCTAACCCCCAAGCTCTGACCACTCCAGGAGGGGTGCAGGTGCCGGAACTACACAAGCCCCGGAGGAAACAGAAACACAGAGAGCTGGTGAGGAAACGGAGAACTAGCACAGCGACTGGGTCAGGGGCGGCCCAACTGTGCACCGAAGGGACGAACAGAAGAGGGGAAGAGGAAAACCCAAAGGATATGACTAAATTTAGATTTAATTTGCACTCAATTAACCAATTTGTGAAATTGATTTAAGTTATTAAGTTGATTTAAAGGAATGAGTGAATTGATTAAGCGACCGGCCACAGACCTGCCTGAAGACACACGTGACTTAGGGAAACCAGGCTTGCTGCTCTGGAGTCAGAGCTCACACTGCGTAAGATGAGGCTAACACAGGGCGTGCCGGCCGCCGCTCTTCTCCGTGTGGGCCACTTACCCGAGCGCTTCCGGGCTGTGGTTTCACAGGGGTTCAGATTTCCAGTTACAGGGAAAGGCAGGAAGCACGCTTTTGGTTCAAAGCCAGCAATTCCGAGTTGCACTCCCAGGGCTGTTCCCGCTGACCGGGCAGACAAATCCCTGACCCGCTTCCTCTGGCCACCATGACGCCCTGCAGGACAAGGCCCTCCGCAGCAGCCGCAGCAGCCAGCACTCTCTACGCACCCTATCTAACCTTACGGCCACGCCACCAGGTGGATATCACTGAATAGGCCCCGAACTCCAGCCCCTCTGCTGGCTGGTTCCACCACCCCCATCAGGGTCCGAGCCTCCATCCTGTCCCACCTGGTCATTGCACAGCCTCCGGCCTGGTCTTTCTGCGCCTGCCCTTCCCCTCCCACTACCGACCATTCCTCATCACAACTCCCAAGGCGGTCCTGTTAATCCTTCCGTCAGATCACGACCCTTTTCTACCCAAACCTCCTTTCCCCGAACATGGCTTCTCACACTACCCAGAACAGAAGCTCAGGTCTGCAGAATGGCCTATAAAGTCCTCCGGGATCTGCTCCCTCTTTCCTCTCTGATCACACCTCCTACTAGTCCCCTGGCTCACTCTACTCCAGCCACACTGGCCTCCTTGCGACTCTTCCAACACACAAGGTGCACTTCTGCCTCAGGGGCTTTGCACTGCTGGCTCCCTACATAAACTCTTCCTCACCTAGATGATCTAAATGCCCTCTTCTTGAGCCCCCAGAGGTGCACGAATGGTACCTTATCAGTGATGCCTTCTCTGACCACCTTGTTTAAAGTTGCAGTCTTAGCATTTATCACTACCTATATATTTATTTTGTTTACTGTTTTTTTTACCCTTTTCTAGCCCCGTGGGGGTAGGAATTGTTTTGTGCAAGGCTGTATCAGCCACATCGTAGGCACTTAATAAATACTTGCTGAATTTAATGAACGGATGAAGAATTGAAGGGATAGAGAGCTCGTCCAGGTGTGCACAGACAGTACGAAGCAGCGCTAGGGGCCAAATTCAGGTTCTGACTCAGGCGCCCGCACTCTATCCAGGGCTCCTGAAACCCTCCTTCCACATCCCAAGGGCTGGCAGACACGCAGCAGGCATAGTTTTGAACTGATGTGAGTCTAACGGTTTGCTGTCCTCTTCTCCGCCCAGCAGAGGTGCCCACCTGAGATGCCCTGGGCCCAATCAACACTGCTTCTTAACCGGGCAGAGAGGCAATGGGAGCCCACTCTCTGCAGATTCTTCTTGTCCTTCTCGGGTTTTGTTTTGTTTTGTTTTGTTTTAGATTTTATTTATTTGTTAGAGGAAGAGAGCACAAGCAGGGGAACAGCAGGCAGAGGGAGAGGCAGGCTCCCTGCTGAGGAAGGAGCCCGATGGGGATCCAGGACCCCAGGATCCCAGGATCATGACCTACGCTGAGGGCAGACGCTTAACTGACTGAGCCACCCTAGCATCCCTTTTCTTGCCCTTCCTCTAATCCTTCCTTGAGAGCCCCAGCAGTCAAAAAGCCTCAGATCCACCCACCGGTTGAATGCAAAATGATGGGCACAGCCCAATAAGCTCTGTACTCTTAACCCAACCTCTCACACTGGCAAGGTAGTTTCTCCAGATTACCTTCTATTTAAGCACAAATATTGGGTCCACGCCAAGCGTTCTGCAGCCTGCGGGATGGAAGAGAGAGTGGACGGGCTCTCCAGCACTAGGATGAGGCTGGGGAGGGAGCAATGGATGGGTTACAGCACAGGCTTACACAGAATAGAGGCAGCAATCGCAGCAGCAGCAAAGGATGGCTGCAAGCCCGTTAGAGTCACTTCCCCGCGCGCCTCCCTTTGTTGAATGAACTATGTCTTTGAGGAGGTAGACCACTAGCTAGAGATTGGCAGTCTTTCTTGCTATACTCTATGTTGAGGACTCTGGGTTTCTTTTGATTAAGCGAATTAACATAAATAACAGACTTAGAATAGTACGTGCCATGCTCTAAGTCCCACATTTCTGTAGCTATTATCATAATGGGATTTGATCTCTGTATTTTCTCAACAGCCAAAAGCTCAAAAAGGGTCCCATTGGTAAGGAATACAGGATCGAGTCTGTATACACCTGAAAAGCTGACTTTCAAAAATATGTATTCATCAGTCCAGACTGTTCTAAAAAATAAATAAGACTCGGCTGTCAGCCTGGTGAGAAAGGGATCTAGACCTATTTCTTTTCCTATCTCTACTGAGATGCTGAAATGGTTATTCTGCATGAGATAATTACAGTTAGGCTAATTTCATCATAGTTATGTTAATTATGGTAATGTTACTTAAAATAATTTATTATTATATATGTTATTTATTATAAAATAACATATATATGAAACCAAAAACTATTTTAAAAATAGGCAGTATAAATCTCAGATCTATTATCATAATGATCACTGTTGTTACTGTGAAGAAATGTGGCAGACCTTAGAAGAATTACAAACTTTATTTTTTTCAAGATTTTATTTATTTATTTGAGAGAGAGAGAGAGGTCAGGAGCGAGGGGAGGGGCAGAGGGGGGAGAAAGAAGGATAAGCAGATCTCCCACCCGAGCAGGGATCCCCACGTGGGACTCGATCTCAGGACCGTGCGATCATGACCTGAGCTGAAGGCAGACGCTTCACACACTGAGCTACCCAGGCGCCCCAAGAATTACAAACTTCTAATAACCAGTGAGAGAAGTGGCATAAAAGGAAGTTTTAGGGCAAGGGTAATTTAATGTCAACAAGGATGCAGGGGCCAGGGCGCTGTGCTGTGTAGGGCAGCTGCCAACTGGAAACCAGTGGAGGTGAGACCACTTACAAGAAGAGAAACTCTGTAGGTCAGTGCTGGGATGGGATGTAGGTCAGTGCTGGGATGTTATCTGCACCGCTGGAGTCACTGCTGCACTTGTTTTTGGGAGATAACTTTCTCATAGTAAAAACCTAGCACCACAATGTCTTTTTTATTATTATTATTTTTTTAATTTAAATGCAATTAGCCAACATCTAGTACATCATTAGCACGTCTTTTCAGTGAGAAAGGAATGAAAAAGAAGAATCTCACAGCGTTAAATACCATACAAACCATAAATGCCCACTCACTCCAGTGTGAGAGATTATTTTCAAGCATCTCCAAATGGATATCACCCAGAAAGCCTCTCCCCAATCAAAAGCTACTGCGGGATACATAGTTGACAGGCATTTTGTTTGTTTTGTTTCCTTCCAGAGAGGTGCCTGGCTGGTTAGTGACAGAAACTAAATGCCCTGAATAAGCTGAGCCCTCTCCAGGCGGGGAGTCATGCTGAGCTCTCCAGAGGAATGTGTTACTAAGGAATGTTTAAGTAAGCTTAAGGAGTTCCGAGGAACCTGAGCCCGATGGTGTGGTGTGCTCTATTTGCCAAGAACGCATTTCCCTTCTGGGTGCAAATGTAGATTCGAGCCCCATTGATTTGAGCTTAAGCTGGGGAGGGGAGACACAAGAGACTTTTTGCTGAAACTTTTAGTCTGTTTTTATAAGCACGTGCCCCTTAAAGGGCAAAACACTGGAAATACTTAGAAACGAGCCCGGTGCTTCCAGAAGAGAAAACAGGTAAGTCTAAGTCTTGATTTTGTGGGTAGGATTTCTGAAGGGAAGTCAACCTATTTCAACAAGAAGCATTCTGACGATGTGTTGTGCAAATACAATGCAAAAAAAAAAAGCTCCTCCTAAGAAATGGCCTCAATTGCAAGTCCCATCTTGCACATTCTTTCAGACACAGTGAAAGCTGTGCTCTTCTATGCCGGCAAGAAGTATGACTCAGCTGGGTACGATCCTCTTCTGACTTTGCTAAGTACATCCTTATTATCTTTATTGCTTCCTTAACCCTCTGCCATGGCCTGATATAAATTCAGTTGCTCCTAATAAATCAAAATACAACAAGAACAGGGGCTCCTGGGTGGCTCATTGGGTTAAAGCCGCTGCCTTTGGCTCAGGTCATGGTCTCAGGGTCCCGGGATCGAGCCCCACATCGGGCTCTCTGCTCAGCGGGGAGCCTGCTTCCCCCTCTCTCTCTGCCTGCCTCTCTGCCTACTTGGGATCTCTCTCTGTGTGTCAAATAAATAAATAAAATCTTAAAAAAAAAAATAGAACAAGAACCAACACAAACTTCAACTGTGACCCATCGTCCTGCTACACAACCTTTGACTATTCTTAATGTCCAAAGCCACTAAAAGCAGCATTGCTCTCCTGAGAACTGTAATTAACTCTGATATAGCCATTTACCAAATTCCAAAGTGCTTTCCCGTCCCACATTCCCTGTAATCTCCACTCAGGAGCTGGGAGATGGAGACGCCATTACCCCTAATACCTGTGAGAACTCTCGGAAATGCAGTAAAGACACACCAGGACTTTTTCAATTCCAGTTACTCTCCACTTTCAGTGTAGTTTTTTGTTGGTATTTTTTTTTAATCCTATGATACTGTTAATAATTAGACTGCCTGGTGAAAATCCTGCAGCTCGGTATATTTTTCTAACCACAGTATATCTCACTTCCACTTTCTGGTGTGGGAACTTCAGGGTAGCATTTCTATCCTGGATACTGCAGGGCAAGCAGCCTCTGGCCACTTTCCGTGGAATCTCACCTCTGGGTAAGAGGAACAAAGAGAGAGTGGCACCTGACTACCCCCAGGGACGTCAGGCTAGAAGCTCTAGAGTTCAGCCCTGGGTTGCTCCTCAAGAAACCGAAGCTGTCTAGGTCACTAGAGCCTCTGGCTCTTGCCTCTGCCAGCATCAAGGCCATCAGCTGGAGCAAGATGAAGCCACCGGGGGCAGAAAAGGTGACCCACAACCTCTCTCACCATCATAGTCATCAATGTGACCCCAAGCCCAGACCTCATAAAACTGGGAGGGGATGGAATATCTGGAGACAGCGAACAAAAAAATGCTAAGCCCAGAAGCCTCAGAGACTCTTCAGAAGTGTGGTTTCGTCGAGGCTTTCAGGATTTCGACGAGCCCTTCGTGCTTTTCCTCCTTCCTCCCTAGTTCGCAGTGCAACCGCCTTCCACTCGGAACACAACCCCGAAGCTGTAGGCTTGAGGGATCAAGGAGGGTGCCGAAACAGAGGGGGAAGGGAAGCCAGGCCAAACTGAGGAGGGGCATAGGAAAGGGACTTGGAGGGTTCTCTCTAGATTGTCCAAACTAGTGCAGCAGGGTCTCCAGAACCCTGGGTGGCTTGCTCCCTGTCTAGGACCAAACCAGGGAGGTAGACTAGGTCAGTGTTTCTTACCATGCACTACCGGCATTTTGAACAGCAACCTGTGTGCTGCGGGACTGTCCCACAGAGTACCGGCTGTCAGCTCTCTTGGCTTCCAGCTACTGAATAACAAAAGCACCTTGCGGACAGTGACCTCCGCCCCTGGGTTGACAACCACAGGGTAGTGCTAGGTCATTTCTAGATTTCCCATGCTTAAAATTTCCCAAGTCCGTGATTAGACCAGAATAGCATCATGTGTGAAAGCGCTCTGAGGTGGGAAAAAGCTACAAACACAAAATTATCGATAAAGAAGGCATTCAGCTGCAAACAACAGCCACAAAATAGACTAAGCGGGCTTCCCTAGATAGGACTTACTTTTCTCCCATATGAAGAAGCCCTAAAGAAAGCAGGGTACCGTGAGCCATGGTTCAATAACCACCCGCCCCCGCCCCCCCAGGAACCCAGACCCCTTTTATTTCTGTGCTTGCCATCTTTCGTGTGATGGCTTTTATCCTCATGTCAGCTCATGATTTCAAAATGACTTCGCTCCCTCCAGACGTCACACTCAGGTTCCAGGCAGGAAGAAGGCAAAAGAGCCAAAGACTTTTTCTGCCTTGGGTATGTCTTTTTTTCATGAAGGGAAGCCCTCCTCAGCAGACTGAGCTTGACTGCACTGGCCAGACCACATCACGTGGGCCACCCTGACTAGCAGAGTAAGGACCACCGAACATTCACATTTCCAGCCTCTGCAGGAAGAGGAAGGCAAGAAGGAAGAAGGCAGCCGAGAACAGGCCTGGAGAGAGACCACCTCAGGGGTCCGCACACAGGCATCTTTATTCAACAGTGCTCACATTCCACAAAGAAGCTGGCTTTGTTTTATATTCAATAATCTGAAAACATTAACAAGTGGTCTGCAAAGCTAAACAGGAGTTTATTTCTCTTTGCCGATTTTAATTCAAATAAGAATCAGTCTAATCTGCAGCCAACTGGGCTCCCAGATCAACAGAAACAATGACCATGGTATTCTCACCTAAGTCACAATTTCAGATTAGCAAATTTGAAATTACCTGCTTTTATCTCCCCTATAACAGGTTTCAACAGAAGATGTCGTATCATTCTCCATAATGCATCTCTCTTCTTTTTTCTTTTTTTTTTTTTAAGATTTTATTTATTTATTTGACAGATAGAGATCCCAAGTAGGCAGAGAGGCAGGCAGAGAGAGAGGGGGGCGAAGCAGGCTCCCTCCTGAGCAGAGAGTCCGATGCGGGGCTCAATCCCAGGACCCTGAGACCATGACCTGAGCCGAAGGCAGCGGCTTTAACCCACTGAGCCAACCAGGCGCCCCTTTTTTCTTTTTTTTAAAGATTTTATTTCTTTATTTGAGAGAGACAGAGTGAGGACAAGCAGGAAGGAAGAGAAGGCTCCCCGCTGAGCTGGAAGCCAGATGCGGGGCTTGATCCCAGCACCCTGGGATCATGACCTGAGCCAAAGCCAGATGCTTAATGACTGAGGCACCTAGGCACCCCTGCATCTCTCTTCTTAAAACAAAACTTGATTCTTAGCATAAAAACAAAATATACACAAGGTTAAAAAACAAAATTTAAAAAACCCCATAACAACACAGAAGGAAAACCTATTATCAACACAGAGTTATATTTGAAATAAGTATTTTTATTTTAAATTGCAGACCTAGTAGACATACCAGATCTATATATCATTGTATCCTAGATTGCCACATATAGTACCTTGAACATAGCAGTAATGTTACTACTTAGTTATTTTAATACTCAGCCCTTTTATTTTCCCCTTCAGCCCAAGTACCCACATTTTCTAAAAAATATTTAGCTCCTTAGCTATAGAAAGCAGAAGATAGGGGCGCCTGGGTGGCTCAGTGGGTTAAAGCCTCTGCCTTTGGCTCAGGTCATGATCTCAGGGTCCTGAGATCAAGCCCCGCATCAGGCTCTCTGCTCAGCAGGGAGCCTGCTTCACCCCCTCTCTCTGCCTGCCTCTCTGCCTACTTGTGATCTCTCTCTCTGTCAAATAAATAAATGAAATCTTTAAAAAAAAAAAAAAAGAAAGAAAAGCAGAAGATAAATGCATATACAAAAGTATTGACAAATTAAGTGATATTGCATCTGGGATTGGCTTCAAAATAATCCCAAAATAAGGGAGTGGGGAGAGAAAAGCAGAGGGGGCAGGAGTTGAAACAAGACTGATTGTGATTTTATAGTTATTGAATCTGGCAGCGAGGAACAGGTGGGTAATTTATACTAGTCTAATTTTGAAATTTGCCACAATAGGAAGGTGATTTTTTTAATAGCGCTGGAATTAATATTGATATATACTTCATGGATGAATCTCAAAAACATGCTGAAGGGAACACAAGACACTTACATACTGTATGATTCTATTTATATGCGGTGTTTAGAAAGGCATATTTACAGAGGCAGAAAGATGACCAACGGTTGCCTGGAGCTAGGAGTGGGTGTGGAAACTGACTGGAAATGGGCACAAGCAAACTTTCCGGAGTGATGGAAATGTTCTAAAACTGGTTGGGGCGATGGTAGCACAACTGTATAAATTTGCTTTTAAAAAAATCAGTGAACTGCATGCTTAAAATGGATAAATGTTATGGTATGTAAATTATATCTCAATAAAGCTTTTTAAAAATAGCTCTGGGGAGGGGTGCCAGGGCAGCTCAATGGGTTAAGTGGCCAACTCTTGATTTCAGCAGAGATCGGGATCTCAAGGTCGTGAGATCTGTCCCGTGAGGGGTTTCACACTGAGGGCCGAGGCTGCTTAAGATTCTCTTCCTCCCTCTGCTTCTGCCCCTCCTCCCATCGGAATAGAGACACCCTCAGAGATAGGGAGAGATGGACCTTGCTCTTTGTTAGTATTAGACTTGGGAAAACAAGACTTTCAAGAGTGTTAAAAATAAAAAAAGACAATTTTAATAAAAGGACACTTTCCAAGGATTTCAAAGGTTCTGAACTAACATCATAGAAAAGCCGTGTTTTGTCACATGTACCATTTCTTGTAATGTTTCTACAAATCTGAAAATGGGAAAAAGAAAAACAGCAAATAGGTCTGTGCTTGATTCACCGGAGGCAGCTCAAGCATTTGGTGCAAGAACCAGCAAGAACCCAGCAGGGGTCAGGAACTCCACAAGCCAAGATGAGGTAACAGATGCCTTTGTTTACAAAAGTTACAAAGTAAAAGACATAGAAAAACAAAGTAGGCCAAATAAATAAACAAAAAATAAATAAATGTAGTTTAAAGTTTCTAATTCAAGTTTCTTTTTTCTTTTCTTTTGTTTTTTTTAAAGATTTTGAAGTAACGGGGCTCAAACCTACAACCCTGAGATCAAAAGTCATATGCTTCACAGACTGAGCCAGCCAAGGGCCCCTAATTCAGTTTTAAATATCTTAAATCATCAGGTTGTGCTAAGCAAAAAAGTAATTTTTTTTCTAATTTTATTCTCCTGAAATTAACTTTCAGGAGAATCTAATCCATTCAAAATCACCTCAGATTATATCTACCTTGTAAGGAAAATTAATGTGAAACTTCAAATATAATCAATACTATTGTAATAACTTTGTATGGTGACAGATGATAACTAGACTTACCATGGGGATCGTTTTGTAATATATAAAAATATCAAATCACTATGATGTACACCCGAAACTAAGAGGATAGTGCACATCAATTATACTTCAATTAAAAAAAAAAAAAAAGAAAATGTGCAAAATGAAAACAAGAAACCTCATTTTCTTTTGTAAAAGGAAGCACCTCTGACAAGTTAGAATTTACATCAAAACAAAATCAAGGAAGCTACAAAGCTATCCAGAGCAGGAGGCATTATGTTTGGGGAAGAAGTTTTATCTGCTGCAAAGTAAGAAGTAAAACTACTTTAATTTTTTTACCAATATTATCTATCAATATTTTTATCAATATTGTAGAGTTTACACTTAGATGTTGTAACAAACCTCTTATTATAAACCTCTTAAGTTTCCCAAATTCTGACACTTAGTAAAAGTTTGTTCATTGTCACTTGAAAGACAGGATTTTTTTTTAAGATTTTATTTATTTATTTGACACAGAGAGAGTGAGTACAAGCAAGGGGAGCAGCAGAGGGAGAGGGGGAAGCAGGCTCCCCGCTGAGCAGGAACGGGACTTGAGGGCTCAATCCCAGGACCCTGGGATCAGGACCTGAGCCGAAGGCAGACGCTTAACCAACTGAGCTACCCAGGTGCCCCAGACAGTAGGATTTCAATTTGAAACTTCCCCAGGGCACATACCTGAAAGGTGAAGGGGGAAGGAGGCAAATTTCCTGGATGGCACCATGCTTCCTACTTCCCACCTTTCTGAATTTACACATGGACTCCAGTTAATGTCCTGCAGCTTTGTCATAAACAGGATCGTGGCTGGTGATTTCTTCTACCCTCTGACAGCCTTAATCATTCCAAGAGAATCTCACCTTCTATGTACCCCAGATGCCCCACACCCCTTCATACACAGAATTCTGTCACCATTCAAATACTGTCTTTCCAAATGAAACTCCTAAGTACTTCCAAAAAAAGCAACATGCTTGTTCCTGAGACCCGGAGAAGTACGATGCCAGTCTTGGCAAACTTTTCATTTTTCAGCAGGATGGTAAGAGGTCCCAAAGACTGAAGGTGGCCTGAAGTTAGCTTCAGGGTTCTTTCCCTTCTTTCCTGGAGCTGCGCGCAAGCACACACACTGGTCTAGAGACAGCAGCCCCGGAATCCAGTCCTGACCCACAGTCACCAGATGGGGGGACCTGGGCAAGTCACGTTGGACCTCAGTTTCCTCACTTTAAAAAATGGAGATGATACCCATAACGCAACAGGTGTCAATGAGATAAAGAAAAAGTGTCCTAGACAGCATGCAGCACAGGACTGCTGTTCAATAAAAGAGAATTAATGGAATAGAATTAGAGAACTGAGTTGCACTAAGCTCGAGGAAAGAGTTTCAGTTTGACAAGTAAGAAGCACTACCGTCTTATCCTGGAGTAGAAAAATGAGCTTATACAAGAATACCAGAAAACACTATGAGGGCAGGGCCTTCCATTCTCTGAAGCCCTAGTGGGAGCTACTTGCAGAATAGGCGAATGGATTTCATTTATTTACTACCTGTCAGAGTCCAACGCACAAGACAGGCCAGCATCAACCTGCTCAGAGATGAGTCCAGCAAAACGCCTGAGGGATTAGGTCACCTTGGGGCTTGAAGGCGGATCCTACACCCCCTGCTACGGAGGAGGTTCCCCCCATACCCTCCTCCCCCAGAGGCCCAGTCTTGAAACTGGACCAGCTCTGCCCCACTCCTAAAGCCACAGAATTCATGCTAATCAGGTCCTTAGAATGGCCGCGGGGCTTATCAGTCACCAAATGTTCCCCGTCTAGGCCCAAAACCAACAATCCATTTCCTTTTCCCACATTATGATTTATCTAACATTCTCTCTGATGTTGCAAGGAGTTTCCTAACATCAGCCTCCATTGGTGTTTTATTTTTCCTGTAGTTTGAAAGCAAACGATAACATCCAGAACAGAGAGGCAGGTGCTGCTTTATAACCAGGGGGCTGGGGAGCAGGGTGCCCTGTGAGCTGACCCTCCTAGAGAAGGCGGCATGTCCACGCAGCTGGGCAGGTCTGCAGAGGCCGGAGGAGGCGACAGCAGGAGACCAGACAATCCTGCCTGGAGCCACTTCTCCAACTAGGCAGCGGCTACGCGAGGCTGCAGAAATTTCCCACCAGCTCGGTTGCTGATAATCTGGGTTTGGAAAACCCAGTCTTTCTGGGTTTTCTCTTTTCTGAGTCTGGAAAACACTATTTAAAGGATTGCGACAAAGACTCTCTCCTTGACCCAACTTACCTAGCCCCCATCCTTGCCGGGTGTGCATAGCCCAGTTTTATCAAGAATCCTGTTAGGTCAATGTAGATAGAATCCTCCCACCCTTAATTTTGGATCGCCCTCATTATCTGATCAAATTCCTCACCCCACACCATCCTTCAGTTAATACCTGATTACCCTGGCCTGCCTTCAGCAAGAATCCTGTTAGCTTGGCAAGAAGTCCCCCGACTTAGATGTCTCCTCCTAGTAACATTCCATCCACCCTCTACCCTGCTCCTATCCTATGAATCCCCAGTTACTCTTGCTGTATTCAGGGTTGAGCCCGATCTCTCCCCCACACTGCAACAGTCTTGAGAACTGTCCTAACAATTCTGACACCTATCACAACAATGCTAAATAAAGTCTTCTCTATTAACATGTGTCATAATAACTTTTTCTTTAACAGTGGTTAGCGGGTTAAATGGTGGTCCCCCAAAAGTTACGTTACATCCTAATGCTCAGAACCTGTGAGTATTAACTTAAATAGCAAAAGAGTGAATATAGCCTTACTGGGTCCCATATGCAATCACACGTATCCCTGTAAGAGAAAGGCAGAGAGAGTGTGGGGACACAGACACACAGAGACACACAGAAGAGGAAACAGTGATGTGAGACAGAAGCAAAGACTGGAGTGATGTGGCCTCAAGACAAGGAGTTTCAGTGGCCAACAGCAGCTGGAAGGATCAAGGGTCAAGGATCAAGGAAGGGTCAAGGGTCAAGGAACTCTTCCCTAGAGCCTCCGGAGGCAGCTTGCCCTGCGACAGCTTGATGTTGGACTTCAAGCTTCCAGAACCGTGAGAGAACAAATTTCTGTTGTTTCGTGCCACTCAGTTTGTGTTCGTTACAACAGCCACAGGATACTAATACAGGAACAGAAGTACGTCTCAGTCCATTCAAGCTGCTCTAAGAAAATACCACAGGTGGGGTGGTTTATCAACAGCAGGAATTTCTCAGAGTTCTGAAGTCTGGCAAGTTCAGGATCAAGGTGCCGGCCGATTCAGCGCCAGGTGAGAGCTTGCTTTCTATTTCACAGTCAGCGCCTTTCCACTGTGTCCTTACATGGTGGAAGGAAGAAGGGAGATCCTTGGGACCATTTCACAAGGGCATTTGTCCCCTTCATGAGAGCTCCACCCTTAGGAGACAGTAACTTCCCAAACCCAGACCTCCAAAGACCATCACATCAGGGATTAGGTTGCAAGGTATGAGTTTTGGGGGGACAAACAGTCAGACCATAGCAAAGTGAGAGGTGGGTTTTACGGCCAGCTCAGTATTAAGGAGCAATATATTCAAACCTACCATTTGAAATGTTTAAAATAAGCTTGAATTATCTTTGTAATAAAAACTAATAATTAAAAACCATAAAACATTAGTATATGTGAAATTGGGGCCATGGAGGAGAACAAAGATAGAAGAAGATATCGTACAGGTCACGAAGACAGCTGAGGAGACATAAGATCTTTAGCTGCTATTTCTTAACCCAAAGAAATAAAATTTAATTTGATCCCAAAATGTACTCAGTACTAAATTCTATCCCATTAAAGGAAATAATAAAGTGTCAAATGGTCCAGTTCTTCTCCAAGAAAGAGCATAATGTGGGGAGAATCTGTTCTAGAATCTGAACTCCTGAATCTCTGAAAGAATAGGCTAGTTTTGTGTCGAGAAACATGATTTTCCTCATCGGGTTCAAAGATGTTCATTACATATCACAGGAATGATTATACATTAAGTGATAATTTCAAGGAAATAAAATGCCATGAAAATAGGGGCAACTTGGTGTTTCAGTCAGTTAAATGTCTGACTCTTGGTTTTGGCTCAGGTCATGATCTCAGGATCGTGGGATCAGGGCTAGAGTCCCACTCCACACTGGGCGTGGAGCCTGCTTGGGATTCTCTCTCTCTCTCTCTCTTCCCCTCTCTGCCCCTCCCCCTCAAGCACGCACACATACGTGTGAGCACGTGTGCATGTGCGCTCTCTCTCTCTCTCAAAAAAACAAATAAATCTTAAAAAAAAGAAAAGAAAAGAAAATGGGGCACTGGCTGGCTGAGTAGGTAGAGCATGCTACGTATGACCTCAGGGTCATGAGTTCAAGCCCCATGTTGGGTGTACAGCTTACAAAAAAATAAATATTTTTAAAATGCCATTAGGGGTGCCTGGGTGACTCAGTTGGTTGTGTCTGCCTTCAGCTCAGATCATGATCCCAGGGTCCTGGGATGGGGTCGCGCATCGGGCTCCTTGCTCAGCAGGGAGCTTGCTGCTTCTTCTGCCCGCCACTACACCTGCTTCTGGGGTCCCTGGGTGGCTCAGTGGGTTAAGCCTCTGCCTTTGGCTCAGGTCATGATCTCAGGGTCCTGGGATGGAGCCCCGCATCAGGGCTCTCTGCTCAGCGGGGAGCCTGCTTCCCCCTCTCTCTCTGCCTGCCTCTATTTGCGATCTCTCTCTGTCAAATAAATAAATAAAATCTTTTAAAAAATGCCATTAAAATATACCTTCTTAGGAAAATGCGGTGAGAACCGCAAGTTCAAGCACAAGACGTGGCAGGGGCGCTCGAGCCCCACATCGGGCTTTCTGCTCAGCGGGGAGCCTGCTTCCCCTTTTCTCTCTGCCTGCCTCTCTGCCTACTTGCGATCTCTCTCTCTGTCAAATAAATAAATAAATAAAAACCGTTAAAGAACAAGACGTGGCAAATTACAAAAGCGACCCTCCGGGGGTGTGTACAACCCTCTCCAGGGGGTAAAATCGGAGAACCTTTACATTCTCCACATATGCACACAAGAGTGTAGCCACCTCATCCTGTATTTTTTGTCTTGTCACCCAGTGTTAACAGCCATTACCTAAGAGGTAGTACAATGAACTATGTCACATGATAGTTTATCACCTTTAAAAACAAGTTGTTACTCAAAACACCACAGACACCAGCAGTCAGTTAGAAACTTTCCAGCCCCGACCCTGGTTACTCCCTGTCACAAAATCTGGACTCCAGCGAGACAGCTTACTTGTCTCTTTCCAAACAGGGCTTTGCCTCCCCCTCTGTACTCTCTCCAGAAACAGCCCTCCCTTCAGTAGGTCCTGCCTATGGAAATCCAGGCTACGTTCTTTCTTTCCAGGAAAAAAAAAAAACTGTTTGCATACAGTATTACGTATACTATTATTATAGCATATACTACTATTATAGTATATGCATTTTGCATATTTCAGTGAGTTTATGGACTTCCATATAGCATATCTGTGAATCCTATAAGGATCCTTATACTCTATGTTAAAATCCTGCCACAATGGTTATATTTCCCCCGGACTACTCTTCTATATTAAAATTATTTTCAGAAAAATTTGCCTCTGTGGGAGTCCCTAAACTAGACAACCAAAAAAAAAAAAAAAAAAGTTTCCCAGGGCTGCCATAACAAATTACCACAAACCTACAGGCTTAACACAACAGAAGTTTATTTCCTCACAGTTCTGGAAGGCACAACTCTAAAATCAAGGTACGGGCTGGCCTCACTCCCTCTAGAAGCTCCTATGGAGAATCGCTCCTTGTCTCTGCCAGCTTCTGATGGCTGCCGCATTTGGCACTCCTTGACCTACGGCTACCTCACCCCAATCTCTGCCACCCTGGTCACACGGCCTCCTCTTCTGTCTGGGTCAGATCTCCCCCTGCCCCACGCTTAAAAGCACGCCAGCCATTGCATTTAGGGCTCGCCCAGATAATCCAGGATGATCTCATCTCAGAATCTTTCGGTTCATCATATCTGCATAAGCCATTTTTCCAAAAAAGGAACATTCCCAGGTTCCAGGGATTAGGGCCCAGATTAAATTTTCAACCCACTACACAGGCCACGCTGAGCTGTCACCTCTCACCCGGAAGCCCTCCCTGGTCTTACTTTCTGAGCCCGGAGGGTGGGTTTCTGTCCTCTCACGGACGGACGTGGCCCGCAGCTTCTCCTCAGCTGTGCCGGGTCCGGGGGAATCAGCAGAGTGGAGCCTCACCAGGGGGAGGGAGGGGTAACTGCGTGTCTTCTCTGCTGCAACCACCGCACGAACCGAACAACCTCTGTGCCTGTCTCCCCCACCATCACCTGAGCATCCCCGGGGCAGGGCCCGCGGCTTACCCACCTCCATATCTCTGCCCCTCGCTATGGCACCGATAAACCCTAGGTGCTTAACTGGCAACTGATACTTGTCAGATAAAAAATGACTCCATCCGTGCCACGTGAAATGTGTCGTACGCTCCTCGGAAGGTGCTGCTGGGACAGCACACAGCGCGTGTCCCGTATCTGGGACACACAGCACTTGGCAGGCAAGACAGAGATTTACGGGGTTCTCGCCTATTCCACCACCAACAGCTCCCCTCAGTAACACCCACGAAGCTGATTTAATGGCCCCGTAATGGGTACATAACAACAGCTTGAAAAAACACTGACCCCAATGATCTGCTCAGGTCTTTTTCAGCTCTGAATTCTATGATAACCAACAACTGGAAAAACAAACTGGTGTGCAATTGAGCTGTGCGGATCTGAGCAATCAGGAAGCTACTAAGACTCGGGGAAGATGCCTCCTAAGTATGCGCAAGGTGCTGAGAAGGCGCTGGGCAGAATGAGCCGGGAGCCATGCGTAGCAGACGTCAGTCATACTGTCTACGGGGAATAAATGTGCTAGCAAAACATAAACCACCGGACAGTACTGGCCACCAAATCCCTGCGTAGCAAGCGGTTGTGAGAGTTCTGGCCACGTCTGGTGGGCATCTGTGCCCTTAACCCTAAGCCCGACTCAAGTCGACCCAAGCCACCTGGTGTCCACGACATTCTCATAAAAACATTTAAGGAGCTCCACAACCTCAACTAACTTTCAAATGACTGTTAGACACAAAAACCTCCACAGGCCTACAGCCTCCTCTGTTCCCGCGGACAGGCCTCTAAGCTCCCACACCCTCTCCCGCACCCTCACCCCTGGCTCGCGGAGCTTTTCAAATCCCCATTAAATGTTCTCTGATACAATCTCAAGGTATTCTCTTACCTAAGGATATTTTCATATTGATCTGGCATTCTGAGAGACCAAAAAACTCCTAAAAATTGAAAAGAATGAACACTTAATCATAAAACTTCAGGCACCCAGGGGTCAGTAGGCATTTTAAGGAAACTCTTTTCTGGACCCCTTCCGAATACACCGACTGGGGAGCCACCTCTCTACCTACTTGAAAGTGAGCCAGGCCTGGCTACAGATAGATCAATCCATAGGCAGCTGGCATCCTTAATAATGAACAACTTCCTTCTGTTCTGTCAAGAGCAGAGACAAAGACATGATTCAGGGACACTCAAATTGAATTATTGTCTTTGTCTAAACCTTCCCTCTCAGGCAGAGCTGTCAGCCGCTGCCGCCAGTGCACAGAAGGATGGAAGTTCTCAAACGCAAAGCTGTTGAAGTGCCCACACAGCCAACACTAGGCGCTCGGCCTTCACCTCCTGCCAGGCCCCATGGCACTGAGACCCTTCCCGAGGTGAGGCCCCAGGCATGGAAAGCCTGCCCTGGACCCAGCACCAAGAGGAAGACAACGTGCTTCTACCACGAAAGGGCTGTAAGAACCCACCAAGCTTACCAGTCAGCTCACATTCGACAACAAGCCACCTCTGCAACACAATTTCCAAAGTCCAGGTCATGGTTCATTTATGGGTCATGAAACTAACCGAGTGGGTCACAAGCAACATGTTAAAGAATGAGATGGAATAGAAAATATAAAAATTTCCATATATTTTGGGAACCACATTTTTCACTTGTGAGTGTATTTATGGTTGTGTGTTTACATACTAGACTATTTTTAAGACGCATTTCCTACAGTGTGTCACAATCTAAAGTTTGAAGGCCACCATTCTTGAACAAAAATGAATCAAGTATTCAATCCAAAAAATAATAAAAATACAACCGGTTTCTTTTTAGAATGCCAATAATTACCGAAAGTACCTTGGCCGGTATCTGCAAACTGAGTCAGCATTTCCCCCGCATAGTTCTGGGGTCCTAAGATGTATTTTCAGAAATCTGAGAATTCTCAATGAGAATTTTTCCATTTTGCATTTTTAATGAGAATCTAAACCGAACATACTCGGAATCACCTGGATGTCTCCTTCATAGTTATGTTAGGTCATGTGGTTTAAATTGTTCATGTTTGCATTTGTGTTTATAATCAAAGGCAAGTGGGTGGATCACTGAGAATAAAACGGAGCAGATTTCACTGAGCAACACTGCACTCAATACACAGGAAGGCCAGGCTGGACCATAACATGCTGTATGGAAGCAGGGGGGTGGGGCGCGGGAGGGTGGGAAGAGGTCTCATCATGCAAGTAGAGATGATGTGTGGGGGAACTGAGTCATCACCCAGCAATAGGTAGCACAAGGAACCTGGACTACAGTACTCACTACAAAGTCAAGTAGCACAGGAGACACTATGCATCCCATCTTTGCGTAAACCAACTTCCAACAACGTCTTGATGATAAAAGCAAAAACTGTACAATGGAGTAAGTAATGTTTACATACCACAGAATGAAGGGATTGAAGTGTTTGATAAATTATATTCCTATTACATTCCTGAAAGAAGTTTTTTTTTCCTTCCAGGATATCTAGAAGTTAAATCGGGTTGGGGGAAGGGCCACCAGGGTGGGTCAGTTGGTTATTCCGCTCAGGTCATGATCCCAGTGTCCTGGGATGAGTCCCCCATCCCCAGGCTCTCTGCTCAGTGGGGAGCCTGCTTCTCCCTCTCACTCTGCCTGGCGCTCCCTCAGCTTGTGCTCACTCATGCTCTCTGTCGATATAAATAAATAAAATCTTAGATAGATAGATAGATAGATAGACAGACAGACAGACAGATAGGGTTTGGGGAAGAGAGCATAAAGACCATACTCATGGGTTACATACTCTCATCCTCTCATACATAGCAATTCTTGATCGATGAGAAGTTGTAGCACAGAAAATATCAAGTGGCAGGTGATTTACATTATTTTCTTATTTGACTATGGAATGTTTTATTGACTTTGTCTTGTGACTAAGTCATTTCCTTAATTATGCTTGCCCCAGAGCAATATTTAATTAGTTTAGTTTATTAATTTAGTTTATATTCCTAATTATTGGAAGAAGTGAGGGTCCCAGAGCATGAAGGATATTAGAAGGAAACCAGGCTGAATTTTTTTAATTCAGCTAAGAAAAGTTGGTGGGAGTGAATACTGAGACAATTTTCCTAGAAGGCAATTCAGCAATATGTAATCCAAAGACTCAAATTGTTTGCTCTTTGGTCTAGAAATTCAACTTTTAGGAACTGATATGAAAGTAATAACTCAAGATGTCAAAACAGATTGAGATGCAAGAATGTCTAATACCAGGGGATTGGCTAACAGAGACGGTATACTCATAACAATGCTGATAGCATCTCACAGATACTGAGTGCTCACTTTATGCAAGATTCTATTCGATGCACTCAACATCTAGTGTCCCATTTATTCTCTAAACATTCCAATGTAGTGAGTATTATTATTCTCCCTATTTTATGGGAAAGTAAACCAAGGCACAAAGAGGTGACTTGCCCAGCTAATAAGAGGCAGAGCTGAGGTATGAAGCCAGAATCTGACTTTATTGTCTGTGCTCTTTGACCATTCTCTCAATGGATCACCAGAAGTCATGTAAAATGATGTAATCTCTCTGTTACAGAAACATGCTCATGAACCATCACAAAACCATCACATACTGGGACCTCATTTTTGTAAAATTTTTAAGACTGGCAGGATATATATATTGGATACTATATATATATGTATATATATTATATGTATATATACATATATAATTACTGTATCATACAGGATACTATTCTATAGTGTACATATAGTATATAATGTATATTCAAATATACATATATTTGAACTTTTTAGTTAAATAAATTATTTGTCTAACTACAAGCAACATATCAATTAAAAAATATATTCCAGGTAACCTTACAATTTAGTTAATGAGACTCGGATAAATAACCAACGTCATAGCAAATTTCTGATGAAGAGTTGTAACTCATCTCTCTACTGCTTTTTACAAAAAAAGACAATCCTAAGAGAAGCTTTTATGTGAGACTTTGAATTAATAGGACTTCACCATCAAATAAACAGTAATGTAATCACACCCAACAATCCAAGAATTCAGACTCCCCAGGAGCCTTTCTTCCAGCCCAAATCCCCTTCTGCCTCATCAAGGCCTCTGGTCTGGCCTCTGACAACTGGCCAGCAGATTTTCAGGGCACCACCTGCCTCCACAACCACCCTTCCCAGCAGACGGACAGTGCCCAGCAGCAGGGTGCTGCAAGAGACAGCTGCCTTCCTCTCTGCGGACAGGTCCAGGGCTGAGAAGCCAGGCCTGTGGCCACAAAAAACCCACCTCATCCCTCTGAGGAAGGAAGGACATGAAGGAAAATCCAAAGCCAGCCAAAAAACCCAGGCCTGCCTCCGCACCTGCTTTTGAACAGTATCAGTGTTTCTCTGTGCTGAGAGCAGGGAACTGACCCAGCGATACAGCTCTGAATCCCAGCGGCCGTGCCACGGCCAGCCCGGCCCGGCATCGCTGGGTCTGACTTCACTTCCAATGAGACGGAGTCTGATGCTAAATGTGAGATAGAGACACTAAATGTAATAGTTCAGTATCACTTCAGATGTTTTCAATGCTCTGCTTATGCACTTGAGAGAAATAAGCTGAAAGAATCTTAGAGATCATCCAGTCAAGAGTTTCCCAGTTGGGGTGCCATTGGCATTCGGAGTGGGCCTGTTCATCACGGGGCTGAGCGGGATTTCAACATTTCTAATTTCTGGGGTTCCCAACCATTAGTGCCCCCATATACTGTGATAATTACAAATGTTCCCCCTCAACATTTCCAAGCACCCCTTGGGGGACATTGCCACCCCTGGTTGAGAACCATTGATTCAGTGTATCACTGAGGTCCAGAGAAGTTAGTCATGTGCCCAAGGCCACTTAGGTAGTTAGACACAGATCCCATACTTCATAGCACTTAGTTTTGTGTTCTTTCCACTGTACCAAACTCCCCTATGCTCACTGGAGCATAAGACAGTTAAAAATAGATTTCATACATAATGACAGAATTTAAGACTGAATGGGTTTTTTTTCCAATTTCATTATGGCTATTCTAATATAAAAGCATAATTCTATTACTATAATTTCTTTAAAAGAGCAAAAAAACATCTGAACTAACTTGGTAGTTACCAATCAAGGCTTCAGGATGCATTGTGTACCGAATGAAGTCATACTACTAAGAAGAGTATCTAGGAGTCAGATAGAGAGAGACAGAGACAGAGACAGAGAGACAGAGAGAAGGGGGACAGAGGTGGAGAAGGGAATCTGGAAATATTTGCATGTTATTAAGAAAATATTTTCTTTTTTTTTTAAAGATTTTATTTATTTGACACCCAGAGAGAGATCACAAGTAGGCAGAGAGGCAGGCAGAGAGAGAAGGGGAAGCAGGCTCCCTGCTGAGCAGAGAGTGCCTATGCAGGGCTCGATCCCAGGACCCTGAGATCATGACCTGAGCCGAAGGCAGAGGCTTTAACTCACTGAGCCACCCAGGCACCCCACGAAAATATTTTCTTAAAAGCACCATCTCTACAAGCAGTCAGGAAAGTGAGTCCTATGTGAGATATGTGATATTTTACCAAATTACACCCTTTATTTATAAAGATTTTTTAAGTTTTTATTTATACGAGGGGGAGGCGCAAAGGGAGAGGAAGAGAGAAAATCTTAAGTAGCAGACCCCCTCCTCCTTCATAAACACAAGCCCTCCCCAGGGCTTGATCTCCCAATCCTGAGATCATGACCTGAGCTGAAATGAAGTCAGAGGCTTAACCGACTGAGCCCCCCAGGCACCCCCCTATTTCAAGATATTTTAAAATCAAGATTCCCTTCTAACTCAGTCTAGCACTCAATTCTGAATGTAAAGTCTAAACTTACATTTTAAACCATTTCTTGCTAGTTCTTAAAGGACTTGTAACAAAATCAGTCCAAAGTATGACATATACCTTCTACGATGTGATAAGAGCACCATAAATTTTATAATTCACGTTGTTACATTTAGGACACCAGCACTACAAAAACTCTTCCACGAAAGTTTCCGAGGGGGGGAATATCAGCATATCCCCATTTTTTAGCAGGGGTTTATTCAGGTGATTCTTCCAATTGTGGGTAACTTTTCCTTTGTCTCTCTAACTCGTAAAACACATAGCAATATTTCCCTTATGATTTACACAATTTACCATGCCTACAAGGGAAGGGAGGGAAGAGGAAAAGTAAAGAAATTTAGAGACAGAGAAGGGGAGAGAGAGGGAGAAAGAGTTGGACTCCAGAAAATACAGTAAGAAAAATAAAATTATCCTATAGAAATTTCAGATAAAATTCAAAAAGTTCTTATACATGTCCATACCAATAGGCAAATGTGATTGTTTCTTTTTAGTATTCTTTTTCATTTCAAAATTCTTTATAGGGCCCATGTCTGCCTCCAGGACAGAGTGAGGTTCAACGAGACCACTCCCACTGCATGTATGTGGCTGGGAGAACTTTCCAGCCCACAATAACTGCCCCAAATGGAACAGTTCTACGACACTGAACAGGGGACTTACCTCCGCAGCCGGGATGCCCAGGGGCCTTAAGGAGGCAAAGCCAGCAGCCCTTCCTGGCCAAGGCTTTGTGTGGTCGGAGGGCTGGTGGGAGGGTCCGCTGGGGATCCGCCTGGGGCCCCGTGACCATTTACATGTCAATGGTCAAACCAAAGTCGCTCCAACTCTGGTGGCCAGGGCCCCTTTGGGCAGCGAGCCCCTAGGCTTTGTCCTTGTCCCTTCTCCACAGAGCCTTGAAAATGCTGGCTGCCAGCAGGCATTTGGCAAACTCATTATGAGGGATTTGTCACCCTCTTCAAGCCTTGAGCCTAGGTAAATATATCAGCGATCTGCCGGCAGGCTTTTCAAATGATCCGACGACACCATGCTGGGAGAGATGAATGCTTTAGATTAGATGACAAAATCAGAATTCCAAAGGCAGTCTGGGTTGGAAAGAATGAGCCAAAAGGAAAAAAAAAAAAAGATTTCAGGAAAAATAGATGTTACATCTTTCATTTAAGCTCGAAAAGCCAACTGCTCGGTGGTTTTAGTTTATTTACAAGTCAATAGGAGACGATGGTGTGATGTGGACGCCAAAAGCAAACGAACAAACTTAATTTAAGGGTTCATTATCAGAAAGGCAGTAGTATGACTAAGGGAAGGATGAAGGAGAATAGACGGTCTGCGTACTATTTATTCTACGGGGAAGGCTGGATAAACAAGAGAGCCAAAATCCCAGGATGAGAAAGAAACGATCTGGGCAGGGCGGGGGCGGGGAATGGCCATCCTCCGCACGTGCACAGTACGGAGCAGAGAGTTATTCTGGGGCCTGAAGACAGCAGAACAAAGGAGTGATGGCCGGAGGGAGATAGCATCTGCATAAGCACCGGAGTTTTCCAACAATGAAAAACTCTGGTCCCCCATCAGTCAGCAGACAAGGGAAGTTTCCAGCAGGGCCCTGTTCGGGGACTTGCACCAAGAGGTGCAGGCAGAGGTCCTTTGCATTCCAGCCCAGAGGCCAACTGGGCTTCCCTGGCTTCCTTAGCTTCTGATGTGAGATCACCTGGAGTATTTCTCAGGATTTTTCAAGCTGGAAACAAAAGGACTATGAAATTAAAAAAAAAAAAAAAAAAGATTTAAAAAGGGGCACACAGTCTGTGTAATGTAGAAAGACTGATTTACATTGGGATGAGCCACTCCGATAATGATCAACAACAGTCCAAGCATTAGTCATTTCTGAAACGACACAATGCAGATCCATGACCCATTTATTATGGTTTGAAAATGCCAAGGTTGGCTCCCTGGAACCCATTCCCTTAAATTTCTTTTCCTTTCTCTCTCCATTTCTCAAAAAAGCTGCTAATATAATTTGGATCACTTACAGCACTTACATTGAGAAAATATTTTACGGTCAATTGAATTTTATGAATATTTCATAGGGCAAAATCTCACTGTTGGTTTAAAACTTAAAGCAGAGAAAAGAAGGGGAGTTCCTAGGGAGTGCCGTCTGAACATGTCTGCCAGGACCTGTGTGGGCCCCTGATGGTTTTCCAACTTAGGAAGGAAGGGAATGGTCAAAGTCCTTCCTCCCCTGGGAAGCTGACCTTTCTGCCCATGCTGAGAAAGAATCATGAGACTAGCTTTGACCTACACTGACCCCGGCACTGTTCTGGGTACCAAGCTGACTCGGATGGGACTTCATGCAGCCCCCTCACACAGTAGAAGACACCAGCACCAACACCGCCACCACAATTCCAAATAACACTGTTGTAAAAGTTACCAACTTTCTTATTTTTCTGAAGTCAGCAGGGAAAACATGCAAGGTATGTATAGATAAAATTTTGGCAACTAAAAAAAATTTTTTTTGCCAAGTATTGACCAATTACCCTCCAAGTAGATTGTTTCAATTTATACTCCCACCAACATCATATGGACGTACCCATTTTCCGACCTGTTTTGTTTTACCATTGAGAACTTGATGGGGGGCAGGGGGTAGGCAGGGAATCTGATTCCTGGTCACTCTGTATTTCATTTATTATTGGTGAGGTTAAGCATCATTACATTTCTTAAATGCTAGGGAAAAAATGTGGAGAAACATATCCTAAATTGCATACCATGGTTGCTTATCTTTGTAGGGTAGAAATACAGAAGACGTATACTTTTCACATTGTGTACTTTCATAATGTTTAAAATGTGCATAAAAGGGAATTACAGTTTTTCTGATTTCAGGAATAAAGTTTTAAAAAGTAATTAGTCGGGGCGCCTGGGTGGCTCAGTGGGTTAAAGCTTCTGCCTTCAGCTCAAGTCGTGATCTTGGGGTCCTGGGATCGAGCCCCGCATGGGGCTCTCTGCTCAGCAGGGAGCCTGCTCCCTTCTCTCTCTCTGCCTGCCTCTCTGCCTACTTGTGATCTCTCTCTCTCTGTCAAATAATTTTAGAATTTATATTGATTTTAGAAATTATAAGGGCATTTTAGAAATTATATTGATTATGATTTCATATCAATTAAATAATTTTGCAAGGCAGGCCACCATGTATAAAATACAAAACTGAGTGTAGTCTTTATTCCTTAATGCTTGTTATCTGGTATTCACCCTCACTTTTTTTTTTTTAAGATTTTATTTTATTTATTTATTTTTTGAAAGGGCCTGTCATGGATATGTTTTTTTTGTTCGTTTGTTTGTTTTTTAGATTTTAGTTATTCATTTGCCAGAGATTGAGAGAAAGAGAGTACAAGCAGGGGAAGCAGCAGGCAGAATGAGAGGGAGAAGCAGGTTCCCTGCCCAGGGAGCCCGATGGGGGACTCTAGGGACTCTATCCCAGGACCCCGGCATCATGACCTGAGCCAAAGGCAGATACTTAATGAACTGAGCCACCTAGGCATCCCAAGATTTTATTTTTAAGTAATCTCTGTACGCAACGTGGGTCTTGAACTCATAACCCCAAGATCAAGAGTTGCATGTTCCACTGACTGGGAAGCCCAGTACTCACACTCACTTTTATTTTTTTTTTTTTAGGGTTTTATTTTTAAGAAATCTCTACACCCACCATGGGGATCAAACTCACAACCCTGAGATCAAGAGCTGCATACTCTATCGACTGAGCCAGCTAGGCATCCCTCACACTCATTTTAAAATGAAGGAAACATGGGGCGCCTGGGTGGCTCAGTCATTAAGCGTCTGCCTTCAGCTCAGGTCATGATCCCAGGGTCCTGGGATGGAGCCCCGCTTTGGGCTCCCTGCTCAGCAGGAAGCCTGCTCCTCCCTCTCCCACTCCCCCTACTTGTGTTCCCGCTCTCACAGGCTCCCTCTCTGTCAAATAAATACAAATCTTACTTGTATACTTACTTAAATACAAATAAAATGAAGGAAACAATGCAGTATTTGCTAGCAAACTCTTCTCTTGCTGAGACAGAATGCTGTCGCTCCTGACTTGTGTCCTTCAGATGCCCATATTCCCAGCATTTCACCATAATCGTGGTTCTTTTTGTTATTCTACTACAGTAGATATGCGGCCAATGTAAGTGGGATTTGGAGTCTAGCAGACTGGAGAGTACAGGAGTCAGGGTAAAAGAAGCTCAGAAGTGAAATGAAACAGATAACTCTGAAGGCTGATCTGGGATAGTTACATTTGAGATGGGCAGGGAGTTAAGAGAGTATAAACAGAGGCCAATGCACACATCTGCTGGTTAGAAACCAGCGCATAAGCTCTGTAGGCAAGTCTGTAATGGGACAATGCTGTTCAAGCAGGTTATTTCAAATGAAGAAAGGAACCCAAGAAAGAGAGGTTCTTTCAACCCAAGTGATACAAAAGACACTTTGTTTCCTAGTAAGGGTTCAGTCTTCAAAAAAGGGAAACATTGCACTCTATTTTCCCAGACCCCAAATTATATGAGACTATAATAAATCAAATTGATTTAATAGATTCCACTTGATTCATAATGAGAATGTACATCAGCATTTCTGAAAAACAGTTTGACCTTTTTGATAATGTAATTCTATTTCTAGGACTCTATCATCAAGGAAATAATTCTAATTATCGAAAAAGCGTCACACACACAAAAAAAGATGTACACTACATGATTATTTATAACAGCAAAACATTGGAAATGGAACATCGGGGAAACGTGTACCACTGAAGAGTAGGATTCAATAAACCAGGAAACCTCCATCTGGTAGAATACTACATTGCCCTAAAAATAATGTCTCAAAGTTCACTTCCTTATCTTAGTAATGCATTATTAGGAGGAATCTACCCTAAAGAAATAATCCAAACACGCAGGAAATTGAGAACATCCTAAATTCAGCAACAGAATAGTTAAATAGGCTCCTATTGGTTCTTCAAAACTCAGCTCACGTGGTACTTCTCGAGGGGAAGTCTGCCCTCATCCTGGCCCAGCTCTGGGCTCCTAGGATGCTACACATCACCCGTCACAGTATGATCCCAGGATTCTATACATTATGTGCCAATCTCAGCACCTTGAAGATAGGCAACTTGACTTCACTGATTTCATATTCCCAACATCAGGCACAGTGCCTGACACAAAGTATTTATCCAAAGGTCTATACCCTGTAAGATGATAAAATCAGTGTTTTGGTTTGCTAGGGCTGCCCTAACCAAGTACCACAAACTGGGTGACTTCAACAACAGAGGTTTATAGTCTCGCAGTTCTGAAGCTAGAAGTCTGAATTCAAAATGCCAGAGGATCAGTTCCATCTGAGAGCAGTGGGAAGAGCCCCTCTCAGGCTTCTCTCCTTGGCTAGTGGATGGCCTTCATCTTCGTCTATGTGCAGCATGCTCCCTGTGGAATGTCTGTCTCCAAATTTCCTTTTCTTATAAAGATGCCTGTCGTATGGATTCGGGCCCACCTTAATGACTTCACTTTAACTTGATTACCTCTTTAACTTGATTATCTCCAAATAAGGCCACAATATAGGGTAAGGGGTGTTAGGACTTCCACACATGAGTTTTTCAGGGGACACCATTCAACCCATAACCATCAGCAAATTTAGAGATTTATGAGTTCACAAGGATAAGGAAATACTTATTTTATAACAATTAGTAGAAAAAGAGGTATATTTATGTATACAATAAGAGTTCTTAATTTGGATTCTTAAGACTTTTAAAAGGGTCCATGACCACCCCAAATTAAGAACCATTGAAGGTATAATATCTCAAATACTTTTTTTAACATGAAGGTAATAAATGAAAATGTTAAAGGTATTTGCCACTGAGTAATACGATTATGGATGTTTGGGATTATTTCCCAATTTCCTATAACAGTTTCAAATTACTTTTATGGTCAAGAAAATAAACAACTTTCACTTTTCTAAAAAAAAAAAAAAAAAGGAGGGGGGAAGGGATGCCTGGGTGGCTCAGTCAGTTAAGCATCTGCCTTCAGCACAGGTCCAGGGATCAAGTCCCATAATGGGCTCCTTGCTCAGCAGGGAGCCTGCTCCTCCCTTCTCCATGTGCCTGCAGCTCTCCCTGTTTGTGTTCCTTCTCTCTGACAAATAAATAAATAAAATTTAAAAAAAAAAAAAGGAAAAGGAAAAAAATTTAACTTAAACCCATTTAAAAGGATTTAGAAACATGGGAAAACGAATATGTTTTATACAAATACTATAGTTATTAACTGTACATAAATAAAATATTAAGAAAAGGCAAGAAGGAAATCTATCATAGTGTTCAAAGAGTTGATTAACAGAGGTTATAGGAAGAGTTCTCTGTGTATTCCCTTTTTTTGCGTGTCTTCCTATTTTTTTTTGAAGATTTTATTTATTTTTTTGAGATAGAATGCACGTGCAAGAGACCATGAAGGGGGGCGCAGAGGGAGAGGGAGAAGCAGGCCCCCTGTTTAGCAGGGAGCCCGATGTGGGGCCTCAATCCCAGGACCCAGAGATGATGACCTGACCCAAAGGCAGATACTTAACTGACTAATCCACCCAGCTGCCCCCTCTAATTTTTTTTTATAATGAACTATATTTACTCTTAAAGCCTGAACGAGCCAATAATTCTTATTAGTTAAAAACACACAATTTAAGGACAAAGTACTGATACAATAACATAATGCAGCACTGTGCAGCTTTGACATGACCATTAATAAAGATATATAGAAACAGAAAACAGCTTGTGAGACACTTCTATGAAAAAGTGAAAGTATGAACACACATATACACTGATTATGACATGTAAAACATATATATGTAGATGGTAATTTGCAAAAATGAAACTCTTTTAAGAGTAGCATTATTTTTAAAGATTCTCTAATAAAATTATATTTTCATTTTTAAAGTACTTATGAAAATGTTCTTTTCTAAGAATTTTTTTATCTTGTTTAACACTGTCTGCAACAGCTTACAGCCATTCCAAGAATCAACTTCTGGACCAGAAAATCGCTGGCAAAACCTCAGGCTTGTCTATCTCCCCTTGCCCACACATAACCCCGCTGTAGTTCAGTAAAGTGGCTGGTCTCACTTTCCTGTGAAAGTGCGTACCACCTTTCTAGAGAACAACTTCGCAGTATCTGTTAAACCTGTAAATGTTCACTCCCAGGACGCCTGGGTGGCTCAGTCAGTTAGGAATCTGTCTTTAGCTCAGGTCCTGATCCCAGGGTCCTGGGATTGAGCCCTCAAATCCAGTTCCTGCTCAGTGGGGAGCCTGCTTCTCCTTCCTCTCCCTCTGCTGCACCCCATGCTTGTGCTCTCTTGCTCTCTCTCTCAAATAATAAATAGGCTCTAAAAAAAAAAAAAGGAGAGAGAGAGAGACAAAAAAAATTTAAAAATAAATGTTCACTGCCTTTGAGCATTTCCACATGGGGGAATTTGCCCTACAGAAACAATTCCACACATGTACAAATGTAAAGATAACAAGAGTGAACAACTAGTCTACTTGGGGGGGGGGTCCTTTGTCGAGGGGACTGGGTGAGGGACAATCTCCTTTAGAAAAGCTGCAGACAGACCTAGAATAACTACTAAATGAAAAACCCATGTAGCTTTGATTCGCTGCCCAGTTTATCTACTTCCTTTGATGTCTTTATTTCTGGCAACTGACCAGAAACAGGGTGCTGACTCAACTCTCCATGTTTCAATCATATGCATGCCAGCACAGATACTAACATACAGCTTCAACTGAAATAAGTGTGTTTTAGATCGCTTTCTTAGTTCCCAGAAACAGAATTTAAAGGATAGCAACTCTTAATATGAAGAGTCATGGAATGAGAGCCATTATGTGCTCTCATCTTTTTCTATTTTTGTTTAAAGAGGAACTGTCTAGATCCTAAGTTTGGGCCCCTAGGATTTATTTCCTAAATAAATGGTGTTTCCATGTATCTACTCACATTTTACATAGAGAGTCTTAGGATTGTTGCTTTCTGATAATTTATTAATAAAATAAATTTCTCACTACATTGACTTTCTTTATATTGACGCAAAGAAAAATTCTAAGCAGGTCAAGAATACAATTAAATCAGATCTCAGTGTAGGCTGCAAAGGAGACTGACTAAAAATAAAATTAACACTATGTTTCTAGACTATATTCATTGTAACAATGTAGTGGCAATATTTCAGATTAACAAAGAAGAGGAAAAAATTTCTAAAAATTATTGAGTTCCTCCAGATGAAAATATCTTCATGAACTCTGAAGATATCTATTTGTGGACCACTGTACATTCTGTACTTCAGGCTGAAGACAGCTTTAGGGATGTGAAGAAAAAAGAGAAAAGGAAGTCAGGTGAGCTGTGCAGGGACATGGTGTGGGCTAGCTGGCAAGGTCTGACACGTCAATGGTGCCTCCGGCACCCCCCCACCCCCCACCCTCCCCACCCCTGCCTCCCATCACTGCAGCTTTCTAAGTTGTCAAGTTTTAGGCCTTGAGTCTCACCATTAAAAGGACTGACAGTCAATTGGAACACAAAGTTTCTAAAAACAATTTGTATTGGTAACGTTAGATGTGACTTTCAAAATAACCTTAGTAACACTTGATTAATATACACTATACCTTTGGTACACAGAAATTTTCTGGTGATACTTAAAGTTAGTCAATCCTAGAAGGGTAAGAAAAAAGATGAGACTGGGGAGCCTGGCTGGCTCAGTCAGTGGAGCACGTGACTCTTGATCTCAGGGTTGTGAGTTCGAGACCCACACGGGGTGTAGAGATTATGTAAAAAAATAAAACAAAAAATCTTAAAATAAACAAAAGAATAAAGATGAGATTTAAAAAGGAAAGAAAAACCAAGAAATAACACCTTTAAAGTAAAATGTTTTAAATGATGTAAGAAACATATGCTTTTTAATAAATTCTCTAGCCTTACAGCAGTACTTACATTAAGGTAAAAAGCATAGGCAAGGGAGGAAAAACTTACAGTGTGCCTCAATTTGAAATTTAGGATGCCAGGTTAGGAAAAAAATCTAATAATGTCTGATTTAAAGAGACTCTATTAAATACAAAAAAGTACAAGCAGGGGTGCCTGGGTGGCTCAGTGGGTTAAAGCCTCTGCCTTCGGCTCAGGTCATGATCTCAGGGTCCTGGGATCGAGCCCCGCATCAGGCTCTCTGCTCAGCAGGGAGCCTGCTTCTCCCCCCCTCTCTCTGCCTTCCTCTCTGCCTACTTGTGATCTCTCTCTCTCTGTGTCAAATAAATAAATAAAATCTTAAAAAAAAATAAAAAGTACAAGCAATGCACAATGACAATGCAGAGCAAGCTTAGTGGCTACGAGTTAGATGGATGAGAGATCAGGGAGCAGCCAGTGGCCTCTCTTCCTCTGGGGCTTTTCCACACCAGCTGTGAGCCCGGGCATCTGGGGGCCCAGAACCTTCTCACAGGGCCAAGACAGAACACAGCACGTTGGCCTGAGCGATCCGCAGACATGGGGGCGGGGACTAAGTGATTTTTCCTGCCTTTCAGAGGGAGATAATGGGGCAGATAGCCTAAAACAACACCATTCACCTTGGCTTGCAGAGAAAACCACGGATAGCCAAAGAGATGCCAGACGGGGAGACCAGGTGAGATGCTGAGATGGTGGCAGCGATAGGACCCCCCTCTTCATAACCTGGAACCAGAAGCGTATCAGCACCCTCACGCAGAGGTTTTCTGGAAGAATGCACAGGCAGTGCGTTCATACTCCTGGCAGAGCAGTCCTAAGAGGAGCTAAGAGTGGAGGCCCCAGCAAGTTATTGACAGGTACACAATGAAGCAGAATTACTAGCAAAGACCTGGGGGAAGACCTGGGACACACAATGAGCCAGCAGCTGTGCACTCCCACTCCTCTGCAGGCTCCTCTACCTTCGGACACTGGGGTGAATCTACTAGCTCTGGGCAGAGTCATAGTTACCGATACTTTGATGGGATGGGGCTGTTCAGGAACTCTAGGTGATAAGTCCGCGCATACACACAGATGCATCTATATTTATGTGTGTGGAGACGAAAGGGAAGAAGGAAGAGCTGGGGGAAGGAGGGCTATTCCTCATTAGAAGAAACAGGAGGTGGAACTATGTAAGCCCCAACGTGGAGCTTGAACTCACAACCCTGAGCCACCCGAGCACCCCAGAACTACCCGACCTCTTAACTAATCCATCATCTATAGGACCTTGTGCAAAAATCTCAACACATTTACTTGAAAGAAAGGTATTCCAAGAAGGTATTCCAGGGGCGCGTGGGTGGCTCAGTCACTTAAGCGTCAGCTTTCAGCTCAGCTCATGATCCCAGGGTCCTGGGATTGAGTCATGCATGAGCGCTCCCTGCTGAGCAGGGAGTCTGCTTCTCCGCCTCCCTCTGCCCCTTTCCCTGCTTGTGTGCTCGCAAGCTCTCTCTCAAATATATAAATAAAATATATTTTTTTTAAAAGAAGGCATTCCAAAAGGCACTGTGCTCTATGCAATTGACTCTCTCAGATTAGTTTCACTCTAAGAAAGTTCCTATAAAAACTAATTGATAAGGGGCACCTAGGTGACTCCGTTGGTTAAGCCTCCAACTCTTGATTTCAGCCCAGGTCATGATCTCAGAGTTATAAGATCGAGCCCTGTGTGAGGTCTGCTCTGGGCATGGAACTGGCTTAAGATTCTCTCTTCCTTTCCCTCTGTCCCTCCCCCATCTCAAAAAATGTTTAAAAACCTAACTGATAAAAGAAAGAATTAAGTTTATCCTTCCTGTCTTATTCCAAATTGCACCACTAGTAACCAAATAGTAAATGAGATAAAGTTTCTCTTTACACTTCAGCTAAAAATAAAGAAGGAATGATGTAATCAGAAATATCCATTTAGCAACACTCAGTGGATTAATGGATTGAGACTTAAAGCATCAATGGCTGCTAAAAATGAGAAAAAACCAGACAGTACATGCCTTCTGATAAAAAAAACATACCACCTGTTATGAAGCAGTCTTGTCAAAATAAATTGAACTTGCATGTGACCAACCTTTAGGACCCACCTGCCAATTTACAAGTACTAGGGACAGGAAAAACACAAGGACACAACCAGCAAAATCTAAATGGTGCAAAGCTCTATAGGACAAAAAGCCTGGTTTCGTCAAAACATAGTTCAAAAGGAAAAAGAGACAGAATGAGCAGGCACGTGACGATAAAGAGACTTAAGAATCACATTGACCAATCCAATATGTGGACCTTATTTGGATCCTTATTAAAAAAAAAAACATTTAAAAATCTTACATTTTAGGGGCGCCTGGGTGGCTCAGTGGGTTAAAGCCTCTGCCTTCAGCTCAGGTCATGATCTCAGGATCCTGGGATCGAGCCCCACATCGGGCTCTCTGCTCAGCAGGGAGCCTGCTTCCTCCTCTCTCTCTGCCTGCCTCTCTGCCTACTTGTGAACTCTCTCTGTCAAATAAATAAACAAAATCTTTAAAAAAAAATCTTACATTTTAGACAATTTGAAATCTGAAAACATAATATTTGATGTATGAAAGAATTGTTACTCTTAGATATGACAATGGTAGTGTGGTTATTTTTAAATAAGTCCTTATCTTTTAGAGCTTCACACTGAATTATTTACAGATGAAATAATTCAATGCCCAAGATTTACATCAAAATAATACGGCGGCAGGCTGCCTGGCTGGCTCAGTTGGTAGAGCATGTGACTCTTAATCTTGGGGTTTTAAGTTCAAACCCCAAGTTGGGTATAGAGATACTTAAAAATAAAATCTTTAAAAAAAATCAGAAAATATAGTAATGTATGATGCTATTCACAATAACAACTTTTTAAAAGATTTTTTTTATATGAGAGAGAGCATGGGGAGTAGGGGCTGAGGGAGAGAGAGAGGGAGTCTTAAACAGACACTGCAATGAGAGTGGAGCCCAATCCAGGGCTCAGTCTCAGAACCCTGATATCATGACCTGAGCCAAAACCAAGAGTCTGACGCTTAACTGACTGCGCCACCCAGACATCCCTATTCACAATAACAACTTTTAAAAAGTACAATTCGAAAAAAGATATATGCACCCCTATGTTTATTGCAGCATTATTTACAATAGCCAAGATATAGAAACAACCATATGGACACATATCAAGTGTCCATTGATAGATGAATGGATAAAAAGTTATGCCAGATAGGTAGATAGATAGATAGACAGAAAGACAGACACAGAATGGAGTATTACTCAGCCATAAATAGTGCTCACTTTGGCAGCACATATACTCAGATATAAATAAGAATGAGATCTTACCATGTGCAACAACATGGGTAGATGTAGAGCATATTATGCTGAGTGAAATAAGTCAGAGAAAGACAAATACCATATGATTCCACTTATATATGGAATCTAAAACACAAAACAAATGAACAAACAAACAAACAAATACAGAGAACAAACTGATGGTTGCCAGACGGGAGGTGGGTGTGGGGATAGGTGAAAAAGGTAAAGAGGATTAAGAGATACAAACTTGCAGTTATAAAATAAGTCACAGAGATGAAAAGTCCAGCATAGGGAATATAGTCAACAGTATTGTAATGATATTGCTGGTGACAGGTGGGGACTACCCTTATCATGGTGAGCACTGAATAAAATAGAATTGTTGAATCACTATGCTGTACACTGGAAAGTAATATGATACTGTATGTTAACTATACTTCAATAATTTTTAAGTAAAATACATCTAAGCAACAAATTTTATAAGAAATGGACAGTCCCTATATGACAACAACTAAAAACTCCTGAGGAATGTATGTGAAAGATGACTTAAACAGGAAGACAAATCTTGTTCTCAGAGAGGAAAACCCCTTAAAGGAGTGGTCTATGCCTACGGCTCAGACTTCTCTCCCCTGAGCCCACTCGGACCAGGCTTTCACTTCATCACTTCACTACAATTCTTTTTTTTTTTTTTTTTTACTTCACTACAATTCTTATCAAGGTCACTGGTGATCTGCATATTGCTAAGCTCCAACGTCACTTCTTAGTTCTCCACTAACTTGACCCCTAGCATCATTTGAGGAAGTGGATCCTTTCTCCTTGACATTGCTTGGCTTCAAGGAAAACACACACACACACACACACACAGATTCTCTCTCTCTCTCTCTCTCTCTCTCTCTCATCTAGTTCACTCCTTATCTTTCTGGGCATTCCTTTCCATACTCTTTGGCTTACTCCTCCTCCTCATCTTCCTACCTGTAATGTTAGGCAGTCCCAGGACTCAGTCCTTGGACCTCCAGTCTATCTATACTCACTTTTTAAATGTCTTATGCAGTCTCGTGGTTTCAATTGCTTTCAAGTACTGGTAACTCCAGCATTGGACTTTTCAGCTTAGATCTAAACTCTAAACTCTAAACCTCTCTGACCTTGTCTCCTATTCTTCTCTGTATACTCTAACCATGATGGCCTCTCTTCCTCCTGTTCTTTGAAAATACTAGAGTGTGCTCACCTCAGGACCTTTGCACTTGCTGTTTCCTCTACCTGAAATACTCTCCCCAGACATTCACATGACTTGTTTCCTCCCTCCTTCCTTCAGAACCTTACCCAAGAGATTCCTCAATGAGATCGTCCTCACCGTCTTACACAACGTACACACAAATACTTATATTCCCATTTTCCTCTTTAACCTTTCCTCTTTATCACTCGCAGCCACCTAATATCTTATATTATGTATTTATCTTGTTCATATTCAGCCTCTCCTCTAATACACTTCTCCTGAAAGATACTTTAGGTCAGAGTTATTAAATAGAAATATAATTGAGCCACATGTGTAACTTAAAATTGTCTAGTAGCCATGTTAAACACATATAAAGCAACAAGTAAAATTAATTTTAATTACATATTTTATTATGCCCAATATATCACTTATAACATGCAGCACTAGCAACAGTTAAGTGCTTATCAGTGACGACATGTGGCCAGTGGCTATCGTATTGGATGGTACAGCTCTAGAATGTAAGCTTCATCAATGGCAGGGCTTTGTGTGGATTTTGTAACTAGAAAATGCTTGGCATTTCATAAGTTTCTTTGAAAGAATGGATGATTCAGTATAACATTGACTCCCCACCCAATAATCCATACAATATATGATAATCATATACATAACCAATATAATCCCAAATAACAGATATTTTTTTTAATTTATTTTTGTTTTAAGAGGGGGTGGGCAGAGGGAGGGAAAGAATCTCAAGCAGGCTCCACACCTACCACGAAGCCCAGTGTGAGGTTCTATCTCACAATCCTGAGATCCTGACCTCAGCCAAAATCAAGAGTCACTTGAGGAGCCCCTCGAATACTCCATTTTATAAACAGGTGTTTCCTCTTCCCTTTCTGTAACTCACTGAGCTGGGTATAAGAAAGTAAGGCAGTAATAATTAACAGTTATCCTAAAGAAAACCCAAAACATAAGAGACAGCTTTAGTGCCTCATTTAGAAAGAGCTGAATTTTAAGAGAAGTCTCGGGCAATATTCATTACTCATGAAGTGAAAAATAAACAGCCCCAGAACTGAAGGGTGGAGGAGTTAAAGGGATGTAAGCTAAGGGAGGGGGAATCAAGAAGAAACAAGTTTGTAACACAAATTTTTACAAAATGATGTACTTTGAAAATTTCTCAAAATACTAAAAATCCTAAATTCAGATTAAGCAGCCAAATACCATAAAGCTACTTCAGTTAGCTAGGAAAAGTCATCACCACTCAGAAAAACTAAAATTGAATATTTAATTCTAAGCAAACGTACATGGGGTGCCTAGGTGGCTCAGTCGTTGAGCGTCTGCCTTCGGCTCAGGTCATGATCCCAGTGTCCTGGGATCGAGCCCTGCATCAGGCTCCTTGCTCAGCAGTAGCCTGCTTCTCCTTCTGCCTCTATCCACACTTGAGTTCCCTCTCTATCTCTCTCTCTTGCTCTGTCAAATAAATAAATAAAATCTTTAAAAAAAAAAAAACAAAAACCTGCATGTTCAACCATCAAAAAAGAACATATTTGTCATGCCTAAATAAATAACATCTAAATATTTATAAATAATATTGGTAAGAACTTGAGTTTTGTTCAGCTGATTTATGCAGATTTTACATATTTCCCCATAATCTATTCTCACTTTTGAATAAAAGGGTATAGGTAATACAGAATATTTCATTAAACTTAGAGTAATAAAATCCAGACAGGTAAGATAAATACCCTCATTATCACCTACTAGGTAAAATGTGAACATTTAGACTCCCCAACCAGAATTTCACAAGTGTCTTTAGAGAGAAGGTAAACTATTAAGAAAAAGTCATCTATGAGACCCAAAGCCATAGATGGGGTGTGAGTTACCTTATGGTTTTTAGAGGGCTTTTCTTCTCAGTAGCGATGCCTGCTTAGACATTTGGGGGTATTTGCAGCGGGGGTGGGGGGGTGGGGGGGCTTGGGAAGTAAAGAATGTGGAACAACATATGCACTGCCACATGAACTCTGAACTCTGTCAGTGTGACGGGAATTTTTGCAGTTGTTTTAAACCGCAAAATGTGTTTATAAATACAAATAAAGTTTCAAACTGCACTAAAGGAACGCACTTCAGCTCCAGGTTTCACAAAAATATATGCTTCCTACTCAAGCCTCAAAATGTTACACGGATGAATGAGTCCCCCAACATGAGATGCTTTCAGGAGTTATGTGTGCAGGAGGCCTGAGCAACAATGATCTTCCCTACACAGGGTGAGCTCTTGTGACAGTCTTCAAAGAGAATCAGTGAAGCGCAAATCTTTTGCAAGGGTTCCAATCTTTCTAAGAATCCCATCTTTCAAGTCATTTGGAGAATGAAACATTATGACCTCAGTTCTAGCATCACAATAAACCTAGGCACCTTCCATCTTGACTTTTGACAATCTACACATTGAGTCCTTGATAAACACAGGGCATAAACGCTGTGGCTGACTATGAGTTCAAATACTAAGACAGTGTCCAGTAAATAGGTGAGGAATCTACCAAGATATCACAAGTGTAGCACAAAATAGGATTCATAATATCTAATCAAAATGAATGAAGTATATTCCACCCAAAGTGAACTCCAAACCATAAATCAACTTACCAGAAGTATCTGTTGTATGCAGAAGGAAAAAAAAAAGACTTCTCTGTTGTGTCAATAAATAATATGCCGTGTATTATAAATATCAACTTATTTGTAGTTTTTCTCTTAGAGAATTCACGGATGAAGCTTAATTAACCAACCTCAAAGTACTACTAGATTCATTAGCAAAGTTGTTGAAACCTTACTTTGTGGGGCAAAAAATTTTAACAAAGCCAATCAATAGCTTTTCATATAGAGAGCTCTTACAAACTATAGTTTACAAGAAATTGAATATTTTTTTAAAGTGCGTAGGAAATTCACAGGCATTTCACACACAGAGAAGAGAATGAAATTCAAGAACTAAAAACATATACAAATGTTTGGCTTTCTTTATGATCAAACAAAAATAAAACAATAAAGGTACAATTTTTTTAATGATACAATTTTTTTACCTAGAAAATGGAATGTAAAAAAAAATAGAATAATCAATACTGACAAGAGGGCAAAGAAAACAAACATGTATTGCTAGTAAAAATTTCTGGAAGGCAATTCGGCAATATGTGTCAAAAGCTTTAAAAATAGGGGCACCTGGGTGGTTCAATTGGTTAAGCTTCTGCCTTCCGCTCAGGTCATGATCCCAGAGTTCTGATCCCGGAGTTTCAGTGGATCCTTCCATCAGGCCCCCTGCTCAGCAGGGAGTCTACATCTCCCACTCCCACTCCCTCTGATCCTCCCTGGGCTCATGTGTACTTGCTCTCTCCCTCTCTCAAATAAATAAAATCTTTTTTGAAAAAAAGCTTTAAAGGGCGCCTCGGTGGCTCAGTGGGTTAAAGCCTCTGCCTTCGGCTCCGGTCATGATCTCAAGGTCCTGGGATTGAGCCCCACATAGGGCTCTCTGCTCAGCATGGAGCCTGCTTCCCCCTCTCTCCGCCTCTCTGCCTACCTATGATCTCTCTCCGTCAAATAAATGAATAAAATCTTCAAAAAACAAAAAAAAGCTTTAAAAATACAAATAATTACCTTTTCCTTCAGCAATTCCATTTCTCTTTAAGGAAAGTAACCTCAAGAGTGAGATTAATATACAAAAAATATTTATTGAAGTATTACATGTAAAAGTGAAAAATTGGAACCCACCTAAAGCTTCAATAATATGGGAACAGTTTAATAAACTGAAATGTATTCCGTATATTTCACTCAATGTAGTTCTTTTAAACAGGCTTTTTAAAGTGGCTGTTTAACGAAGTGGCTTTTCCCACAAAAGTAAACAGGATGATGTTGAAAACTGAGTAGTATGGGAAAAGACTCATACTATAATTATTAAGGGGGAAAAGTTACAAAATATCATGAAGAGTATGATCTCAATGTTGTGTACAAAATATATATATATAAAGATATATACCAATAGAGTAACAGTGGTTAACTATAGGTGGAAGGATTGGAGATGTTCATCTTCCTTTCTGCTAAATTTCTATTGTTCCTACTTTCCTACAATGGATATGTATTAATTTTGTGACTAAGTACCTTACCCAGAACAAACCAAAAAGGTAGATACTATAAGTATCTCCATGTTAAATACGATGAAACTGAGGCACAGAGAGGTTAAATAACTTGTCCAAGGTCACACAGCTAGTACATCATGGAGCCAGGATTTGGCCTACTTGACATAGCTCCAGAGTCTAATCTCTTAACCATTTTGCAATGATTCCTATTTTTAAAATAACTTAAAGCAAAATGCCAGATAATCTATAATTACATGCACTGCAAATTCTTAAAGAAAGAGGATCCTTCCGGACCAGAATTTTCAGGCCATAAAGCGAGGCAAGTGGTAAAAAAGCAAGTGGTAAATCTTTTTTTTTTAACCCAGAAGTTCTCTCCTGTCCCCAAGTTGTCTCTTTTTTGTTTTAAGTTTTTAGTCAGGTTATCTGAAAAGTCATTTATTTACTCTTTTATCACCATTCTTGCTCCCCGCAACACACACACAAACACAAATCATCAAAATCTCAACCAATAATTGGCAACACTCTCCTGCTTCTCCAACACTGTCCCCTCCCAGCCTACAATTCCCTAAGAATTTCTTTCCTGGGGTGCCTGGGTGGCTCAGTTGGTTAAGCAACTGCCTTCGGCTCAGGTCATGATCCCGGAGTCCCGAGATCGAGTCCCACATCGGGCTCCCAGCTCCATGGGGAGTCTGCTTCTCACTCTGACCTTCTCCCTTCTCATGCTCTCTCTTACTCTCTAAAAAATAAAAAATAAAAAAAGAATTTCTTTCCAGTTCTTAAAAGCCGAAGTGGCTTTTCCCACAAAAGTAATTCCTCAGAAGTCTATCGGGGCGTATTAAAATTTACCTCACGATCCGATGTAAAGCAAAGTATTTTCCATTTTCCTTACAAATAGAAATGTATACTATTTTCCCCTAAGGATGTTACAGGGTGGTTGAGGTGAAAGCATTGTAAGTTCTTGGAAAGGAGCTATTAAGATACAAAACACTCTTGACAAACTATGGGGTGTCCCCTAAGAGTAGCTAAGATTACAGGATCTTTTCCTGTGTATCGTGTGTCGTTCCCGCTCTGGCCTCGGAACAAAAGCCTGACAGATGTAAGTGCTTGTAGATAACACTCTGAGCCAGGGTGCATTGCGATTTCCGTAAGGGTGCCGCTGATCAAGTTGCAGGAGATTGAAAAAATGTCTTACGTAACTTAGAGGAAAAATATTACTGATCAGTATAAAGCAAGCTTCGGACATCTGTTGTTCTAAAATTGGACACTTGATCAGGTTAAAAAGAAGAGAAGTTCCTACTGGTGGAAGCAGGAATTAGGCTACTGGATAAAATATCACCACTAGTGATGAAATTGTCTATGACAGAACAATGGCAGCTTTTTAACTTCAGGGACCAATAACAGTTCTCCTCAGTTACAGTTCATAAAAAAGTATTTTATTCTGTTATCCCAAAGCTTCTTCAAGACAGGTTCCCGTTACTGAAGGGCTGTGGTTTTACACCTAACTGATAAATTAGATTGATCCATATCTCCAGTACAAAGGTACTCATTATCATATCTTTGTTTTGCAAAAGTGAATATAACAAAAGATTGCCTTACCAAAGAATGAGACTAGTTCCTATGAGCTCCTTCAGTGATAAAGATTTATGGAAAAGCAATCTTAGGGGCACCTGGGTGGCTCAGTAGGTTAAGCCTCTGCTTTCAGCTCAGGTCATGATCTCAGGGTCTCTGCTCAGCAGGGAGCCTGCTTCCCCCTCTCTCTCTGCCTGCCTCTCTGCCTACTTGTGATCTCTTCCCGTCGAATAAATAAATAAAATCTTTTAAAAAAAGAAAAGAGGGGCTCCTGGGTGGCTCAGTGGGTTAAGGCCTCTGCCTTCAGCTCGGGTGGTGGTCTCAGGGTCCTGGGATGGAGCCCCACATGGGGCTCTCTGCTCAGCGGGGAGCCTGCTTCCCCCTCTCTCTCTGCCTACTTGTGATCTCTCTCTGTCAAATAAATAAATAAAATCTTTAAAAAATAAATAAAGAAAATAAAATAAAGAAAAAGAAAAAAAGAAAAGAAAAGTAATCTTAAAATTCATATGAAACCTCAAAAGACCTCAAATGGACAATGCAATCTTGAGCAAAAAGAACAAAGCTGAAAGCATCACACTACATGATTTCAAAATGTACTACAAAGCTATAATAATTAAAACGGAGTGGTACTGGCGTAGAAACAAATCTATAGCACAATGAAACAGAATAGAGAGCCCAGAAATAAACTGATGCATTTATAGTCAACTGATCTTTGAGAAAGGTGACAAGCATACACAGTGGGGACTGTCCCTTCAATAAATGGTGTGGGGAAAACTGATTATGCACAGGCAAAAGAATCAGATTGGACCCTTATATCACTCCTTCTGTAAAAGTCAACTCAAAAGGGATTAAAGACTTAAGAAGTCTTTAATCTGTAAGACCCCTGAAAGACCACAGTAAGACTGAAAGACCACTGTAAGACCACTAGAAGAAAACATAAGGAAAAATCTTCTCGACATTGGTGTGAGCAATGATTTTTTTGAATATGGCCTCAAACACAGAGGCAACAAAAGCAAAAATAAATAAATGGGATTGCATCAAACTAAAAAGCTTCCACACAGCAAAGGAAACAATCAACAGAGTGAAGAGACAACCTATGGAACAGGAGAAAATATGTGAAAATCATCCAAAATATATAAGGTACTCAGGGTGCCTGGGTGGCTCAGTTCGTTAAAGACTCTGCCTTCGGCTCAGGGTATGATCCCAGGGGTCCTGGATTCGAGCTCTACATTGGGCTCCCTGCTTCTCCTTCTCCCTCTGCCATTTCTCCCTCCCCCCCCTTATGCTCTGGCTCTCTCTCTCTCGCTCTCTGTCAAATTAATACATAAAATCTTTAAATATATATATATTTTAAAATATATATATATATAATCTTATATCTTACATATATCTTATATCTTATATATCTTATATATAAGATATAATCTTATATCTTATATATCTTATATATATATAATCTTATATATATATATAATCTTTAAATATATATATATTACTCAGACAACCCAGTAACAGGAAAACAAATAACCCAATTAAAAAGCAGGCCAGGGCACCTGGGTGTCTCAGTTGGTTGTGCATCAGATTCTTGGTTTTGGCTCAGGTCATGATCTCATGGGCCCTGTGATGGAGCCCTGCATGGGGCTCTGCGCTCCACGTGGAGTCTGCTTGTCCCTCTTCCTCTGCTCCTCCCACCCCAATTCCTGTGCACAGTCTCTCTAAAATAAATAATACATCTTAAAAAATAAAATAAGGGGCGCCTGGATGGCTCAGTGGGTTAAAGCCTCTGCCTTCAGCTCAGGTCATGGTCTCAGGGTCCTGGGATCGAGCCCTGCATCGGGCTCTCTGCTCAGCAGGGAGCCTGCTTCCCTCTCTCTCTCTGCCTGCCTCTCTGCCTACTTGTGATCTCTCTCTCTGTCAAATAAATAAATGAAATCTTTAAAAAAAATAATAAAATAAAATAAAATAGGGGCTCCTGGGTGGCTCAGTCATTAAGCATCTCCCTCTCCCACTCTCCCTGCCTGTGTTCCCTCTCTCCCTGTTTCTCTCTGTCAAATAAATAAGTAAAATCTTTAAAATAAAATAAAATAAAGTGGGTAAAGGACCTGAATCGGCATTTCTCAAAAGAAAACATAAATAAATGGGCAACAGATATGTGAAAACATGCTCAACACTAATCATCAGGGAAATGCAAATCAAAACCACAATGAGGTATCAGTTCACACTTGTTAGACTGGCTAGTATCAAAAAGACAAAAGATAACAAGGGTTGGTGAGGTGGTAGAGAAAAGGGAACCCTGTATACACTCGGTGGGAATGTAAATTGGCGCAGCCACCATGAAAATGGAAGGGAGGTCCCTCAAAAAATTAAAAATAGGGGTGCCTGGGTGGTTCAGTTGTTGGGTGGCTGCCTTTGGCTTGGGTCATGGTCCCGGGGTCCTGGGATGGAGCCCTGATCAGGCTCTCTGCTCAGCGGGGAGCCTGCTTCTCCCCCTCCCTCTGCCTGCAACTTCCCTTACTTGTGCTCTCTGTCAAATAAATAAATAAAATCTTCAAAAAAATTTTTAAAAATAAAATGATACATGAGCCAGCAATCCCACTTCTGGGTATACATTCGAAGGAAATGCAAAGAGGATATAAAAGAGGCATCTCTTCTCCTGTGTTCATTGTTGCATTATTCACAACAGCCACAGTATGGAAACAACCTTAATGTCCACTGACGGATGTGTGACTAAAGAATGTGGCGCATAGATATATACAGTGGAATCTCTTTCAGCCTTAAAAAATAAGTAAATCCTACCAGTTTTAAGGATGTGAATTAACCTGGAGAGATTTACTCTAACTGAAATAAGCCAGACAGAGAAAGACAAATACTACACGATCTTGCTTATATATAGAATCTTTGCGGGGAAAAAAAAGGTGAACTAATAAAAATAGAGAGTACAAAAGAGGTTGTGAGGGCCTGGAGGGTGGGAAAAATAGGGTACAAACTTTCAGTTGTAAGCTGATGAATAAAGTCTTAAGATCTAATGTACAGCATGTTTACCATAGTTGACAACACCACATATAATTGAAATCTGCTAAGAGAATAGGACTTAAATGTTAACAAAAAGGGAAAAAAAGGTGAGGTAATGAAAATGTTAACTCCATCGGGGAATTCTTTCACAATGTGTATGTGTGTGTGTGTGTGTGTGTGTGTGTGTGTGTATAAAATCATTATGTTGTACACCTTAGATATCTTGCTAAAAAAAGAAATTTACAATTTTGTCAATTAGGCTCAATAAAGCTGGAGGGAAAGGAGGAGGAAAAAAAAGACAAAATTCCTCAACAGTGGTTTCTGGTTAAAGAAAGTTTATTAAACACCTCTCTAATCTCCTCTCCCACCAAAGATCCTGCTAATGTGAGAAAAAAGGAATAAACACAAGCACCATTAAGAAATAGAACATGTTGGGGTGGGTCTGGGTGGCTCAGTCGGTTAAGCATCTGCCTTTGGTTCAGGTCCCTTCAGCTCAAGTAGTGATTCCGGGGTCCTGGGAATTGAGCCCTGTAACGAGCCCCCACTGCCCTTCCCCACTCAGTGCTCACTCTCTCACTGTGTGTGTCTCTCTCTTGAATACAAACAAACAAGCAAATAGAGAACATAGGAGTGGCCAAAAGTGGAGACAGATTTCAGCAGTTTTGCAAGATAGAAAGTGAAGAAGCAGTAACTGCTCTATCAGGGGTAGGAAAGCCTCAGTGTGGTGCTTACAGAGGGGGACACTTGCAGAAAGGGACAATTTTGCTCTGCAAAACCCTACTGAGTTTTGGGACTTAGAACCACTTGGTACGGGGGTGAACACAATATACAAAAGTCGGCATTTGTATCTTGTCATGAGTGCCCCACATGCACTAATTCATTGTGACACTCTCCCTCTCAAACATTATAATATTAAAAACTACACACACACACATACACACACACACACACACACACACACACACACACACACACACACGTCAAGCATTCCAGTACTGAGCACTGAGCAGAGAGGGCAGAGGCACACCTGCTGGCCATGCCCCTCCTCGGAATAAATCGCCCTACCACCCTTTCTCGCCAAGCCGCTCCCTTACTCCACCGTTTCTCTTTCTGCCTTTATTTCCTGTGCAGCTGAACAGTTTGGGCCTATGAAGCCTTACAGAGATGTGTGAGGGACAGCAATAAAGGTGATGCAGAAGTGCCCGAGGCACCTTGGAGAAGGCAAAGGATGGAACTTCACGACCAGCGGGTAATCAGGGACCCGTGGAAGTATCTCCCAAACATGACTGGGAGGACAGGTGAGGGTCTGGAATAACCTATGGCTAGAGTACATAGGGCTTCAGAGAACATGGTGCCAAGAACATCTCCAAAGGAATCATGCATAACCCAACCTGTTCATGCTGATTCATTTCTGTCATTTCTCAAATTGTATACTGAGCTGGAAAGTGGATCTTTTTTTTTTTTTTTATCATTTTTTAAGATTTTATTTATTTATTTGACAGAGAGAAAGAGAGAGAGAGAGAGAGATCACAAGTAGGCAGAGAGACAGGCAGAGAGAGACAGGGAAGCAGTCTCCCTGCTGAGCAGAGAGCCCGATGTGGGGCTTGATCCCAGGACCCTGAGATCATGACCTGAGCCGAAGTGGTGCCCGGAAAGCGGATCTTGATTATGAGCAGTCAACACCTCCACTCTAGGCACAGAACACTGTCAGTCAAGCATCTCCCCTCTCAAGATGGACCGGAAGGAGTTTTCTTCAACATTTCTTATTTTTTTAAAAGATTTTATTTATTTGAGAGAGCAGGAGCAGGGGGAGTGGCAGAGGAAGGGGGAGAAGCAGGCCCTCCGCTGAGCAGGGAGCCCGAGGTGGGACTCGGTCCCAGGACCCGGAGATCCTGACCTGAGCTGAAATCAAGAGTTGGACGCTTAACTAACTGAGCCACCCAGGTGCCCCCAAATTTCTCATTTTTATTATGAAATATTTAACACATATAAAAAACTGTATGTAATACATTACATGTATTTTAGTAATGAAAATGATACTAAAACTCACTTCCCAATTTAGAATATAACCAATAATAGTGAAACTTTATGTTCATTCCAATCACATACCCAAAGTGTAAACACTATTTGAATTTTGTGTTTAGTTTCCTTTGCCATTATGATGGTTTTGCCACACATGCATATATCCATAAGCCATATAACATATAGTTTTATTTTTCAATTGTAAAATTAATGTTGTATTAATTCATCTGTGACTTGCTTTTTTTTCTGTCAACATTATAAGTCTCCTCTCAAAAGATTCCAAACAGTTCCCAAGGCTCATGCTACATATGCACCATGTTTTGCCCATAAGGCCTCCAATTGCCTTTTAGTCTTAAACATGAACACAAAACTGAGGATCACCAGACATTCAAGTTAATTTTCCCAAATGAAAAGGAGAGACAACAATAAACAAAAAAGAAATAACCCTGGAGTAAGCTCCTGAGATAATGTTGATTACTGACAAAAACCTAAAAAAATAATAAAAACTTGAATTAGTATCCTCACAAAGATTAAATGAACTATTATAGAACAAGTTATAATGAAAAAAGAAAGATCAGAGAACAAAAGAGAATTCTTGGAAATAAAAATGCAACTGACAATATTTCAGAAATTCAATAGATGGATTGAAAGTTTAAAAAAATCTCCCAGGAAGTAGAACCAAAAGACAGAAATGGAAATCAAGGGCGCCTGGGTGGCTCAGTCAATTAAGCGTCTGCCTTTGGCTTGAGTCATGATCCCAGGGTGCTGGGATTGAGCCCTTCAACGGCTCCCTGCTTGATGGGAAGCCTGCTTCTCCCTCTGCCTCTGCCTCTCTCTCTCTCTGTCTCTCATAAATAAATAAATAAAATCTTGAGAAAGAAATAGATACAGAAACCTAAGCAAAAAGAGGTTTAATCTAGTAAAGTCCAATATCTGCATATCAGCAGTTTTTAAAGAGAAAGGAAAAAGAAGACAGGATAATTATCAAAGAAATGATAGAAGAAAATTTCCCAGAACTGGAAAGCAAGTCTCCATATTGAATGAGCCAAGCACAATGAATGGGAAAAAAAATCAACCACACCATGTGGTTGACATTTCAGAGTTACCAAATTCTCCAGATGAGGAAGGAAAGATCATTTTTAATTTTTTTGATCATTTTAAAAAAGAAGATAAAGATCCATTCCATTTTCTCTTCCTCCTCATTACTCTGGGATGGGTTAACCATTTGAAGATGTACCCAAAAAAGGCATCCGATCAATTACACTAAAAGCCCCAAACTTCCCTAATGTGAAGTACTGGGACCGGTGAGTTTACAAAGTCCTATAAACTACATTATGTTAGGGTGCTTTTCAAATAATGTTCCTTATTTTCCTTTATGAATAAACCCCAAACATATTTATTTAACAAATAATACTGAGTTGTTGAGTGAATGTGCAGTGCTAAAAATATTTAGATCCTAGAGTATTGGTGGCAGCTTTGGAATGGACGCAGGTTGATTTAACATAAAGCCAGAATCTCATACTTCTTCAAGCTGTGAATTACTTGGGTAACTGCAGATCTTCCTACAAATAGCAAATAATATTTTAGCACAATCTGTCATCAGAAATCTCATTTCACACCAATTCTATTATCTCCCCTCAACTAATAGACTGTCCCTACTACTACTTCTCACCTTCACCTCTGTTCAACTTGCTTCCCCTCCTTTTTCTGTTCTTTCTGCTTCTTAGCATATGATATTCTGTCATTTCTAGTACAGTCTCCTACCCACACAAAAGCATATATAATACCTGAAACTGATGATCCCAATTTCAAGAAACTCAGTAACTCCCAAGGTGTGTATGAATCCTCTGGAACTAACATTCCACTTTGTGAATTCCCGCACACTGGTATGGCTTAACACGATCCAGCGAGGGTGGATAATGTGACCCTGAGATAATGATTTCATTTCTTTCTCTATCCCTCCACTGTTTCTCATTCTAAAATGCTCCCAACCAGCAAATGTAACAGAAAACTTGAGAGAGAAATAATTCTTAAAAATGTACACTTCCTAAATCTTCTTAATCTATAAGGCATCTTTGAAGCTCCTCTGATGTTAATAGTTGCTGATTTAAAAGTTGATTTAAAAGTTGGTTTGGCTGGGGCGCCTGGGTGGCTCAGTTGGTTGAACACCTGCCTTCGGCTCAGGTCATGATCCCGGAGTCCCGAGATCGAGTCCCACATCGGGCTCCCAGCTCCATGGGGAGTCCGCTTCTCACTCTGACCTTCTCCCTTCTCATGCTCTCTCTCACTCTCTCTCTTTCCTAATAAATAAATAAATAAATAAAATCTTAAAAAAAAAAAAAGTTGGTTTGGCTCATAAATATTGCCCATACTCTCTCTTTAGAAAAAAAAGGAAAAAAATTAATTAGTTATTCATTAATGATAACTACATTATTATCCAAATGGATCAATGTCAGGCAAGTTTTCTGTCTCTGTGATCACGATCTTTGAGGTACCATTAGTCTCATATCTGGTATGCTCTTAGAAGAGGCTATCTGGATCCTCAATTTCAGAAATTGAGGAAGAGCTCCAGGAGGACAATTCTAAAAAACTGCCACAAGGGAAAGTGAATTACTCAAATTAAAAGTAAAATGCTTGGGGCACCTGGGTGGCTCAGTGGGTTGAAGCCTCTGACTTCGGCTCGGGTCATGATCTCAGGGTCCTGGGATTGGGCCCCGCATTGGGCTCTCTGCTCAGCGGGGAGCCTGCTTCCTCCTCTCTCTCCACCTGCCTCTCTGCCTACTTGTGATCTCTCTCTCTCTCTGTGTCAAATAAATAAATAGAATATTTTTTTAAAAAGTAAAAAGCTTTATTTCCAAAAATATATGCTCCCTAGAGCCAATGATAATATTTAATTAGTTTTATACATTAGCAGCATAGTTCTGGAAACATTAGAAATAGGTATATTTAGGGGCACCTGGGTGGCTCAGTGGGTTAAGGGCTCTGCCTTCGGCCCAGGTCAGGATCTCAGGGTCCTGAGATCAAGCCTCGAGTCAGGCTCTCTGCTCAGCAGGGAGCCTGCTTCCTCCTCTCTTGCCTGCTTCTCTGCCTACTTGTGATTTTTTTCTCTCTGTTAAATAAATAAATAAAATCTTTAAAAAAAAAAAAGAAATAGGTATATTATCTGCTTTTTTCATCCATATAATTAAGCAGATACATATATATTTTTTTAAGATTTTATTTATTTATTCATGAGAGACAGAGAGACAGAGAGAGAGTGAGAAGCAGGTTCCTCACCTAGCGGGAAACCTGCTGTGGGACTCGATCCCAGGACCCCAAGATCATGACCTGAGCCGAAGGCAGACACTTAACCATCTGAGCCACCCAGGTGCCCAACAGATATATATTTTTAAAGATTTTATTTATTTATTTAGCAGAGAGCAAGAGAGAGAGAGCACAAACAGGGGAAGTGGCAGGCGGAGGGAGAGGAAGAAGCAGGCTCCCCACCAAGCACGGAGCCCAATGTGGGGCACCATCCCAGGACCCTGGGATCATGACCCGAGCCAAAGGCACACATTCAACAACTGAGCCACCCAGGCGCCCCTAAGCAGATACATATTTATGGAAAGAAATGAACATGGGATGTCATACATCTGCTTATAATTGTCATCATGTTTTTTTTTTTAAAGATTTTATTTATTTATTAGAGAGAGCGAGAGACTGAGAATGAGAGGAGAGAAGGTCAGAGGGAGAAGCAGACTTCCCGCAGAGCCGGGAGTCCGATATAGGACTCGATCCCGGGACTCCGGGATCATGACCTGAGCCGAAGGCAGTCGCTTAACCAACTGAGCCACCCAGGCGCCCCTAATTGTCATCATGTTTAAGTAAAAACCCTAATGGAATGGACGCAGGTTGATTTAACATAAAGCCAGAATCTCATACTTCTTCAAGCTGTGAATTACTTGGGTAACTGCAGATCTTCCTACAAATAGCAAATAATATTTTAGCACAATCTGTCATCAGAAATCTCATTTCACACCAATTCTATTATCTTAGAATTCTATTATCTTAGAAGGCTGCTTGAATAAATAAATGATCTTTAGATGGCAGTGGAAATAGAGGCTGGAGGACTAGATCAGGACGAGGTGCAGAGTTAAGTTCTTGGAAACAGAAGCTTTTAATTCACTTGAAATTCATTTGAGTTATTGCTGGATTTATGGAAATTGAAGAGATGAACTTAAGGGCATGGTAATTTGAAAGAACAAATGAAATTTGGGAACCAACAGGATAGGAGGCACCTACATCTGCAGGAGTGCACAACCCCCCCCCCCCTCCAACCCTATAGATTGCCCTTGGTTGCTCTGCCACCACTCTGCAAATCAAAGGGTGGATCCAAGGTGGACAGCAGGAGTAGCTCCCCATGGTGCTGAACCCCAGGCACCACACAGGCCAAAGCCTAGGTAGGACCATTGTCTCTCAGTGGAACATCACCTACATTCTACTCCTTTGTAATATTAGAGCCCAAAATCGTCACCAGTTTTCCCCTGTGATTTCCATCTATTGGGTGCACCACTCAAATAAATTAATTAGAAAACCTCTTTTCATATAACAGATTAAGAAACTGAGGGAAAAGTAGATCAATTAATTTAAAGGGTTCAGGCACCTGGGTGGCTCAGCCAGTTAAGCATCTGCCTACAGCTCAGGTCATGATCCCAGGTTCCTGCATCAGGCTTCCTCCTCAGGGAGCCTGCTTCTCTCTCTCTCCCTCTGCCTCTCCCCCCACCCTTGATCTTTCTCAATCCACCATTTGATCTAAGATCAGTATCTCAGATAAACCAAAAGAGAAATCTAGTAATATGTAAATATATGTATTTGGATTAGTATAATGCTTTTAGTCAGGCACAGAAATGGAACATACGAAGTTATCTTGAGGGATGCTTGACTGGCTCAGTCGGCAGAGCATGCAACTCTTGATCTCAGGGTGGTGAATTTGAGCCCCACACTGGGTGCAGTTTACTTGTGTGATGTAGAAAGCTTAGCATTTAATAAGTTTAAATTTTTTATTATTATTAAATAAGCTCTACATCCAATGTGGGGCTTAAACTCACAACCTTGAGATCAGGAGTCTGCATGCTCTACTAAGCTAGTCGGGCACCCCTAGTAATGTTTAATTTTGATGACATCACTGTAAGGTAAGCAAGCATTTGAAGGTGGAGACTTGCAAACAGGTTTCCCAAAAGTAAGACACTTTTTAACCATCCCATTCACGGCAGCCAGTCTCCAAGATGGCTCCCAGTAAGCCATACTTTCTAGTATTCCCACCCCTGTGGAGTTTCTTTCTCTAGGGAATCAAGCCTGAATCTATGTGACCAATAGAATATGGTGAAAATGACAATGCATTCCAGTTTCTGTCCTGGCCTCTTGAATTACTCAAGGGAAATCAGCTGCCATGCCATTAGGACATTCAAGTAGCCATGTAGAAGGGAACTGAGGCCTCCCACCAGCAGCCATTACCAACATGCCAACCATGTGAGTGAGCCATCTTAGAGGCAGATCCTCCGGCTCCAATCAAGCTTTCAGACAAGTGTAGCCCTACCTAGCATTTGACAACAATCATATTGAGAGACGAGAATCAGAACCTCTCAACTGGGTCACTCTCCAATTCCTGACTCAAAGACTGTGGGAGATAATAAATAATTACTGCTGTTTTAAGTTGCCAAGTTTCAGGGTGATTTGCTGTACAGTCTTACATATAGAACATAATTTTGCCCAATACAATCCGGGCCTAATCTTCAATAGTCTCCTTCATGAATGATCCCAATTCTTTAATGAATTAAAGATTAATTCAGGATTAAGGATTGTAAGGATAATCAGGATTAAGATTATAATTAATCTTTAATTCATCTTTAATGAATTAAAGATTAATTATAGGATTAAGTAACTATAATTTAGACTTTATGTGACTAGTGGTCAAATGGCCCAACTACCTTAATAGATAAGCAAAAAAGAAAAGAATAGGATAGGGGCGCCTGGGTGGCTCAGTGGTTAAGCAACTGCCTTCAGCTCAGGTCATGATCCCGGAGTCCAGAGATCGAGTCCCACATCGGGTTCCCAGCTCCATGGGGAGTCCGCTTCTCACTCTGACCTTCTCCCTTCTCATGCTCTCTCTCACTCTCTCTCTTTCCTAATAAATAAATAAATAAAATCTTAAAAAAAGAAAAGAAAAGAATAGGATAGACGGTGTTATGGCCTGAATTACGTTCTCCCAAAATTCATATGTTGAAACCCTAACCCCTAGTACTAGGAATGGGATGGTAGTTGGAGACAGGACCTTTAAAGGAGAAATTAAGTTAAAATGAGGCCATTAAGGTGAGCCCTAATCCAATAGGACTAATGTTGTTATAAGAGAAAGAGACACCAGGAGTGCACACACACAGAGGAAAAACCACGTTTAGGCACAGGGAGAAGGTGGTCATCTGCAAGCCAAGGAGAGAGGCCTCAAAGGAAACCAAAACTGGTAACATCTTTATCTGGAAATTCCAGCCTCCAGAACTATTAGAGAATAAATTTCTGTTGTCTAAGCCACCCAATCTGTGGTACCTTGTTACGGCTAAGCACTGGCAAACTAATACAGAGGGAGAAATTCACAGATTGCAAAAAGAGAGAGAGAGGGAGGAGACATAACAAAAACAATTTAAGGAACAACATCAAACCACAGTTTCTAAAGATGTGCACTTGGGTAACCGAAATATAAAAATAAATACATAAACAAAATCAAATGGTTACTGTATCAGGCAGGCTTCACTTTACACGGTTCTGGTATGCACAGTTTCAGCTCCGAGAGTTTAGTTAAATTATGCCAATTCTCTAGCAATACGGTTCACATCTTGCCATGGTGCATTAACTGAGAAACCACATAAAGTACAAGCTTCAGTAATACTCTTCAGTCTGTAAGTCACTATGTGATTAACAGAATATGCATCCAGATCAGTGACGAATCACGTGCCATCTTCCAAAGTGTTGGTGATGGGCGCCTCCTCACTCGTTAGTTGAGTTCACACGCAGACAGCAAGCCCCGTATTGGTACTGTCTGCTTGTCTCCCACTGATAAAGCCACACAATATTTTACCGAAATGAACAACTGAGAGCGATAACTGGCCAAGAAAGAAGAAAGTTCACCAAAGACATTAAGAGCGGTAACACTGGCCTGAAATCTGAATGGAAATACAACGGAGTTACAGCACAGATAGCTGAGCATGGGAATGCAGATGACTCCAATCTGAAGACTTCAGATGTGCAGCCAGAGGAACTTAATGAAAGCAACTAAATCATTGACACAAATGAGCAAAGTGACTGAGATGAAAAGGATGAAGAAATGATGATGGCAAAAACTTCAAATTAGGGGAGTTCCTGGGTGACTCAGGTGGTTAAGCGTCTGCCTCCGGCTCAGGTCATGATCCCAGGGTCCCGAGATTAAGCCCCACATTGGACTCCCTGCTCAGCGGCAAGCCAGCTTCTTCCTCTGCCTGCTGCTCTCCCCATCAGATAAATAAATAAATCTTTAACAAAAATAAATAAAGGAATTCTTGTCAATACTTGACATCATTAAAAGCACAAAGGATAAAATGTCAGAAACTGATCCAAATTTCAAAAGGACTATGAAAAAATATATCAAGGCATAGAAAAGGTACTTGTATCATAAGGATACAAATATAGGATGGAAAGAAGGCAAACCAAACTACTCTTGGTAAATTTTTTTTTTTTTTTACTCTTGGTAAGTTTTTACAAAGCAATAAAAGCTGCGTTCTCAATGTTGCTAGTGTTTTAAATTACACTAGACTCGAATTTTATTAATTTTTTTCATTTCTCTCTACAACTATAAAAGTTAGAGAATTTTTAATGTTGAAGGCAAATGTCTAAAGGTCCCAGAACAATTGCAATTTCCCTCACTGATTACTAAGAGAGCCTCCAAGGGCTTCAGCACACACAATTACCCTTGTGGACCCATAGCACCACGCCATGCCATGCAAGGACTGCCTAGAGTCACTTTGGAGGGAGGGAGGGACAGGGTCATGGCTGAGATCTGACACAAGGAGGGGCTTCTGGGGTGACTGGAAGAGTTCTGTCTCCTAACCAGACTGCCTGACCCTTACCTAAGGGTATTTGCCCTATAATAATTTGTTAAGCTAAAACAATGTTTCTGTGACTTAAATGCATGGCATCAGGGGACAAGTCAATGGGGACCCATCTGAAACATCAGACCTACGGTCACCTTTCTGAGAGAAAAGAAAAGCAAAGCCCCAGAAGCAGGAAAGTGACTTGGCAGAGGGCACAAAGACTGCTGTCAGACCTGAAACCAGAGCCCAGGCCTTCCTGGCAGCCAGGTGTGCGCTGCTCTCTTTCAAGCCTGCCAGTGTCCCATGAAAGAGACATCCCCTAAAGGGCACCTTTATTGTCCACTTCCAAGAGAGGTAATTCAGCCAGGTTTGAATGTCGAGGCCTGGGGTTTTAAGCTACATTACCTAATAATGCTAATTAGAAAGAAAAAGACAAGTAAATAAGGAGGCCGAAAGAGAGTGTCTGACCTTAAAATTTGTTTCTTAAATTATTTTTCAGGTGGAGAGATTAGGCTTTGCTGAGAATATCGTTAAAACAGTTTGCATCCTGATCTTGGGGCAACAATACACTCAAACTTAATGAATGCCATTTATCCTATCCTGTGGGGCTGAGGCAACGCTGCTGTGGATTTATGATAGCTGGTTAGTTACAATAAATACGTGCTCTTTCTTTCCGCATTTAGTATATAATGTAATATTTCCCCCTCACTGAAATACCCTGGTAGCCTCTGATAGTGCTTTTTTCATACAGAATCCATCAGGTATTATTACATGGCTTCTCCTGCTTACCGATGTGGGGAATATGTTTTCCCTTCACTTTACACACAGCTTTCATTAATACTAACAGGAAGTACACCTTAGAACAAACAAAAAACAGAAACAGACTCACACACAACAAACTGGTGAGGGAGGGGGGCTGGACAAAATGGGTGAAGGGGAGTAAGAGGTTTAAGCTTCCACCTCTAAAACAAGTAAGTCACAGGATGAAAAGTACAGCATGGGGGAATATAGTCAAAAAAGTACTGTAATAACCTCGTGTGGTGACAGACGGTTAACTTTACCTGCCATGGTGAGTGGTTTGCAATGTAGAGAATTCTCAAATCACTATGTTGTATACCTGAAACTAACATATGTCAACTATACCTCAAAAAATTTAAGGGGAGCCTGGCTGGCTCAGTCATTGAGCATGTAACTCTTGATCTCAGGGTTGTAAGTCTGACCCCATGGTTAGGTGTACAGATTACTTAAAAATAAAATCTTAAGGGGGCACCTAGGTGGCTCAGTGGGTTAACACCTCTGCCTTCGGCTCACGTCATGATCTCGGGGTCCTGGGATCGAGCCCTGCATCGGGCTCTCTGCTCAACAGGGAGCCTACTTCCCCCTTTCTCTCTGCCTGCCTCTCAGCCTACTTGTAATCTCTCTCCCTCTGTCAAATAAATAAATAAAATCCTTAAAAATAAAAATAAAAATAAAATTTTAAGGGACGCCTAGGTTGCTCAGTCGGTTGTGTGTGGGGCCCTTGATTTTGGCTCAGGTCATGATTTCGGCAAAGGTCATAATTTCAGTGACATGGGATCAAGTCCTGCAGCAGGCTCTACACTAAGCACAGAGTCAACTTGAGATTCTCTCCCTCTCCCTCCCTCTCTGTGGCCCCTACTGGTAAGCACCTGTGTACGCGCACAATCTCTCAAGTAAATAAATAAGTAAATAAATAAACAAATAAAATCTTTTTAAAAATAAACTCTTTTTAAAAACTAAAAAAAATACTACGTAATGGGCGCCTGGGTGGCTCAGTTGGTTGGGCATCTGCTGTCAGCTCAGGTCATGATCCTGGAGTCCTGAGATCAAGTCCCACATTGGGCTCCCTGCTCAGTGGGGAGTCTGCTTCTCCCTTTCCCTCTGCCTGCTGCTCCCCGGCTCGTGCTCTCTCTCTCTGTCAAATAAATAAATATAAATAAATAAATATTTTTAAAATACCTAGTAATAAAATAATAACAATGATGATGTCCTGCTAACATAAAAAAAGAACACCTGATATAACTGAGATGCTAACTTCCGACCAATTTAACCAGCAAATTCAGAGAAAATACTAAAAGTCTTTTAAGATTTATTCTTTTACACTCAAAGTTAATGTCCCTGACAGTAAGGGAATTCCTAAGGCTGGGGACAGAGAGACATAGTAGGAGACTGCACATAATTCCTGGGACAAAACCTGACACAATATTTTATGTTCTACTTTTAGATGCACAAAAAACATGGTTACTTTTGGGGCACCTGGGAGTCCTGGGATCAAGACCTGCATCAGGCTCAGGGAGCCTGCTTCTCCCTCTCCAACTCCCCCTGCTTGTGCTCCCTCTCTCGCTGTCTCTGTCTCTGTCAAATAAATAAATAAAATTAAAAAGCAAAACAAAACAGTCACTTTTAACACAACTAGTCATTTATTTATAAGCGCTATATTACTGTTTTTGAATCTTTAAATACCAAAGCAAGATATATTTATATTCACTAATTTTAGTGAATTTGGGATTTTAAAAAAAAGGAAATGCACTGAGCATTAAGACAATTACTACCTAATATATCAAAATAATAATTAGTTTTTAACGATATAAGCTTTATTTTCTGAGGCACCTGGTTGACTCAGTTGGTAGAGCACTGACTCTTTTTTTTTTTTTAAGATTTTTTTTTTTTTTTTAGAGAAAGAGTGAGAATGAGAGGGGAGAAGGTCAGAGGGAGAAGCAGACTTCCCGCAGAGCCGGGAGTCCGACATGGGACTTGATCCAGGGACTCCGGGATCATGACCCGAGCCGAAGGCAGCCGCTCAACCAACTGAGCCACCCAGGCGCCCGAGCACTGACTCTTGATCTCAGCCTCCTGTTGGTGGTAGAGTTAACTTTTAAAAAATAAAGATATAAGCTTTATTTTCTTCAAAATGGCCTCTACGTTAAAGCTTTAGTAATCAAAAAGAAAGAAACTCTGGTATCTAGAGATAAATTAGACCTGTACATTTTTTGGAGGGGGGAGAGGAATAATCTAGAGTCATCAGATTAGTAACAATAAAAGATGGCTGTTTCATTTGCAACGTACAGTGTCCCTCAGTAGTGTTCCTACTCCTGGCAAGGATGGGCTCCTAAACAGAGGGTATATTTTGAATTTTAGTAATTCTAATCATATGTTAAATATCTGTGGTCTAAGGGAACTCATTATTTAAAGGAATCCTTTAATAATCTTAGATAGGATTTTTTAAAATCCCTATTAGCACGTCTTTGAAATCAATTCCCCTAGATGTCTCCCAGCAGGAAGATATCTAATTAGCTGGAAATCCTTCATTGGATGATAAGTATTCACTTTACTTACATTTCAAAGTACAAAATACCCTGGCTTACACCCAATCAAACATCCATCTTTTATTTCAGCAGGGTAGCAAAAATGAAAAAATGTTTAAAGGCACCTGATCCTTTTTTTTAAAAAAAGATTTTATTTATTTATTTATTTTCAGAGAGAAAGAGATCACAAGTAGGTAGAGAGGCAGGCAGAGAGAGAGAGAGGGAAGCAGGCTCCCTGCTGAGCAGAGAGCCTGATGCAGGGGCTCGATGCAGGGGCTCAATCCCAGGACTCTGAGATCATGACCAGAGCCAAAGGCAGAGGCTTTAACCCACTGAGCCATCCAGATGCCCCTGGATTCTTAGTTTTAAAGCAGTGTTTCTAAATAGCAGCAACATAGCTCCACTCATATTAAGTACCAAAGGTGTGAGGTTCTTTGACTCTTCCCTCAAGTTTTTATTTTTTGTTTTTTGGTTCTGGGGCCTTTTGGTGTGGTCTTACTTTTTTCTGTATAAAAACCCAACAGGGGCCAGGGCATTTTGCTGCTATTCATGCCTGGTTCTGCAGCTCTGTACTAAGTTTTTGAATAACAAATGGAGGGAAACAAAGGCTTCAGTGAGCAAGCCATTCATTAGGTATCCCTAACCCAGGATAATACATTCTGGAGATTAAGGAAATTATAAACAATTAAATAAGCATCCGTTCTTAAAGCGCTTCTAAAGCACCAGGACTTAGTTTCTTCCTCTCACGGTAACTCCTTTTGCTATTAACTTTTACTTTGATTTTTAAAAGAGAGAGCTAACCCAGGGCCATCATGCTAATGTTAGTGTTAATTTCTTCTCTCTTAGCATCAGGAGGCATACTGAGCTCTAGTGTAAGCCAGTCACATCCACTAACATGTTCCAACTTTCCTATCATTATTTCTATTTGGAAGCAAAGCAGCAGATGGCTCTATAGGTGAGGTCAGGCAGTGAATGATTTGATTTATAGGACAAGCCCACTGACTGGGTCTCTCCGCACGTGTTCAGAATGCGGATGATTAACACCCGCTGGGCATTCTCCTCTGGGTTGCAAGCTCTCCTCTCAAGCAGGCAAGGCTTCAGTTCTGAGTGAGACAGCGTATCTAGCTAGATACTCTATCTGAGAAGTGTATCTAGCTAGAGCTGCCATCGAAACTATTTCTAGCGACCAAAGAACAAGTTGCCACAAGGGCCTGAGTTCCGTCAAGTCCAGGCAACCCACGTCAGAATCTGGGGTGCTTGTGAAATGTGCACCTCCCCAGTCCTACTGAATCAGCATCTAAAGGGGTCAGGGTGGTAATCTCTGAATTGTAATCGATTTCCCAGATGATTCTCAGCACCGACAGGTTCAAAAAGCACTGGTCTGAGGAAGCTGTCTGGAAGATAGGGAGGCAGATACCTAACTAAAAGATAACCTTAGTGACCTGCCTGAGGTAATTTTATTTAAAAACTACTTTCTTTCTTTTCTTTCTTTCTTTTTTCTTTTTAAGATTTTATTTATTTATGTCAGAGAGAGAGAGAGCACAAGCTGGGGGAGCGGCAGGCAGAGCAGGCAGAGGGCTCGTGCTCTCTTTTACACTCAAAAGTTAATGTCCTTGACAGTAAGGGAATTCCTAAGGCTGGGGACAGAGAGACATAGTAGGAGACTGCACATAATTCCTGGGACAAAACCTGACACAATATTTTATGTTCTACTTTTAGATGCACAAAAAACATGGTTACTTTTGGTAACCATGGTTACTTCGCCCAGCATGGAGCCCAAAGCGGAACTTGATCCCAGGACCCTGAGATCATGACCCGAAAGCAGACGCCCAACCCAGTGAGCCACGCAGGCATCCCAAAACTACTTTTTTTTTTTTTTAAAGATTTTATTTATTTATTAGGAAAGAGAGAGAGAGAGAGAGCAGGTCAGAGTGAGAAGCAGACTCCCCATGGAGCTGGGAGCCCGATGTGGGACTCGATCCCGGGACTCCGGGACCATGACCTGAGCCGAAGGCAGTCGCTCAACCAACTGCGCCACCCAGGGGCCCAAAACTACTTTTTTTTCTTAAGATTTTATTTATTTATTTAACAGAGAGGAGAGAGATCACAAGTAGGCAGAGAGAGAGGAGGAAGCAGGCTCCCTGTCCAGCAGAGAGCCCAATGTAGGACTTGATCCCAGGACCCTGAGATCATGACCTGAGCTGAAGGCAAGGCTTTAACCCACTGAGCCACCCAGGCGCCCCCCAAAACTACTTTCTTTAACTACTTCATTAGGTAGGTCTTATTATCCCCACTCTGATGGTGAGAAAACTATGGGCCAGAGAGATTAAGTGAGTTCTAAATAGGAGCAGAACTACTCTCAAAGCAAGTTATACTAATTATAAGTCTAGTGAAGGGGTTAGCAAACTTCTCCTGTAAAGGAATAGACAGGAAATGCATTAGGTGTTGCGGACCATATGGTCTCTGTGATAACTACTCAACTCTGCCATTGTGGCATGAGAGCGGCCAAAGGTAGTATACAAATGAATGAGTGTGACTCAAAGTTCTACTAAAGTTCTCCTAAAACTTTACAAATGAGGCAGTGAGCTACATTTGGTTCATGGCTATAATCTGCTGACCTTTGGTTTGGTGCACCTTTAATTCTAACACAGGCATCATGAAATGTAAATTAAAAAAAAACAACTAGGACTAGGGTGCCTCGGTGGCTCAATGGGTTGGGCGTCTGCCTTGGCTCAGATCATGATCTTAGGATCCTGGGATCCAGCCCTATGTAGGGCTCCCTGCTCAGCAAAGGAGTCTGGTTCTGCCTTTTCCTCCACTTCCCTCTCCCTCTGTCTGCCACTCCCCCCGCTTGTGCTCTCTCTTTCTCTCCGTCAAATAAATAAATAAAATCTTTTTAAAAATTAAATTAAAATTTAAAAACTAGGACTTAAAAGATGGTAAACATTAATTTGGATGGTTTCTTTACATAGAACAGTCCAAATTGAACTCGTAATGGACCAGTGAAGCATTACTATAGTTAGTGTATACCACTAAGCTTGGGGGACATTTTCTCCATGATTCTAAGTGGGTACTGTGATCTTTCATATGGTCTTATATTTAAGCCCTCAATATGTTCCATTTGCAGCTGTTAGATGCTGGACATAGCCCAATGCAGCCCACCCCCCCAGGCACAAATTCACTTCAAGCAAAAAAGGCAAATAGGTCCAAATCTTACAACTTCAGGTTCCTTTAGTAGCAAATAAGTAAAAATGACACATACATTTGTGATTGTGTAATACATTTCACGGCAAAGACTACTTTTTTTTTTGAAAAGGAAGAGTTTCACATTTTATTGCCAGCAGCTTGAAGTAGTTTTAAACTGTTACGATAACATTCATGAAGCCAATAAAACATGCATATTCTTGTTCTTTGCTAATCTCCCTCTGTTCTGCCGTTCTCAAATGTACAGTTCTCTACACGGTGGGATGACTGGAGTGAATCAAATATGCTTTGTTCCCTAATAAATATATGAATCTAGATGGCTTATTCCCATTTTTATTTATTCACATGGCAATTATGATACAATTGCTTCCTGTATGGAGGTCTTATCTACATCTTACACTATAAAGACATACTACGTATACATAGATGTTTGGAAAGTAAGAGATAAATTATATGAAGGTAGTTACACTGAACTGACGGGTAAAAAGACTAGCATATGTGTAGAAAAGATGGCTACTTATCCACCACAGAGTTCCATTCCCCTTTCAAAGTAAACAATTACTGCTAATAAACAATTGCCAGCCAGAGGATACATTTCCCAGCTTCCTTAAATCTAGGCGGGGCTACGTGACTCGTTCTGGCCAATAGGGTGTGAGCAGAACTGATGTGTTTCACTTGCTGGTAAAGGTAGTTAATCTAGTGTACCTATTGGAAAGCATATGTTGAAGATGGTGGCATCACAAATGGAAGGAGACTTCATCCCTGAGTCCCATGAAGGAGAGCTAACCAGGAGATCAGCCCAACCAGGAATAACAGATTTGGACTTTGTATGAGCTAGAAATAAACTTTTACTAGATCAAGCCACTGATATTTGGAGATGGTTATTAGAGCACTTAGCCTACCTTAACAGACTGAGTTGGATAAAAGGGTCAATAAACATGATTTATTGATGGGTTTCTGAGATAAATTCAAATACTAAGGAGTTGTATGTATAAGAAAAACTTGCAAATTATAATTTTTGCCATTTATGCAATCCATCCATAGAAGCTACAAACCAGTCTGAATAAATTCTAATATTCAACATCTCTTATAACAATATGTCAATGCAATAACTACCTAAATCACTGGTTACTACACAGGGTAGAAGGCATTGTACGACATAGTCATAGTACATTAAAACATAAAGTGTAAACCAGAAAACAATCTTAAAATTAAATTTACATTCCCTAAGTCAGAATTTACCGAATTTCAGTCATTTGGTACTACTTCGTGAGTTTTTCCTTTCTATTTTCAAGAGCCTAAGGAAAGTAGGGAAAGATTTGGCAGTCATGAGGCTGAGTACTGCATAAGACTTTAGTTCCACATGTCCCCTACTGGGCACTCCAAAGTAGTTCTCTGTGGGGCTCCTCTAACCCCTGAGGAATGGGTCCTGGAGTTTATAGGACACAGGTGAATGGCCAGAGGCTCTAAGGGTAAAGAACTGTTCAGGCTTATCCCAGGTTTGAACAGAAAGACACCTTCTGAGGGAAAGATATGCCAGAGAACTAAAAGGGGCTAAGAAACCCAAGTGAAAGAGCCTATTATGGGGTGGCTACATCTCTGTAAACAATATTTTCTTATATTGCTTATTAACTATTTTTGGGTTAGGGAACCATTTGAGAATCTGATGAAAGCTATGGAACTTCTTTCTTCTCAAATATACATGTGAATGTTCATTTAAATATTTATACATACATTCAGGGAGCTCAAGGCATCTGTAGCCCACGGACGAACTCCAGGTTAAGAATTACTATTTTAGGGGCATCTGGGGGACTGAGTCGTTAAGCATCTGCCTTCGACTCAGGTCATGATCCCAGGGTCCTGCGATCAAGCCCCACATCGGGCTCCCTGCTCAGCGGGAAGCCTGCTTCTCCTCTCCCACTCCACCTGCTTGTGTTCCCTCTCTAGCTATGTCTCTGTCAAATAAATAAATAAAATCATAAAAAAAAAAAAGAATTCCTGTTTCAGTGAGGATTGGACCGCTGCCCCTCAGGTTGATATAAGAACTCACTAGTAAATAATGCAGACACTTCCCTGTACAAGAGAGAACATTGTTGCTTCTTGCATCATGTCCCCTCTGACTAGGGATTAGAGAAGTAAAAGAATGGTAATGTCACTCCTCAGCTTTTCTGGGTATCCTACACTATCCCTAACCTTTGTGCTTGAGAGAGTCCAGCTCTGAGATTCTATCGACAGGATTTTTTTTATTTTTAAAGTTTATTTTGATATAATATTGGCCTCATATAAAAGTTTCAAAAATAATACACAAACCTCAAAGATATTATGTGAAACAAACCAATCAAAAAAGGACAAATACCGTATGATTCCACCTGTATGAGGTTTCTAGAATAGTGAAATTCATAGAGACTGAAAGAACAGAGGTTACCAGGGCCTGAGGCATGGCAGAGAGAGGGAGAGTGAAGAATTATTGTTTAATATGTACAGAGTTTCAGTTTCAGATGATGAAAAAAGTTCTGGAGATTAATACAGGTGATGATTGTACAACACTGTGAATGTAATTAATGTCACTGAATAGCACACTTAAAAATTATTAAAATGGATGAGATGCCTGGCTGGCCCAGTCAATAACGTCTATCACTCTTGATCTTGGGGTTATAAGTTCAAGCCCCATGTTGGGGGTAGAGGTTACTTTAAAAAAATTATTAAAATGGTAAATTTCATATTATGAATATTTTATCAAAATATTCAAAATTACATAGTTCCTGTGTACCCTGTCTACTAATGATGATCTTACATAACCACAGTACAGTTACCAAACAAGGAAATCGGACTAGTATAATTCTATTAACCAAACTATAGACCTTATTGGAATTTTACTTTTTCCATGCACTCACTCTGTGTGTGTGTGTGTGTGTGTGTGTGTGTGTGTGTGTGTGTGTGTGTTGTGTAGTTCCATGAATTTTATGACATATATAGATTTATGTGAGCACCATTACAATATGGGCTCGAAACTATTTCAAATCCTCATTTTATAGTTAAAGAAACTGAGGCATAATAAGGTTAAGTAAAGGGGTGCCTGGGTGGCTCAGATGGTTAAGCGTCTGCCTTCAGCTCAGGATATGATCTCTAGGTCCTGGGATCAAGCCTCGCATCTAGCTTCCTGCTCCCTCTATCTCTCCCCCTGCTTGTATTCTCTCTGTCCCTCTCTGTCTCTCAAATGAATAAATAAAATCTTAAAAAAAAAAAAGGTTAAGTAAATTGTGAAAATTTTTACAACCAATAGGTGGCAAGCCAGGCAACAAACCCAGTAAGATCAACTGTGAAGCCTATAGCTCTTAACTATCAGTAGATGTCCATACAGGGTATATCTAGGATACTCAAATGCATCCATAAATACCCATTCAAGAAATCTACTCTCCAATACTTACATATGGTGTAATATAAAATATAACTAAGACATAAATTACAGTGCATCTCAGGATTCTACAGAAGTTGAGTTGCATTCAGAATTTCATGCTGAGACTTAACAGTTAACTTGGCATTTTCTAGCTTAAAAATAAGTTTTAAAACTGGCATGAGACAGGTTATCCCTGCCAGAGAAAAACAAATAATAACTTTGTTTTGTGAAAAACCTGAACTGAAAATTTCCAAGTTGATTGTTCATGGTTTGGTTTTTTATTCTTAATAATAAATTCCAATCACTATTATAGGGGGCTCTGGCTGGCTAAGTCAGTAGAGCATGTGACTCCTGATCTCTTAATCAAGCCCCACCTTGGACATAGATCTTACATTAAAAACTAAAAAATCACTATCATATAAGCATGATAAAATAGGTCCATCCACGTCATCACATTTTCACCTCTTATTAAATACATATATTTTTAAAAACGATTTTATTTATTTATTTGAGAGAGAGAGAGTATGGGCATAAGGGGGAGGGGGTGGCAGAGGGGGAGAGGGAAGCATGTTCCCTACTGAGCAGGGAGCCCAAAGCGGGGTTCAATCCCAGGACCCCAAGACCATTACCTGAGCTGAAGGCAGATGCTTAACCAACTGAGCCACCCAGGCACCCCAAAATTTTTAAAGCTTTTTACCTGATTTATTTATTTTGGTTTTTTATGTAGGCTCCACACTTAACATGGAGCCCAACAAGGGGCTGGAATTCATGACCCTGAGATCAAGACCTGAGCTGAGATCAAGAGTCTGACACTTAACTGATTGAGCCACCCAGCTGCCCCTGTTTTTCTAACTGTAAACATAATATATGCTCATTGTAAGGAGTCTTTACAGTTCCCATAAAGATGTAGGGGGGAAAGCCCCAATACTTCCAAAACTCACCATCTACAGGAAATTTCTTTGTATATCAGATTCCCATGGGACTTTCCTAGAATTAGAGTAAAATGCAGAAAAAAAAAAACTAAAAAAAAAAAAAAAGAAACTGAAAATTCTAACTCACTGAAATAAGAATATGAATTTTTTGACCTTGGAAGCAAGTTTTAGAATAAAATGGCACTCTTGGTTTATATTGTAGAATGTGAATATACATAGTCTTTTTTTTTTAAGATTTATTTATTTGTTTGTTTGTTTATTTATTTATTTGACAGAGAGAGAGAGAGACAGCGAGAGAGGGAACACAAGCAGGGGGAGCGGGAGAGGGAGAGGCAGGTTCCCCGCAGAGCAGGGAGCCTGATGGGGGCTCGATCCCAGGACTCTGGGATCATGACCCGAGCCAAAGGCAGATCCCTAACGACTGAGCCACCCAGGCACCCCCCTACACAGACAGTCTTAAAAGACACCACACATTGCGGCACCTGGGTGGCTCAGTTGGTTAAGCAACTGTCTTCTGCCCAGGTCATGGTCCTGGGATGGAGTCCCATATCGGGAACCCTGCTCAGCAGCCTGCTGATTGCTGTCCCTCAGCCTCTGCCCTGCTCATGCTCTCACTTTCTCTCTCTCTCTCTCTCAAATAAGTAAATAAGATTTAAAAAAAAAAAAAAAGACACCACACAGGAAGTTACTGATGTTCATACTGAAAGGAAATCCTCAGGTTACATCAAGTTAACAATCTCACTAGTTCCCTTTGTCCCACAAACCATAAGGTCAACTTGAAGACTTCTCTCACTAAAATTATAGGAAAACAAAGTGTTGCCACTGTGAATATGTATAATTTCACTGAACTGTGCATTTTCCAAGAAGTATCTTGGGCTGGGGGGTGGGGGGGTGCCTGGGTGGCTCAGTTAGTTAAGCATCTGCCTTCGGTTCAGACTCCCTGCTGAGCAGAGAGCCTGATGTGGGGCTCAATCCCAGGACCCTGAGATCATGACTTGACCCGAAGGCAGAGGCTTTAACCCACTGAACGACCCAGGTACCCCAATAAATAAAATCTTAAAAAAAAAGTAATTTGGGGACGCCTGGGTGGCTCAGTTGGTTAAGCAGCTGTCTTCGGCTCAGGTCATGATCCCAGTGTCCTGGGATCGAGTCCCGCATCGGGCTCCTTGCTCAGCAGGGAGCCTGCTCCTCTCTCTGCCTCTGCCTGCCTCTCTGCCTGCTTGCGTTCTCTCTCTCTTAAATAAATAAATAAAATCTTAAAAAAAAAAAAAAGTAATTTGGTCTGGTCCCTTATTTAGTGAAGAAAAAACTGAGACTAAGAAAATCAGAGTGTCTAGAGCTCCACAGTGAGTTGGTGGCCAGGACTAAACCCAGTTTCCGGCTGTCCATCAATGTCCTTCCATTCTCTCCAAGGTCCCAGAATTTGCTCCCCCATCTCCCACTGCCTCACTCAACCCAGCCACAGGATAAGAGAGAAGATTCCTAAGCTAATGTGGAAAAGGTCACAATCTCAATAGAACTAAGTTGTATATTCATCTTTCATCTACTTAATATCCGTAAGAAGGATCAACTTTATTCTATTCTATTTATTCCATTTTAGAAAGATTTATTAAAGCAGGTGTCCTTTATAAAAACAAAAACAAAAGTCCTTGCTTGTTCCTGTTTAGTTCTTAAGATTAGTTTACTTTGGGCTACTTCTCCATTCTTGGTTACTATTTACTGTGAGGTCCATTAAATTCACTTTTTTTAGAAGGAATGTTTTTTACCATCATGGGTAGAAATATTTCCCATAATCTCCATTCTTGTACCAAGAACAAGTCAGTGATGTAAGAATTCAGTCCATTCAACTACCAATAAGCACCCAAATTTAAATGAAATGTTTTAATCTTTATATACCCTTTCCTAGTTTTTCATGAGAATAGTAAGGGTCAAGCATTTTCCAAAGTACTTTGTTCCAGAACACTGAATTCTAATATTTAAATAGATGCTCAAGCTTTCTGATTCTCAACCTTCTTTTAATTTTTTTTTAAGTAATCTCTACACCTAACATGGGGCCCAAACTCACAACACTAAGATCCAAAGTTGCAGGGTCTATACAATGAGTCAGCCAGGTGCCCCTCAATTTTCTTTTAAGTAAAAGGCTAACAGACAACAAAAGGAAAAACAATTCATTCTAATTAAAGTTTTATTATCCATAATGTAGTTTTCTACTTTGTACCCTAAAACCTTAAGATATTGAGTATTAAATATAATCAATCCAACCCAGAGAAAGATTTGAAATTCTTATTTATTTTTTTATTTAAAAAGATTACTTATTTGAGAGAGTGCACACAGGCGTGGTGGGAGGGGAGGGGCACAGGGAGAGGAAGAGGCAGACTCCCCACTGAAAATGGAGCCCTATGTGGGGCTCAATCTCACGACCAGAGCTGAAATCAAGAATCAGACAATTAATCAATTGAGCCACCCGGGCACCCCTTCTTTTTTCTTTTTTTAAAGAGAAATTCTGTTAAATGAAAATGATGCTGACAACTATATGGGCATTGATATGGTTTTTAGTGTTGTTGGGGTCTGGAGCCAACAGCCAAGAAAGAATTCTTGAGACATCTTTGGCGCAAAAAGGTAATTTTATTAAAGCACGGGAGTTTGGACCCATGGGCAGAAAGAGCTGCACTGGGGTTTGTGAGGGGTGGCAATTATATGCTTTCAAGTTGGGAGGGGGTTAGGAACAGAACAAACTTCCAAGGTATTTTGGAAAGGTTTCTAGGACCCTGAGGGGGCCAGCAAATGTTAGGAAAGGTCATTTATCCTTGTTTAGTAAACCCTCAGTCCTGAGACCCTTCAGATGTGTATCAGTGGGCCAAATGCTTGAAGGATGATTCTTAAATTGTATCTGGGGGGAGGGGAGGATGTAAGAAATAAAGGGAACTTCCAAAGGAATTTCTGTGCATTTAAGGTAGACTCACAGGATCCTGGGGGGTCGGGCTAAGATTGCATTTTGTCCTTAGCAAAGTGTCAACATCCAGGTAGCTGAGCTCCCAGTGGGAGGTCACTCTGTCTGTTTCAAGGACTTATCAATGGGCTCTAAGTAGTAAGGAAATTTCATTTTTTTCTTTTGCCTTTGTTTCCCACATCAGGCATCAAATGGAAAAAAAAAAAGAGAACAATTAGTTAACAAGAATCAAAATAGTTTCTCCCACACACATACATCCCTCAAATTTTACAAAGGAATTAAAAGCCCTCCAGGCGCCTGGGTGGCTCAGTGGATTGAGCCTCTGCCTCAGGGTCAGGTCATGATCTCAGGGTCCCGGGATTGAGCCCCACATCAGGCTTTCTGCTCAGCAGGAAGACTGCTTCCCCCTCTCTCTCTGCCTGCCTCTCTGCCTACTCATGATCTCTTTCTCTCTGTTAAATAGATAAATAAAATCTTAAAAAAAAAAAAGAAAAGAAAAGAAAAAAGAAAGAAATTAAAAGCCCTCAACCTTAGGAACTAGGGGTACCTGGCTGGCTCAGTCCGTAGAGCATGCAACTCTTGATCTCAGGGTCCTGATTTCAAGCTCCAAGTTGGGTGTGGAGCTGACGTAAAAAAAAAAAAGGAATCAAAACAAATAAAAATTGTATCTAGTATTTATGTCAACTTGGAAACATCACCTATGGTTCTGTACAGGTTGCTCAACAATAAAGGACAGAAACAAGCAACAATAAAAATAAAAAACTGCACTAGAAATATCACTGTTGAATGAATTCTCACAAATTGTCAAAGTATCACCAGCTTCTAATTTAGGGTTGGGGTCCAGAAAATAAACAGGACAAGGGAGTAAAGGACTCTGCTTCCTAAAAGACACCATGATAGCCATGTATGACATCTTTATTCAAGTCTAGCCTTTCCCTGGAGGATTTGCTAAGATAGAGATTTTAAGCACTGACTTTTTTTTTTTTTTTTTTTTTTGCACTGGCTATTCTTAAATAGAGACTATGATATATTTACCTATTACCGGACTATTTAGTACTAATTAACAATCATAAAAGAGCTATCATTTCTTGAGACTGTTATATTCCAGGCCCTTTAGAGACGCTTTTATGTACATCATCTAGTTTACTCCTCTTAATGACCCATCCCATCTTCTGTAGAGGAGAAACCAAGATTTAGTCCACTCCACACAGTAGCTTAACCTAGGGCTACTTCGGGCAGACCGAGCCCTTCTTTAATAACTGCTCTCTCTCCAGGAGAGGATTTTACCTTAAACCAACAATGCCCAAACTGAGCACCAAGGCACTCTGGATACCACAGCAAATTCACAAGGGCAACTTAGGATATTTCAAAGTTTTGAGGGAAACACAGTGTATTCAACATGTTGGAAAGCGCTGAACCTACAAATCAGAATTCGGTTTCAATGCTAGATCACATTACACCCCTATCAATGACATCATACACATCATTGCAAAACCTGGGTTTTCAGTGGATGCTATGATAAAAAGCAAGTGCCAAAGAGAAATTAATGTGGAACAGGAAAGGAGAGTGATGGTACCCAATCTAATCCCAAGATTTAGGAATTATTATAGGCACACACATCCTACCAGTAATTGAGGTTATTTAAGAATGATATAACAGGGGCGCCTGGGTGGCTCAGTTGGTTGAGCAGCTGCCTTCAGCTCAGGTCCTGATCCTTGAGTTCCGGGATCGAGTCCCACATCGGGCTCCCAGCTCTGCAGGAAGTCTGCTTCTTCCTCTGACCTTCTCTCCTCTCATGCTCTCTCTCTGTCTCTCAAATAAATAAATAAAAAATCTTAAAAAAAAAAAAGAATGATATAACAATATTTTTTCTCTCAGCTTATGTGTATTATTATTTTTTTAAGGTATTATTTATTTATTTGACAGAGAGAGAGACAACAAGAGCAGGAACACAGGCGGGGGGAGTGGGAGAGGGAAAGCAGGCTTCTCACCGAGTAGGGATGCAGAGCTCGATCCCAGGACCCTGGGATCATGATCTGAGCCGAAGGCAGCCACCCAACGTCTGAGCCACCTAGGCGCCCCTATTACTTTTTTAAAATAGCTTCTATGTTGTTAGGGCATTAATACTTAATAAGTTGATTGAACCTAATTATGACAAACTACTTAAAACCTCAGGCATTGTGAAAAAATTATGAAGATACTAAGGGAGCCATGAACCAAATTTAGGAATCTTTTGCTTTAATCAAGAAGTAATGGAGTCATGCAAGATTCTCCAAGGAGAGCCGTGTGACCCTGCAAAAGTCACTTAAAGACCTAAAACGTAAACGTAATAACCAG
>CM052802.1:63011408-63070497 GCA_028533885.1 Nasua narica
TTGGCATGTTTCAATAGTTCATTCTTCCTATTGCTGAGTAGTATTCCATGGTATGGATATACCAAAGTTTGCTTAACCATTCATCTGTTGAAAGGTATCTGGGTTGTTTAGGGATTTTGGCTATTATAAATAAAGCTGCCATGAACAATCATGTACAGGTTTTTATATAAACACATTTTTATTTCTCTGAGATAAGTGCCCATAATGGCAATTACTGGGTTGTACAGTAATTGCATGTTTAATTTTTTAAAAAATATTATTTATTTATTTATTTATTTTAGAGGAGGGGAGGAGAAGAGGGAGAGAATCTCAAGCAGACTCCACCAAGCATGGAGCCCAACAAGGGGCTCAATCACACAACTCCTGAAATCAAACCAACTGTTTTACAGAGTGGCTATGTCACTTTACATGCCTACCACCAATATACAAGAGATCCAGTTTTTCCACATCCTTGCCAGCATTTTCTCTTATTACTATTTTTTAATTTTAGCCACTTTTTAAAAAGATTTATTTATTTATTTATTTATTTATTTATTTATTTATTTAAGGGGGTGGGGTAAGAGGCTGGAGGAGGGGCAGAGAGAAAACTCTCAAGCAGCCTCCCTATTGAGTGTGGAGCCTGACGCAGGTCTTGACCTCAAGACCCTGAGATCATGACCTGAGCCGAAACTGAGTTGGATGCTCAAATGGCTGAGCCACCCAGGTGCCCCTGTTTTAGCCATTTTGATAGATAGTAGCAGTATCTCATCATTATTCCAATAATTTGCATTTCTTTAATGACTAGTGATATTATCTATCTTTTCTTTTGCATCCTAGAGGGTTTATTTTTTATACTCATTATGTCATGAATTCGTAAGAAACAGATTTCAGCAGCTCAGACCCCTCTCCATGGCTCTCACAAAGTATACTTGGGGTGGAGCAGGCTAGTGCTCTAGTTGAACCCAATTATATTTCTCTGTGGCTTCCTTCGTTTCCTGATTGCTTCCCTTCACTTTTTTCAGGACGCTATCTGTGCTTTTAGAGTGCTCAATGCATTCACTAATTCTCTTGGCAAGAGTGTTGCCTTTACCTTGTTTGTCTCAACAATGCCAACAGCATGCTGGGTAACACTGCAGACTTCCATGTTTACCATGGGACCATTTGTGAGCTTAGTGAGCTAAGTCCACCAAATTACCTTTCTTGTAGATTTGCGTGTATGTGCCCAAAGGAACAAATCCATGTTTTCTAAGGCTTAGAGAACATCTAGTGGGTGACTCTCCTCTTTCTCTTTGGATTGGTCATTTTGGTAGACTACTGCAAGATGGTGGTTCTGGCCAAAAGACTGAACGTCTTTTCATGTGCTTATTTGACATCACTGCATCTTCTTCAGTAAAATGACTCTTCATACCTTTGCCTGTTTTTATTGGATTTTTTTTTTTACTATTGAGTTTTGAGAATTCTTTACATATTATAATGTGAGTCCTATGTCAGATATATGATCAACAAATATTTTACTCCATTCTATAGCTTGTCTTTTCATTCTTTTTTTTTTCTTTTCCCAAGTAATCTCTGTGCTGAACGTGGGGCTCGAACACGCCATCACGAGATCAAGAGTCACGCGCTCTACCAACTGAGCCAGCCAGTCACGTCTTGTCTTTTTATTCTCTTAACAGGGAGTTTGCAAAGAAAAAGTTGTAATTTTGATGAAATCCAGTTTATTGACTTTTTTCTTTTATGGACAGTCCTTGCTTTTGGTGTCACAATCTCTTTGTTGTATTTTTTTCCCTAGCTTATCATGCAGTCAAGTGTGTGCAGTACACTGTGGAACAGCAATGGTGGCAGTGAGCATCCTTCTCTGTTTCTGATTTTAAGCTACAGACTATCTGATCTGTCTCCATCACTAATGTTTAGTTCTAAAAATAAAGGGACCATATTTATCAGTTAGAATATGTTAGCTTCAAGAAAGAGCCTGACTAGAGTGGTTTAAATCATAAAATACACAATAACTTAAATAATAAAAATATTTGGGTTTAGGCTCTTTCTATAATTCTGTTGTATCAACCTGGGTATGAGCTCTTATCTTTAGCTTGACATTTAAGCAGGAGAAAGGGGCAGGCCTTCTCATTCTATTTATTTTAATTTGGGAACAAATTCTTCCCTGATGACCCTTAAATATATTTCTTCTTATGTATCATTGTTCACAACTGGGTCACAAGGTGGGAAGGGATGTGGTTACTATACATCATGAATCATGATTCAACCTCTAGATCTGACATTCTTTCCCTAAGTATGCTGATACCCAAGAACACTTACGTGAACCAAACTAAGGGAGGGGGGAGTAGGGGGTTGGTTTTGCCACCAATAACGTCTGCCTGACATGTGTCTAACTTTGCATTCCTTATGCCTGACCGTGTGAGGCACATGGTAGACACACTCCGAGGCTTCTGTTCAGCTTGTCCCCTTTTGTTAAGAGCTGCCTCGCTGCTCAGGAGGGTAGACCTCTGCAGCCACCAGCTGCACCCCCAGCCGTAGAGGATTAGATCGATCCATTCAGCATATCTATTGGGACTTGGCTGCCATCAAGCTGCCCCATTGCACATAGAATACAATGTAAATGGTATACTCTAGCTTGTGCTTTGTGGAGTTCTGACCACTGTGCTAGGCGCTGAGAACAGAAGAGAGAGCAAATCAGATGGTCCCAGACTCTAGTGGTGAATACAGTCCTCAATCAAATATTAAATTATAGCTGAAATAAAGACTCTGAAGGTGTGGCAGTACATGGCGCTGTGTGAGTACGATTGGAGGATTGAGCCGAAAGTGGACCGATGGCCCAAATTCAGTCAGATTCTTTTGCCTGGGAACCAAAGGTAATAATAACTAACACTTACATAGTGTTTGTCTTTTAAATATAGATATGTAGCTATATATATATATATATAGCTATTATTACCTTTTAGTTATTATTACCTTTGATATATATAGCCACATCTTTTAATTTTTTAAATAATTTTTTAAATTTTTAAAAATTTTTAATTCTTTAAATTAAAAATTTTTTAAAGTTTTAAAAGTTTTTAATTTTTTAAAGAACTTATTTAAGAGAGAGAGAGAGAGAGTGAAAGAGAGCAGGAGCAGAGGGAGAGGGAGAAGCAGGCTCCCTGCTGAGCTGGGAACTGGACCTGGGGCTCAATCCCAGGACCCTGGGATCATGACCTGAGCCAAAAGCAGATGTTTAACCGACTGAGCCACCCAGGCGCCCCAGGATGTAGATACATATACACAGACACACAGTTTGGTGGATTTAATTCCCACAACTCTATTGAGGCCTATAACATTATCACCAGTTTGGAGATGAGGAAATCAAGGCACAGAGTTAGGTAACTTGGTCCAGGTCACATAGATAGTTAGTGGTGGAACTAGGATTTGAACCTGGTAGGCTGTTTCTAGAGCCTGGGCCCACTATCACTGGGACTAGAAGGGTGGGTCAGTCATCTTCTGTCACCTGGTGTGAAAAGCACAGAGAGCCAGTTTTCATGCAGAGATTGAGAATGAAGTGAGGAGTACAGAAAGAAGCAAAAATGAGTTTCCTTTCTAATGAAGTCTCAGTCATCCCCTATAATATCCTCAGACACCTTTACAAGGATCCTCTGAATACGACATAACTTCTGAATGTTATCACCAAGTATACGACCAAGTTTTACGTATCCATTCCTCCATCCTCCCTCCATTCATAAAGGGCATATATTGTGTCACTTAGGACACATTCTACTGCTAAGTTCAGAACACCCACCTTCAGTGTTTTGTTTTGTTTTGTTCTGTTTTTTAAACTAAGCTCTAGCCCCGTGTGGGGTTTGAACTCTCTACCCCGAGATCAAGAGTTGTATCCTCTACCAACCAAGCCAGGTAGACATCCTCACCCACTTTCAGTGACATAAGCAGAACTTCCCAACTGGTTTGCTGCTACCACTTGTGTGCAAATAAATGGGTTATAGATATGGCTAAGTTATTGATTCCTTTAGCCTTTTGGGACAGCTGGGCAGGACCTGAGGTGACCAAGGTCTCTGGGCCAGTCACCTCTGGCTGCAAGTAGCCTGTCCATTTAGGTCAGTGTGCCATACAAATAGTATCATTTTCTATTTGCACCATGACTAGACAGGGTGGGGAAGCAGTGCTTTCAAGAATAGACTTCTAGGGGTGCCTGGGTGGCTCAGTTGGTTGTTTCTGACTGTTGACCTCAGCTCAGGCCTTGATCTCAGGGTCATAAGTTTGAGCCCTGTGTTGGACTCCAAGCTGGGTGTGGAGCCTACTTAAAAAAAAAAAAAATTGTCTCATGAAATAAGAAGTTCGGAGATAGGCCTTTCCTGATCTGAGTACAGTAGTTCAACAAAGTCATCCAGGCTATGTCTCTCTTCCTATTCTGCCATTTCTGTGACAGGGTTTCGGTCTTGGGCTTGGTGCCTCATTGTTGCAAGATGGCTTCCTTACCTCCAAGTACCATGTTCTTACACAGCTGTGTTCAAAGCAGGAAAAGGCAGTGTCAGGGGGCTCTTCTGATTCATTGGCCTCTCTTAACAGAAAGCAAACTCTTTCCTAGAAGTTCCCCAGCAAGAGTGCCCCACCCTGACTTCTTATTGACCAAATATTAAGGAGTCTCAGAGTTTGAGTACCTGACTTTTCCCATCTAGCTTGGGAAGTAGGCACAGGAGAACAGGGAAGTGGGTTTGGGAATGGCTGTTAAGTAGCTGACCGACAGTGTCTGCCACTTTTGTAAGTAACACTGAGTGAAATACATAAGTGACAGTTCCAAGATCTCGTTCTAGTAGATAGTTATTTTTTTATTTATTTAGTAAACTGCACCCCAGAAACGGGGCTTGAACTTATGACTGAGATTGAGAATTGTATGCTATAGGGGCGCCTGGGTGGCTCAGTCGTTAAGCGGCTCCATTTGACTCAGGTCATGATCCTAGGTCCTGGGATCTGGCCCTGCATTAGGCTCCCTGCTTGGCAGGAAGACTGCTTCTCCCTCTCTTGCTGTCTCTCTCTCTCTGTCAAATAAGTAAATAAAATCTTAAAAAAAAAAAAAGAATTGAATGCTGTATAGACTAAGCCAGCCAAGTGCTCCTCTAGTAGATTTTCAGTAAAGTCATTTGTCTTGGGAGAATCTGCTTTCTTGTATCATTGAACATATACATTGGTGTAACCTCCTGGCCAAAGCAGGAGTTTCCAAGTCCAAATCAATCTACAGATATGCAGACCTGTTAATACCTCTGTTGGGCGACTCTATTGTCAAGAGCTTTTTGCCCTCATGTTATGACCACATTTAGGTCAGAAGCTTGTCCGCAGAAGTCCATGTGAATAAAATGCTGATTTTTCTAAATAGAAGTCCACATGTAGCAATTCCATCTCACTAGTCTGGGACTTTTCTTGGACAATTACAAATACTGTCTTCAGTTTGTTCATGGCTCTGTTGGAAAAATTGGGAGTTGGAAAGTTGGAAAAATTCATTATGTAATCCAAAGACAGCAGGATAGATACCTACGAAATAGCCAGAATTACAGGAGTAAAAGAAATTGCCCTGGGGCAATATACGATAACTAGAACATTAGAAATCAAGTAACTTGATCCACATCCTGCTCCCCACCCCCATTCCTGTTCCTATCTGGGTCTTATTTTAATAAATGACATTGCCATGCATCTAGTTGCTCAAACCAAATGCCTGGGAGGAGTCCTTTCCCTGACCACCCATGTTAAAGAAGCTACCAACAAATCTTATCTATTCTACCTCTGAAATTTATATAAAATCTACCCAGTTCTCTCACTTTCCACTGCTATGTCTTCTTCCACCCTTAAATCTGCAATCCATTCCCCCCACATCAGCCAGAATATAGGCATCGGTTATCTACTACTGTGTAACAAACCATCCCAAATCCTAATGTCTTTAAAAAACAACCATTTTAGGTGTGCCTAGATGGCTCAGTTAGTAGAGTATGTACTAGATCAACAGTAGAGTACTCTTGATCTAGGTGTTGTGAGTTCAAGTCCCATGTTGGGTGTAGAGCCTACTAAAAACAACAACAACAATGGCAGCCATTTTATTTGCTCACGATTCTGTGGGTTGGCTGAGCAGGGTTCACCTGGAATAGCAAATCTGTGCTTCATGTGGTGTGGATTGGACTTGTTTATGTGGCTGCAATGTGGGCTGGAGAATCCAAGTTGGTCACTCACAGGTCTGGCCCCTCAGCTGGAATGGCTGGAAATCTGGGGCCTATCTACTCTTGTGCTATGGCATCCTTCATGGCTTCCCTGTCCATGGGGCTTCTCCAGCAAGCTAGCCCAGACCTCTTTTCATGGTGGCTCTGGGCTCCCAGAAAGCGAAAGAGGAGGTAGCAAAGCCTTATATGGCCCAATCTCAGAAGTTGCACAGTGCACTGATATTTCTACCACATTCCATTGGTTAAAGCAAGTCACAGGGCCTGCCCACATTCCAAAAGAGGGAAAATAGGTGGGAGGAGTGGAAAGTCGCATTTGCCAAAGGGCGTGTGGGATGATGTAGATGGTTGTGGCCATCTTTGGAAGCAATCTACCAGCAAGGGCTTTTAGAAAATTAAAACACACATCTCATGTCCCCTCTTAAGATTCCTCAAGGCTTCCAGAGGCACTTAGAATAAAATCCCAAAACTCTTTATTCTGAAAAGACCACCTGTCCCTCATGCCTACCACTGTCTCACTCTCTCATCACACTGACATTTTGTTCCTTCAATGCCCTTTCCTTTTTTCCTTGTTTCTTCCGACTACTGAGAAACCTTCCAGGGGAATACTCTCCATCCCACCTTTAACTTTACTATCTCCTCATGGTTAACTGAAATGTCATCTTTTGGGATGCCTGGGTGGCTCAGTTGGTTAAACATCTGCCTTAGGCTCAGGTCATGATCCCAGGATCCTGGGATTGAGTCCCGCATTGGGAGTCCATGCAGAGCAGGGACCCTGCTTCTCTCTCTGCCTGCTGCTCCCCCTGCTTGTGCTCTCTTTAAATAAATAAAATCTTTTTAATAATGAAATGTCATCTTTTTAGTTATTTATTTGAAAAAAATTTTTAAGATTTTTTTTAAGTAATCTCTACGGCCAACGTGGGGCTCAAACCTACAACCCCAAGATCAAGAGTCACATGCTCTACTGACTGAGCCAGCCAGGTGCCATTTTTTTAAAGTACATTTTTTTTAAGTAAGCTCCGTGCCCAGTGTGGGGCTTGAACTCATGACCCTGAGATGAGTCACATGCTTTACCAACTAAGGCAGGGTAGGTGCCCCAAATGTCGTCTTTTTAAGAGAGGTCTTGTCTGACCACCCCATCAAAATCAGACTCCTTCTCTCACCCTCATGTCCTCTTCCACCTCCCTCTGTTCATCCTCTCCAAGGGACAGCCCTGAAAATCTAATTGTCTCCACGGTCATTAAAAAAATCAAAAACATATTTGCTGATGTTAAGAGATGATGTTATCAAATACAAGTCTATAATGGCTACAAATATGTTTGCACATTTAAAAGCAGAGTGTTGGGGCGCCTGGGTGGCTCAGTGGGTTAAGCCTCTGCCTTCGGCTCAGGTCATGATCTCAGGGTCCTGGGATCGAGCCCCGCAGCGGGCTCTCTGCTCAGCAGGAAGCCTGCTTCCCTCTCTCTCTCTGTCTGCCTCTCTGCCTACTGGTGATCTCTCTCTGTCAAATAAATAAATAAAATCTTTAAAAAAAAAAAGGGGGGGAGTGTTTACCTCTATGGAGGGGAGCCAGAAAGAAACTAACATTTCATTGGATATTATCTTATGCTGTTTGACTATTTTACCATATGCATGTTTTTAAAAGACCAAAACATTATTACTTTTAAAGTAATGTTTTTAAAAGACCAAAACACTATTACTTTTAAAGTAATCTCTACACCCAATGTGGGGCTCGAACTCACAACCCCGAGATCAAGAGTCTCACGCTTTTCTGACTGAGCCAGCCAGACCCCCCCTTCAAAACATTATTTTAATAAAATCTCTTTAATGGGGGACTGCCTCAGTAAAAATGACGTAATGATTTTTTAATGATTTGTTCAGGTCAATGACTATCTTAGGAGACCTGGAGACTATGAGCTGCCCTCTTGAAAAATTTGGTTGTCTTCCTTGGATTAGCAGGAGTTGAGGGAGATTCTGTAGAGGCTCATTTCTCTGTTTGCTTCAAGAGAGAATTAATGGCTTTAAATACATATTTTAAAAGAAAGCCTAAAAGGCTTTCAACATGTGAATCCCAGGAACCAGGCGTAAAGCCATCAGATGTCTTAAAATATCCTAAAATGCAGGATGCAGGCTGTATTTAATTCCTTGCCCTCTTCAGGACTGCAATTATTCTGCCTAAATTGTACAGGTCTCTTAAATAGCTCTCATGTTCCCTGTCACAAGACTTCTAATTGCAAATGCGAAAATAATTCACTAAAATAAGGGCGCAAACTTCTGGCCTTTAAAATTCAAATTTTATTTTATTTATTTTAAGATTTTACTTATTTATTTGACAGAGAGAGACAGCGAGAGAGGGAACACAAGCAGGAGGAGTGGGAGAGGGAGAAGCAGGGGGTCTCGCTGAGCATGGACCCTGATGCAGGGCTTGATCTTAGGACTCTGGGATCATGACCTGAGCCAAAAGCAGCCGCTTAATGATTGAGCTACACAGACCTTCTGAATCCTGTAAATTAAATGGCCTGGGGCGACAGACCCATTTTTGAGTGTATATGTGTGTTTTGATTCTTTACCTAGGAGACTGGGAGCCAGCTCTTCACTTCCGGTCCCCCTTTTTCAGTTTAAAGCTATAATATAGGGCGCCTGGGTGGCTCAGTCGGTTGAGCGACCGCCTTCGGCTCAGGTCATGATCCTTGAGTTCCGGGATCGAGTCCCACATCGGGCTCCCAGCTCCTCGGGAAGTCTGCTTCTTCCTCTAAACTTCTTTTCTCACATGCTCTCTCTTGCTTTCTCTGTCTCTCAAATAAATAAATAAGATCTTTAAAAAAATAAATAAATAAAGCTATAATATAATTGGCTGTAGCCACTAGACAGGAGTAAGATCTAATGTCTAACCGAGTTCCAAAGTAGTTCCACGGTCCACTCCAGGTCCACTCCGTGTGGAACCTTGGGCAAATGGTTTACTCTTACTGTTCTTACCTGTAAAGTAAGGACAATCATATTACTTACTTAATGAGATTATTCTGAAGTTCACATTATTCGGATTTATGGAAAATCTCACTAAATAATAGTTGGTTAAGTTTTAGTAAGCAATAGACAAAGCTCATCCTTCCTGATGTTACAAAATACCTCTCAGAATTAAGAGTTTTTGTCAGCTATACTCAAATAAAAAAAAAGTCAATAAAATTTTTAAATTTTTTTTAAAGATTTTTTTTAAATCCATTTGACAGAGAGAGAGAGTAAAAGTGGGGGAGTGGAAGAGGGAGAAGCAAACTCCCCTCTGAGCAGGGAGCACGATATGGGGCTCTATCCCAGGACCCTGGGATCATGACCTGAGTCAAAGGCAGATGCTTAACCAACTGAGCCACCCAGGCACCCCCAATAAAATTTTTTTAAAGAAAGAAAGAGTTAAGAGCTTTTTTAGAAGAAGGGTTAATAAAAATAAAAGAAGTATTCAATAGGCATTGTATTGTAATTCCTTCGAAACTTTAGGCAGTCCTGAAGGGATGAAGGCCTAAGAGTGATCATCTCTGTTACGCCAGCTCATTCCTGATTACACTCTACTAGTTCACAATTCATACTTACCTCACTGTGGCATTTCCCAGGGTTTAGAGTAAGTAGAAAACTTGACTTCTGTCTCTTCCTGAAGTTTTTCTCAAAAATATGCCAACTCTGTGGCGAGACCTGGCCTGTACCATCTTTTTCTTTTCTTTCCTTCATTCCATAGACATTTATTAAGCACCTATCATGTTTATGGCAACCCGCAGAGGTTACAACCAACAGCAAAAACAGTGGGTTGCTCAGAGGCAAATCAATCCATCCTTCCTTCCTGAAGATTTATTTATTTATTTGAGAGAGAGAAAGAGAGAGAGAGAGCTTGCACACATGAGCAGTGGAAGGGGCACTGGGAGAGGGAAAGAAAGAATCTTCAAGCAGTCTCCCTCCTGAGAGCAAAGCCTGATGCAGGCAGGGCTCTACCCAGGACCCTGAGATCATGACTGAAGCCGAAATCAAGAGCTGGCCGTTCCACCAACTGAGGTGCCCAGGCATCTCTCACATTCTTTTTTAAAATTACTATTATTTATTTTTATTTTTAAAAAATAAGCTCTATGTTGGGGCATCTGGGTGGTTCAGTCGTTAAGCATCTGCCTTTGGCTGGGGTCCTGATCCCAGGGTTCTGGGATTGAGCCCCACATCGGGATCCCTGCTCAGCAGGAAGCCTGCTTCTCCCTCTCCCACTCCCCCTGCTTGTGTTCCCTCTCTCGCCATCTCTCTCTCTGTCAAATAAATAAATAAATAAAATCTTAAAAAAAAAAAAAAACAACCAAAAAACGTAGGCTGTATGCCCAACAGGGGGTTGAACTCACTCAGGATCCTGAGACCAAGAATCACATCCTTTATCAACTGAGCCAGAGGCACCCCAAAGTCTTTCCATTTTTATTTAAGTTCTGAAAGAATCTACATACATGACTTTTGAAATTAAAAAACAAAAACTTCTCTTTCAATTTTTCAATATATCCTTTATTTGAAAGCTGACAGTATTGAAATAACAGCAAAAGAAAAGCAATAAAATTTTTTCTTGTTCTGTTTGTTCAAATTTTATCAATACCATACATATGTAAATGACAATGAATTAGAAACTCCTAGACTTGTATATGACTCTCATCTACCTTTGGATGGAGCATAAATGAGGATTTGGCTTTTACTGATTTTTTTATGGATTTGTTCCTTTTTTCTCAAGAATGGTCCAATTCTCAAATATTTTAGGGTGTGCTCCAATTTACTGCTTATGTTCCCTCTAAAAGCTGTCTTTTAGGGGGAAGGCAGAAGATCATCAAATATCTCCATCGTTTCTGGCTCTCAGGCACAGTGGGGTTTTTTGGTTTAGGAGTTGTCCTATCTTGAACCCTTGGGTCCCTGGGGCAGACACACTTGGCAACCAGCCCAGGAATGCCCTGACTAGCTAGCCTGACTTTAGACCGGCTACTAGGGCCCCATGAGCAGCCCTCTGCAATTCGAATCAAGGCAGTTCAATGTCCTTCCCAAGCTGGTGGACTTGTTTTGTCATAGGTGGAAGTCTAAATCCACTCTGGGAGAGGACTTCTTCCTTCCCCCTGGGAACTTCCTTTTATAAAATGGATGGAAGGCACTAGGAAAATTATCCCTAGTGTAACTTCCTCTGATAAGAGCAAGTACAGTCTTCTTGTGTTGGCTATGCTGTTTGCCCCCTACTCCAGCCACCCCCCCGGGACTTGCTATTGGCCCCATTCGATCTCTATATCCTGGACTAGGTTCTAGACTCCCTTGCCCTCTGGTTTCCAGCTGGGTTTGGCCACTGGGAGGCACTTCCAGGAGAATGGAGGGGGGTTGGAGAGAGAGGTAAGGGTATTTCTTTCTATTGCCATCTGCTTGACAGTGAGGTCCTTCTGAAAGTGACTGCTTCCTCATCAGCTATATAGCTCCTGTTTTGTGGCCCCTGCCCAGTACTCTAGCTCCCTGCCTTTAATCCTACTACTTTAGGGGTGGTAGTATCTTCCCACTGTTGCTAATCCCTGTGTTGATTCCCTGAACCCTGCCCATGCCCCTGTTAATTGTTCTTTAACTTAAAGCTTTCTGTAAGTTAAAATCTTTGCCCGAGCCATCTGTTTTCCTTCTGGGAAGGACCTTGACTGATGCAGTCATATCAAGTTAGGCTTCCTCCACTTGGAAAATCTGAAGACCTTTCCAATTAGAAGCAGCCACTTTCTAGGTGTCTACATCAACCTTCAACACCACAACTACCACAAAATCCAGGACATGAATCATGGTTTGCTAGACTGAAAGGTCCTCCAGGGCAGGAATACTATTCTGAGCATAGGTGGACACTCTCCCCACCTCCAACACCCCCCACTATGCCCCCCCCCCCCAGGCAATCTCATACTTAGTCCAGCCTCTGGCATACAGTAGGTGCTCAATAAATGTTTTGGACAGAGTCAGCACCCTTGGGGCCCCAAAGCCTCCAGTCTCAGCTTCCTGTCTCCTCCCCCCACACCACCTGCCGCCCTGCTGGCACCTGTAGGATCTGGATCACCATGCTGGCCAGCTGGTTTATTTCTTATTGTGTTTGACAGAAGGAAGTTCATCCACGTGGTTTTTGCAGGATCAGGAAGAGTGGGTATAGTATGTCCTGCGGTAAAGAGCTTGTGGAGAAACGTAGGTTTTAGTTTCACCCCCACATTGTTGCTATTCCTATGTTGCTCCCCCCACCCCCAAGCCTTGAAACATTTTATTTTGAGATGGGGGATTACAGCCTCTGAAACAATGAGACAGGAGTAGGTGGTCATGAATAGCCTCTGAGTATGCTGTACACCTGTGACCTTTTCCAAAACGCTGCAGAGGAATTATTACTCAGCTTGGGCAGCCATGAGGCACGTTAGGTTTTTAAGAAACATTTTACATCTGGGTAGGCCTGATTCTTTAATATTCTTGGTGGGAAGCACTTTGAACCAAAACGCGCAATGAAAGGCAATTGCTATGGAGACTGAGCCTCTGCAGTGCATTTCTCTGAGTTTTCTTCTCGGGGAGCTTCAATATCCATGCGGTGTCCTAGGCACACGGCTCTGGGTTGGGGCCTGGGCGCAGCAGTGTTGGGGCGGGGGGGTGGGGGAGGCAGCCCCCTTGGGACTGGAACCCTCCCAGGACTGAAAGCTGGAGAAGGCCACCCGAGGTGCGGGGTGTGTGTTGGAGGTGGGTAGGGGATGCGTTCTCAGGTTGTGCAGGCCCCCAGCTCTCCGGCCTGTGCGGGTACCACGTGCAGGAGGCGCGCGTGGGGGCCCCTGGCGCGCAGCCGCGGTGGGTGACTGCGCAGCGTCCCAGGGCCCGCGGTACCGGGCGTGTGCCACTGTGAGCTTCTGGTTAGGTGGAGGGCTCCGCGCCGCCCTGCCCCCCGCCCCCCTCCCCCAGTGTGTGTGCGCGGCCTCGGGCCAGCGCCCCGCCGAGCGGTGCTGGAGCCCGGGAAAGCGCGCGCGCGCCCGTGCGTGTGTGTGTGTGTGTGTGTGTGTGTGACAGAGTGTGTCAGGTGACTTGGGTCACGCAGTCTCTCTCTCCCTCCTCGGGGAGGAACTGCCGCGCTCCGGCTGACTCCTCCGCCGGCAGGCGGGCGGGGCGGGGAAGGGGGCTCCGGGCGCGGTGGGAACCGCGAGACCCAGACCTGGACGCCGACCGCCGCGGGGGGCGCGCGGCCCTGCCTCCGCGGGCTCCCGCGAACCTCCAGACAAAACCCCAATTCAAAGATAGGTTGCGAGCGGCAGGGGAGGCGGTTTGGCCCCCACCAGGGACCCCCGCAGCCCCCGGGACGGCCGGCCGTAGGAGCGATGAGCCAAGTGCTGGGGAAGCCGCAGCCGGAGGACGAGGACGACGACGAGGAGGATGAACTGGTGGGGCTAGCGGACTACGGGGACGGGCCCGACTCCTCGGACGCCGACCCGGACAGCGGGGCGGAGGAGGGAGGTGAGCGCGGGGTCCCCCGCCCGGCCCCACGCCCCGCGCGTCCTCAGCCCGCACCCGGTCCCTTCCCTGTGTCTTCCCGCTCCCCGCCCGACCAGGCGCGCGGGCCACCGACTTGGAGGGGATCCAGGAGAGCGGAGTTGAGAGGTGGGGGTGGGGAGGGGCGTCCAAGGAGCGACCACGGGCTGCAAAATGGGGGATCCCCGGTGCAGGCGGCAGAAGGGGGACCCGGATCCGTGGAGAGAGCAGAGAGGAAGCAGAAAGGCTGGAGGAAGGTACCCTCTCCGGACCCTTCCAGGGCTAGTACCTCCCCCACCCCTCACCCAGAGCTCTCCACAGGGTCGGGGGTTGGGAATGGGAGGGGACCGCCCGGCGCGCCCTGGGACCTCTCCCTAAATGCTGCTGTCGAAGCCTGGTCAGATGTCGTGGCTAAAAAAGGCAGCCGGCGGCAGCGTGACTGGCAGGGTCGTCGGCAGCTGCGGGTGTCAGTCTTACCCCGTGTCGCCACGGGAGGGGTCTTTGGGCTGCCCGGGTCTGCGGCGTCGGGGGCCCGGGTGCAGCCGTGGGGAACGCGCGCAAGTGATGTGAGAGTCACCGAGTGGACGCGGGTTTCCCGGCATCTAGGCAAATACAGTTGTTAGGACACCTTATCTCTGCTCAGTGTCACCACCTGGGCATGGCAGTGCCTGCCCTGGAGTGAGCGCGGGGCAGGGGAGTACATTGCCACTCAGAAGCAAACTCTGTTTCCTGTTTGAGAGATTTAGCAATTGTACAGCCTTTGTGCATGTGTGTGTGTGTGTGTGTGTGTGTGTGTGTGTGTGTGTGTGTGTGTGTGTGTGTTGGGGGGGCATTTAATTCTTAAATGTCCTGCATTTATTTCTTAAGGCCTAAGGAAGTTGAGAGTTTTTTAGGATTCCAGAAAGGTTCATCTTTTTTTGTTTGCCTCCAAAGCAAGGGAGAAAAGTCCTCTACTGTAAGGTCACTTGAAAAGGTCAATAGAATAAGGCTGTTAAACAGAACATCTAGATAAAGCTGCAGGCTTCCTAGAGAAGGAACTAACTTCTAAAAATTTCACTTAGAAGAAATTGCGGGGGGAGGGGGTGGGAGAGGCGCCGGTAAAACTACCTTACTGACTCTTGATTAGGAAGAACTTTTATTGAAAATTCATTGAAAAAAAATTCATTGAACTTTAAGTTCCCATTCAAAACCTTTCTGCAGAGGAAATGGCCATTATTTTATGTAGGGTAGGTGCTACTTTCAATTAATCAGAAAGGGAATAAAGTTGTTGTTGTTGTTGTTGTTGTTTAAAGGGAGAAAGTTAACTAAACCTTGAGCCTGATAGATGAGAAAGAAGCTTTCTAAGTCACACTTTTTCACAGCGTCCTTTCTCCGGAGAGGATTTGTGCTAATTCCCCATTTGCTTAAATTGGTGTGTGCACCTGTGTGCCACTCTCTTCTGCACTCCCCATAATTGGTCCCACAGTTGAGCTGTGAGGCCACGTTTTTTGTAGATAAAGGCTTTCAACCCTTTTGTTGGGAGTCTCTAGGGCTACCTTTGGTAATTAAATTGTTCAATCGCTTTGTTATTATTCAAATTGCTTTCCTTAGCTCCTTCTAGATTCTTAGAAGACTCCAGAGATTCAGAATGGGGATGTATTTGGAAGATATTTGAAATGGTAGACACACAATAAGGCGCATGTGTGATACTCTTTTAAAAAAGAAAAGAAAGAAAAGCGACTATATCTGGGAAGAAAAGCCCTGTAATTCGATATTGTTCTGGGGACGCTGAGATGTTCTGTGGAATGTAAAGGACTTGCTTATTTATTCTGCAGTTCTTAAGGGGGCACTTTTAAATTTTGATTTGAGGACTTGAAGTTGAAATGAAAGTAAAGCTTTGACTGAGGGGTGGGACTTCCTGAACAAAGGGCTTCCCTGGAGCCCAGTCTTGGATGCTCCCCACTGCTTCTAACCTAAAGGCAAACTTGTCTGTAATGGAAGCTTTTCATTACTTCAGTAATAAAATCATCGTTAGTGAGTTCTTGGGATCAAACTGGAATCTTGCTATAGAAGCGTTGAGTTTTTTTATGTGGTAAGAGGAGTGACAGATGATTATTTGCTCCTGAGGACATTAGTGAGGCTGGGTCTTTCCCCCCCTGGGCCTGCTGTAGGTAGGTGGTCTGTTCTCAGAAGACTTCTGATATCTCAGGTTCCTGTTCTTTCCACAAATCCCTGGCTTTGATTTTGGGGTTTAGGCCTGAATGCAGAATCTCTTATCAGAGCATTCACTTTCTAGAATGGCAGATAGTTTCCTTAGTCAGCAGTTCTAGCAACAACTGTCCCTCACAATGTCATGCCAACTGATAGGATCCTGGGGAGTTGGGACGAGGGTGGAGGCCAGGAGTTGTGACTTACATTCCTGGGACCTCAGGTGCCACCAAGGGGTCATCTCAATTTCTAATAGGCCCTGGGCATGTGTTGCATTGGAATCCTGTGTTTATTTTGGTAAAATTTACATTTCCTACTCTCAAATGAAAGAAAAGGAATGTGGAGGGAAAGGGACTCTTACCTGAGGAAAGGTGGATATGCTACATTTTGAACCATGGGCAAAGCATTTCTCTTATGAACTCCCTTCTGCCTTTACCTTTCTGGACTTGATTTAATGCCTTTGCTTAGTGGAGGCCTAGGGCTTTTTCCATGAAGTTCAGCAATCTACCGGGGCAGGTGGGATGCAGGTAAGTTGCAAAACAGTTTATCTAGAACTGTGCAAAAGAGGGTAGATTGAAAGTGGATAGTGTGAATTTCATTTCCCTTAGTCTTAGAAGGAACCTCTGATCTTATTTTTAAACTAAGGATCTTGTAAGTTTTACCACAAAGTGCAATATTTGAAAACTTAGTGCAGCTCAGGTGAAACTTAAATTGCACTTCTCTGGCTTGCACTCCAGATTTTATTCATGAATAGCTGGAGTGTTCTCGGGCAGTTTAGTTCTGTTAAGGACAGATTTGGGCACCTCTCGACCCCCCCCTTTGAAGGTAGTTACTCAGAGATGAGTCTGATGAAGGTGAGTCTTACCTTCAACTTCCTCACTCCAAATAAAACTCCAGAGAGTGGAGGCAATAAATAAGCCATTAAAAACAATTGCAGCAAATATAATGATTGTTTTTAGACACGCAGAGTTTAAATCTTTAGTAAATTATTGTGCTTTAAAAATCATAATTAACAAGCGAAGCAATTAAATGATCATGTGGGGCACCTGGGTGGTTCAGTCGGTTAAGTGTCTGCCTTTGGCTCAGGTCATGATCTCGGGGTACTGGGACTGAGTCCTGTGGGCTCCCTGCTCGGTGGAGAGTCTGCTTCTCCCTCTGCCCCTACCCCACTCGTGCGCACCCACTCTCTCTCTCACTCAAATAAATAAATAAAATCTTTTAAATAAAAAAATAAAAGCTCATATTTGATCAGAAAGTGAAATTTTTTTTTCCCAAAATCCCTCCCAATTTTGGGGGGAAACTTGGCTAAAACAGCCGCTCATCCACAGTCTAGCCAAGGTGCAGTCCTGTTTCCATAGCAGCCTGTGAACTCTCTTAGGGTCTGAGGAAGTGACAGTTTAGGTGGTTACTGTAGACACGAAAAACCAACGGTCAGCAGGTGCTACTTCCCTGATAGGTATAAAAGCAGTGAACCAGTTTGCATCTATTAATCATGAGTGTCAGCTTTTGTTTTTTCCTTAAAGTAATTTAAAAATTGTTACTGAATTCATCGTCTCATTGTTCCTTCGGAGTAAGTGGAGATAGATAATTGTTCTTCTGATAGTGACACTGTGGCTCAGAAGTGCTAAGACTTTTCTGCAGCCACAACTTGAGCTAGACCTGAGCAAGGTTTAGGAGAAGGTCAAGTTCATGGATATGTAAATCCCTTTCCTTGTAATCTCTGCCTTGTTCAAAAAGTTGGGTTGGTTACAGCCCTGGCTATGCCTAATCTCTTGGGTTTCCCTCTGGCCCTGGAAATACAGAGATACAGAACAGTTGAATTAGATGAAATACAGAATAGGTTAAAAATAATGTGACCAAAGTCACGCCTTAGTCACAATGCTTGTTTAAATATGTATGGCACAGATGTGGGTAAGTGAGGCGGGGAGGGGCAGAGGGAGAAGGAGAGAGTCGTAAGCTGCCTCTGCAAGGAGACAGACATAGCGCTTGATCTCATGACCCTGAGATCACAACCCGAGCCGAAACTAGGGGTCGGACACTCAACCGACTGTACTCCCCAAGCGCCCCAAGAGCATATTTTTATATTAGATGTTTCGTTAACATGTTTCAGTGATTCAGGGTATCACAGAATCTTGATTCTATATGTCTATCAGAACAGACTTAGGGTAGCCTGATGGGCAAGAAGGAAGCAGAAACTGAGTTCTAGAGTTCCGGATAAGGGATGTAGTTCTGAGTTTGAAAGATCATCTTTGTCAGTCCCCAGCTGACCGTGTGTCTGTTTACCTGCTTCAGTCTGTCCCCTGACCCGATAGCTGTTGTTGATGACACAGTTTCACTTCATAGGACATCAATCTTGCCTGCTCATTTTTCTCACTTTCTTCCCTGCCTCCATTATTCATCCTTACTTTTTTTTTTTTTTTAACCTTTTCTGTTCTTCTTCTTCTGTGAAAGCTTTATACGATGTCTTGTTAACAGTGGCTTTCCCTGGTTCTGCCATGACACTCAAGACAAATGGGCTTTTCACTCCTGGCCTAAATCGTGCAGGATGCTGTGACTTTCTCCTCTTGAGGACCTTTGGGGGAGACTCCAGCTCAGTTTCGCAGGGCATGAGGTGGAGGAACGCAGAAAACCAACCTGGATCCCCCTCAAAGTGTTAAAAAAGAGAAGTTCACAGGAACGCTTTCCCCTTCTTGCAGGAGCATTAGTAAATCAGAACACATTAGAAAGGTTACTGAATATATATGTTAAGGAGATACTCATATATGGGATTTTTCTTTAGTGACTTGCACTGTGATGTGAAAGAATTTCATAAAGATCTGGTCTTCACATATAAATAAAAACCACCTTCAAAAACTTTCATGCCTTTGAAAATATATGTTCTGTTTGCAATTCATTCTTACTAAGTAGTCGATCAAATGGACAGTGAATATGATTTTTGCATATTGTAATTGATGGCATTATTCATATATTTAATTCTCACTTAGGATGGAATTTCTTCCTGAGCTCCTGGGTCTTTTTTTTTTTTTTTTTTTTAATTAAATAGGCTCTACACCCAATATGGGACTTGAACTCATGACCCTGAAATCAAGAGTGGCCTAGTCCACCAGCTGAGCCAGGGAGGAACCCATGAGCTCCTGGGTCTTAAATGTATAAGTAGTTCATTGATCAGAAATATAAAGGATCACAGATAATGTTGCAAAAAGAAACAAACCTGAGGCCTCTTCCTAAAAGCATAAGTAAACAGAAGCTTAAGCCTTTGATGACCCCACAGAATACAACAGCAAAGAAATTCTAGCTTTCCCTTAAGGCTATGTGAGCTTCTCACACAGCCACATTCCACAAAAGGCCCTTTCATTACCTAGGCTTGGGCCGGGGTAAAGAAAGAAAAAAGGGGGGGGGGGGGTGCACGTGTATGTACAGACTGACAGGTATGGACTCATGGGCCAGGGGACATATATGGGGTCACACAGCTGGTACGTGGCAGAGGGGAACCTGAACCCCAGTTTGTCACTAACCCAGTACTATTTATTTATTTGTTTATTTATTTTTTATTTTTAAAGATTTTATTCATTTATTTGAGGGAAAGAATGAGGGAGCGAGAGAGCATGAGGAGGGGAGAGTCAGAGGGAGAACCAGACTCCTTGCTGAATGGGGAGCCTGACGACGTGGAGACTCGATCCTGGGACTCCAGGATCATGACCCGAGCCGAAGGCAGACGCTTAACCAACTGAGCCATCCAGGAGCCCTATCCCAGTACTATTTAAAATTAACGGTCCCACTTGCCATCACTTTGCCACTGTGTTTTCCTAATTTTTCATTAAATCTTTTTTTTTTTTAATTTTTCATTAAATCTTTGTTTCATTTTCCCATTTGGGACGCAGTCAAAGGTGTCACCTCTTGGAGGACATTCCTTAATTAGAATAGTTCTCAATTGTGTAATATTTCGGAATTTATGAAGTGTGTGTCCTCTGTGATGTCTCCTTCTCCCCTGAGAGACTGCATGAGGTTCAGAAGGTAAGGCCAACCTGTTAGAACTGTGTCAGGCCTGGAGTTCCCATTTTCCTGATTTCCAGTTCCTTCTTTGTTGTGAATATTCCCATCTCACGGACCAGCCTGGTGTGGCCCCTAGGCAGTCATGTATTCAAGGCACTGATGCATCTTTCCCTTCCTTGTGTGTTTACAAAGCCCATTGGTTCTTTTTTTTTTTTTTAAAGATTTTATTTATTTATTTGACAGAGAGAGAGATCACAAGTAGGCAGAGAGGTAGGCAAAGGGGGAGGGGGAAGCAGGCTCCCCGCTGAGCAGAGAGCCTGATGCGGGGCTCCATCCCTGGACCCTGAGATCATGACCTGAGCCGAAGGCAGAGGCTTTCACCCACTGAGCCACCCAGGCGCCCCAAAGCCCATTGGTTCTTGACAGGGATCTGCCGATTACTGATGAAGTAATTAGCCTGCAGGTCCAGTTCCATGGTCCCTGCCCTTAATGCTGTTCCTTGGATGATTGAGTTTCCCTGGGATTTCCAGCAGTCTAGTTACAAAGCCAGGCTGTTTGGAAAATTGGGGTGATCACAGGACCCAGTGCAGGATAGGTAAGGTATGTTCAGTGTCCCTGACTGCAGTAGAGAAACTACTTAGGCATAAAGCTCATATGCTTCATACTCAAGTGCTGATCTGGGCCAATGTCAGATAGGAAGTTTCTTTTTTTTTTTTTAGGAAGTTTCTTTTTAAAGCCTCAGTTAATTTAGCTTCAAATTCTGCTTAGTCACTTTCATGAAATTATCGCAACCAACAAATATCTATTGAGTATTTATTGCAGTAAGCCCTGAGGCCTCAGTTTTTACATCTGGAAAGGAGAAAGGTTAGCCCCTTGAGGATCAGAGGTGAACCTCTGTGCTAGGCAGGTGGTCAGTAAATGAGAACTGCTGGGTGGTGAGAGGTTGGAGCAGGTCGTTTGAGCCAGTTCATGGTGGCCAAGGCTAAAACCTCTCAAAAATTCCCTCACCCTCAGGCAACAAGATTAGGGGAAAAAGCAGCAGTTGAGGTGTGGAAGGCCTCAGCGACCTACATTCCCACTTCAAACCTATCTGTGACCTCATGTTACTGTTCTCCCCAGGCCCCGAATCCTTTTCTCACCTGAGCTGCGGGCAGGCAGGCACCCCAAACCGTTTAGCCTCTTTTCCTTTACCATCTTTGAGAATGGGCTCTTGTTAGCTTAGTCTGCCAGGTTGGGAACTCGGGACTTCTTTCTCCTTTGTCATTTGTGTCCAGGGGATCACTAAATACTATTGAGTCCATTTGAACTTCTGACCATTTGCATGGTCTGTGCCTTAGTTCTTTCATTTCTCATTTGTGTTCTAGAATAACCTAACTGCTGTCAGTGGAAGAAAAAAACTTTTCCTCTATTCTCTTAGGTTCTGAATTGGGAGACTGCAAATTAAACTGACAAAAAAAAGGATTAAAAGAGAAAAACAGGTTTAATTATGTATTAATGCATGAGGGTTCACAGGAAGTGCATCTTAGGTGTTTAGAGGGGTGTCTGGCTGGCTCAGTTGGAAGAGTATGTGACTCTTGATCTCATGTTGGGAGTAGAGGTTACATAAATAAATAACTTAAAAAAAGAGGTGCTTAGAATTCTGGCTTTATTACTATCTTAATAGAGGATAGGGAGGGGCAGGGGGCCAGTTCTGGGTGAATGAGTGACTTCTTGGAAGGGAGTTAGGGAAAGGGCATTTATGGAAATACAAATGACTTTTTGGAAGGATAATTGGGCCCACAGGAGAACAGATGGGAAATAGGATAGTTTGGGGACCACATCTGTGTGGGTGTGGTGCCAACTTCTCTTTTGTCTCAGTCTCAGTCTTCACCAAGAGAAGACTAGAGTTGCTTCCAAGAAGGAGATTTGTGGCAATTGAGTTTTTTTTTTTTAAGATTTATTTATTTATTTGACAGAGAGCGAGCAATCACAAGTAGGCAGAGAGGCAGGCAGAGAGAGGGGGGGTGGGGAAGCAGGCTCCCCGCTGAGCAGAGAGCCAGATGCAGGGCTCCATCCCAGGACCCTGAGATCATGATGACCTGAGCCGAAGGCAGAGGCTTTAACCCACTGAGCCACCCAGGCGCCCCTGTGGCAACTGAGTTCTTTTGGGAGGCTCTGCTTTAGGCAAATAAGGGACTTCAGTATCTTTACCTCAGTATAATTTTTATGGCACAGTGGCTTATTCTAAACCCCTTCACTGTCTCCCCACCGACCCCCTTCTAGGGGGTCTGTTTCTGGAGTGAACCTCTTGAAGTGTAAATCTGATCATGTTAGTCACCCCTTAAAATCCTTAGTGATTTCCTCATGGATTTCAAAGCAAAATCCAGACTTCCCAGCATCTTATTCATGAGGTAGCAGAGTCTAGCAGTGGTTAACAAAATATTTTTACCGTGGTCCACAATAAAAAATGTGTTTATATTGTGAACCAGCACTACAAATGTGTAAGTAGATTTCAAAGAGTTTCATTAGCAGTATGTACTCTTATTATGCATGATGTACTCTGGTATTTCCCAGTCTCTTCTGCTTTCTTTGTTGCAGTTTTTGTTTGCCGGGACATAACAGACTTCTCTATCAACAGAGCTATTCAAAGATATTAAAAAAAATGGGGTGCCTGGGTGACTCAGTTGTTAGGCGTCTTCCTTCAGCTCGGGTCATGATCCCAGGGTCCTGGGATCGAGCCCCGCATCGGGCTCCCTGCTTGGCAGGAAGCCTGCTTCTCCCTCTCCCACTCCCCCGCTCGTGTTCCCTCTCTCACTGTCTCTGTCAGATAAATAAATAAAATCTTAAAAAAAAAAAAAAGACACAGTGTTGTCAGGAAGTGATGGGGTCTGATTCAGCTGAGAGGAGGTCAATTGCTGCTGGGCTGAGTGGGAAGAAAGCTAAGGGAAGCCTGTCAGGTGGAGGGAGGAGCATGTCCAGGGTGAGGAACCAGAAGGCCAGTGTGGTTACAGGATAGAGAACTAGTGGGGAAGATGAACTGGGCGCAGGATGAGAGGGTAGCCCAGGTAGGGCCTTTGCAGAAAGAAGGTGTTTGGATTTTATTCTAAATGCTGCGGGAAGGAAGTCACTAGACAGTGCGCAGCCTTTTCTTGTCTTTAAACTACATTCCTTAAGCTCTAGGAAAGCCAAAATCTCTTCTGGGCACGACCTTTCCCTTTCCCTCGTTCATCTCTTTCATGCCTCCTTTTCTTTAAGACCCAGCTATTTCTCCAGGGAGTCCTCTCTCTGAGCCCATTAACACCTCCGTAACATTGGATTGCGCTGTAATTGTCAGTTTTTCTTGGCTGTTTTCTCCTCTAATCACCAAGGAATGAATCTCTCTTTGTGTCTGGAGTCCCTGGCTCAGCCCCTCCTAACACTTGGCAGAGGATTCAGGACACCTTTATGAAACTGAACAAATGGCTTTCTGGTAAATTTCACCTCTCCCAGCAACTTCCTCCACACTTGCCGACACTTTTAAAGGGCCCTCCCTGGGATTCCATCTCCAGTCCCAAATCCTGTGGTTCCTTTTTGATCTTTTTTTTTTTTTTTTTTAAAGTATTAGCCCTTATCTTGCAGCTCTGGTCCTTCATTCTCTTCCTTTCACCTTTCTCAGGATATTCTCGAGCGAGCAGTGAGGCACAGGGCAAGTCTCGTGGAGAGAGCCAGCTTTCCGGGGGGCCAGGAGGTTGGGAGCAGCATTTCCTGATGTGCGCTCCCTGCTATCACTCCCAGAGTGGGTGAGAGCCTCTGGGCAACCCACAGGGTTTCAGAAGCAGAGATACTTAAGGGGAGGTGGGAGAGGATTAGAGACTTTTTTTTTATATACATGATCTGTATCAGACCCTAGAGGCCCATCATACTTGAGAGCAATGGCAAATCAATTTTTCCTTTATTTTACTTATTTTCTAAAGTAATCTCTACATCCAGCACGGGGCTCGAACTGCTGACTCCAAGATCAAGAGTCACATGCTCTACTGACTGAGCCAGCGAGGGCCCCCAAAGGAGGGATTTTTGTCAGCAATCTTCTGTGATATAAGAAACCTCTCCTGGTCAATAGCAGGAGTCAGCAAAGTGTTTTTAACTGTGGGTCACATAACAAATACCTTTATATTGTGAACCAGCACCACATATTCCTAAGTAAATCTAAGAGTTTCGCTAGCAGTATGTACTCTTATTACGCATGGTGTACTCTGGTATTTCCTAGTCTCTTGTGTTTTCTTTGTTGCAGTTTTTGTTGAATGCCATCTGATTGTTGGCTGAGGCTCTAGGTGAGGACTCCACCCCATACTAGTCCTGTGACCTCGGGCATGTTCCTTGCTGCAGATTGCTCAGGTGCAAAACAGACTTGTACCTCCTCATTGCCCGCCCCGCACCCCTGCCCCGTGTGTGGGGAGGAGGAGGGGGTCCAAGTTTGCGGAAATGTCTAGCAAGGTATCTGGCCTGTGTCCATACCAGCTAAATGTAAAATGCATCTGCATGGGTCTGATGGTACCCTTGCCGACGTGGGCCCCCATTGCTCAGCACTTTATTGTTGGTGGCCGATGCTCGAACTTGGCAGGGAGAAGGAAACATTTCCAACTGCATGTGTATGTTGTAAGGGCATGCACTTCTCACTTCCTAGCCAGTCTGTGTATGTAAACTTGTACACACCCTACCTCCTCTCTACACGGTGACCTTCCATCACCTCCCGCTCTCCCAGGAGGAGGAGGGGGTCCACCCTCCCAGGCACCAGTGTGGAGGGCCATGCCACGTAGACACTTGCAGACCCTGAGGAAGAGAAGTTAAAATCTACACTGATATCCAGTAGTATGAATTGGGAAGAAATAAAAATATGTGTAAACACTTAAATATTTTTGTGCTTGTACATAATTTAAAGTGGACTTTTGCTTCCTTTGATTGGATGGAGTGTTGCACAGCAGAAACAGAAGGCATAGACTTTTGGGTGGGCCAGCCCTCAGTTTGAATGTTACTTGACCTTCTTGAACCTGTAATTTCTTTACCTGTGAAATGGAGATAATACTATGTATTCCTGAAAGAGTTGAATGGGGTGAAGTGTGGTGAGGGCCTAGCACGGTACTTGGCATATGGAAGGTACCTTCATATGTCGTTGCTGAGTTTACATTGTGTGCGTGTTTTCCTGTTCTATGAAAGGCATGGTGCCTTTGCCTAAGCTTTGGGCTCCTTTCTCCTCAGAGAGCCTCCTTCCCCAACCCCCATCAGCCCCATCCAAATCCTGCACTGCTTTGTCTGCATCCATAACCCTTATAATGCACTGAGTTCCTTCCCACTGCCCATGGGCATTTCTCCCCTACGCTTGGCATTGATCTAACACTAGTTGTTTGTGAGGCAATACTAGAACGATAGCTCTTGAGGTTTCCATTTTTGTCCTTGAGAATACATTTACAAATTTTTTTTGTCAGGTATTCTTTTTTATTTTTATTTACTTTAATTTTTTTTAAGACTTTATTTATTTGACAGAGAGAGAAACAGCGAGAGAGGGAACACAGAGGGAGAGTGGGAGAGGGAGGAGCAGGCTTCCTGTAGAGCAGGAAGCCCGACACGGGGCTCGATCCTAGGACCCTGGGATCATGAACTGAGCTGAAGGCAGATGCTTAATGACTGAGCCACCCAGGTGCCCCTACTTTAAATTTTTTGTTTAAAGATTTTATTTATTTGATAGAGAGAAAGAGGGAGAGAGCACAAGCAGGGGGAGTGGCAGGCAGAGGGAGAGGGAGAAGCAGACACCCCACTGAGCAGGGAGCCTAATGTAGGGCTCAATCCCAGGACCCTGGGATCATGACCTGAGCAGAAGGCAGACGCTTAAACAACTGAGCCACCCAGGTGCCCCTGAGAATACATTTTTTAAAAGCACTGTATTGAGGGTTGTGGATGGCTCAGTTAAGTCACCAACTCTTGGTGTTGTTGGTTCAGGTCATGATCTCAGGGTCTTGGGATGGAGCCCGGGGTCAGGCTCCATGCTCAGCAGGGTCTGCTTGAGGATTTCTCTCCCTCTCCTTCTCCCTCTGCCCCTCCCCACTCTTGCATACTGTGTAAATAAATAAATAAATAAATACATCTTTTTTTTTAAGCTGTACTGAGGTATAGTTGACGTAAAATTAAGTACACTTATTTGATAAGTTTTGACATATGTGTACACCTGTGAAACCATCACCATAACCAGAAACAAACCTATTACAAAGTTTTCTTATACACCTTCAAGGTCACTCCCTCTGACCCCTTCTCACTACCTTTTCCATTTCCCAGGCAATCACTGATCTGCTACTTGTCACTATAGATGAGTTTACAGATTTTAGAACTTTATGTAAATAGAATCACGGAGTATGTCTTTTTCAGCTAGCTTCTTTCACTCAGCGTAATTGTTTTGATATTCACCCATGTTATATTGTCAGCAGTTTATTTCGTTTTATTGCTGAGATTCACCACAATTTATCCATTCACTTGCTGATTGGCATTTGGGTTTCTTTCTTTTTTTTTTTTTTAAGATTTTATTTATTTATTTATTTGACGGAGAGAGAGAGACAGCAAGAGAGGGAATACAAGCAGGGGAGCGGGAGAGGGAAAAGCAGGCTCCTGTTGAGCAGGCAGGCTGATGCGGGGCTCAATCCCAGGACCCTGGGATCATGACCTGAGCCGAAGGCAGAAGCTTAATGACTGAGCCACCCAGGCACCCAGGACATTTGGGTTGTTAACAGTCTGACTATTACAAATAAAATTGCTATGAGCCTTTGTATGGATATATACTTTTATTTCTTTTTGGTAAATATATAGCTGTGGAATTGCCGGGATAATATAATACATATTTAACTTCTTAAGAAACCACGAAACTGTTTTCCAAAATGGTTGTACCATTTTACATTTCCACTGGCAGTGTATGAGAGTTTTGGTACCTCCACATTCTCATCAACACTTGTTACTGTCTGTGTTCTTTTTTTTTTTTTTAAGATTTTATTTATTTATTTGAGAGACAGAGAAAGTGAGAGAGATCGTGAGAGGAGAGAAGGTTAGAGGCAGAAGCAGACTCCCCGTGGAGTTGGGAGGCGGATGTGGGACTCGATCCCTGAACTCAAGGATCACCACCTGAGCCGGAGGCAGTTGCTCAGCCAACTGAGCCACCCAGGCGCCCCACTGTCTGTGTTCTTAATTGGAAAAGATGCAAACCTCTTACTGTGTTTGCAATGGTATCTCATTGTGGTTTTGATTTACATTTCCTTGATGACTGATGATGGGCTGAGCATCTTTTCATGTGTGAATTTACCTTCCGGAAGTCTTCTTTGGTAAATTGTTCAAATCTTTTGCTCTCCTACCTTTCCACAAACTGAATTTTGTTTTCTTATTAATGAGTTTTTAGAGTTCCTTACATATTCCAAATACAAATCCTTTATCAGATATATGATTTGCAAATATTTTCTTTTGATCTATGGTTTGCTTTTAAAAATTATCTTTTTTTTTTTTAAAGATTTATTTATTTATTTATTAGGAAAGAGAGAGAGTGAGAGAGAGCAGGTCAGAGTGAGAAGCGGACTCCCCATGGAGCTGGGAGCCCGATGTGGGACTCGATCCCGGGACTCCGGGACCATGACCTGAGCTGAAGGCAGTTGCTCAACCAACTGCGCCACCCAGGGGCCCCTTAAAAATTATCTTAATGGTGTCATTTGAAGAGCAGAAGTTTTTATTTGAATAAAGTCCAATTTATCAACATGGGGGGAGGGTTTCTATCTAAGAGATCTTTGCCTAAACCAAGGTCATAAATATTTTCTCCTAGAAGTTGCATAGTTTTAGGCTTAAAATTAGGACTGTGATCTATTTTGAGTTAATTTTTGTATATGGTATGAGATGTGGATTGAAATTCCTTTTTTTTTTTTCCTGGCATATGGATATCCAGTTGTTTTAGCACCATTTGGTAAAAATGACTATCCTTTCTCCATGGAGTTGGCTTTTCATCTTTGTCAAATCTCAGTTGTCCTTGTATATGTGACTCCGTATTCTATTCCAATGATTGATTTGTCTTTGTGCCCATACCACATTATCTAGACAGGATTTTAAATTTCTCCAAGATAGGAACCATGTTTTGCATATCTTTTTGTCCAACCAACCTTACCAATCTATTACTTTGAGTATTGTAAAAAATATAATTATTGTTTTGAAAAAACAGAAACCTTACAACAACCACTTAACAAGAAAATGTGAAGTTGAAATTACAATTTAAAGAGTATTTAATATTTTGAAATATTTCTGTGTCTGCTATGACTCCCTATATATTAAACATTTTTTCAAAACTAATTAAAAAATATGTATATATGAATGTATTTCTTTTTTAAAATTAAAGCCACAGGGGTACCTGACTGGCTCAGTCGAAGCAGCATGTGTCTCTTGATCTGGGAGTTATGAGTTCGAGCCCCGCGTTGGGTATAAAGATTACTAAAAAAAAATAAACTTAAAAAAAATTAAAGCTAAAATCCCTTTGATGATTCCCCCAAATCTTTCACCCATGCACTCTTTGTTTGCAGTGCATCCTTCTGGACCCTTTTCTAACATACTTTCACTAGTATTTATATTTTCTACTGGTTTGAGATAGTTACTCCTGATGTCACTTTAACCTTTATCTCATACTTTCTGTACTGTATCCCTTTGTATTACATTCTGAGAGGATTTGATGTTCCAGTTCACTATTGCCTTCTTTATCTGTTTTTATTCTGTTTTTCAATCCATATATCTAACCCACCCACATACGATTATATTTTTATTTCTAAGATCTCTAAGGCCATTTTTTTATGGTTGCTTTTCTTCTGAAATTGTCTGTTCTTGTTTTATGGATACCACATTTTCTCTGAATATTTTAATTATACTTAACTGGGAAGTTTACTCTGACTCCTTATGAACTCTGCTTCTTCAGATGTATGTTCAGGTATATGGATACTAGAGTTTTGAGGAAATGTCTGGAGGGAAGATAGTACTGCTTCCCCCCGTTAAACTCTACACACTTCCCCCCGTTAAACTCTACACACTACACACTGCAGTGAGAGTTAAGGAAGGGCAGAGCACTTGGAACATGGTAGTGTGGGTGCTCCCAGTTCCTGCTGGGCATTCTGAGCCCCTGGAGCACTGCCTTCCCCCTCATACCCAAACCCTTATAGTCATTGCTCCTACCTGGAAGTATGTACTGGGTGGGTGGGTGGCAATAGTGCATGGAGTTTATCTGCTAGCTTTTCTCATGATTCTCCAAATAACAACCCTGTTCATCGTCCTCATGTCTCTCCCTGTTTGGGCTTCCACCAGTTCTACCTTCTGTAGCAGAACCCTACCATTCCCAGTCAAGGGCTGCAGGTTCCTTCTTCAGTCTGACCTTTATGTTTCTTAGGGATTTCACTGTAATCTGTCAACGTCGAGGGTTTTTTTGTTGTTGTTGTTTTGTTTTGTTTTAAGCTCAGATATTTATGTTTATTTGTTCATCTATTTATTTATGGTTTATGCCTTTTCTGTTACTTTTAGGGATTCACTGTGGGAGGGAAGGCTGTGACATGTTATCAGTCTGAAAATTTTAGAACTCGAAGCCCTGTTCTCTTTATTCATTTGTGTCTGCTTTTGCTAAGATTGATTTGTAATGACAGTACTGTGAGTGAGTAGCATATGATGACTGATGAAGAAGAAGCTGGTGACTTTGGGGGCTGCTTTCCTCCTGCATTATTGCTTCTAAAGCATATCATCAGCAGAGTGTTGAATTGGGTTAAGTTGAACTGGAAAAGAGCGTGTGGGTAGGATGGGAGTAAAGTGTTGCTTATAGTGGAGTAGCAGCTGTGCACATCTGCACCTGCAGACTTTTTCTTTATTCAGTTAATTGTTTTACCTGAAATTTGTGTTTTACCAAAACCTACTGCAAATTTAAACATCAAAATATTATATATAGGAATGAAATTCACTAAGATATTACCAGGTATTAATATGTGTTTTAGACAATTGTAGAGACTTGGAAAAATTTATTAGTTACAATAAGGTAAAAAAGAATTACTTTCCAGTCACTATTGAATTAGATTGGGACCAGGGCCTGAGAAAAATATAAGAGGGGTTGTCAGAAGGAAACAAGATGGGCACCTGGGTGACTCAGTGGGTTAAAGCCTCTGCCTTTGGCTCAGGTCATGATCTCAGGGTCCTGGGATCGAGCCCCACATCGGGCTCTCTGCTCAGCGGGGAGACTGCTTCCCCCTCTCTCTCTGTCTGCCTCTCTGCCTACTTGCGACCTCTGTTTCTCTGTCAAATAAACAAACAAACAAACAAATAAATAAATATCTTAAAAAAAGGAAACAAGAAAGAAATTCATGTACATTGGACATATATTTTCATTTCTTTGAATATATTCCTAGCAGTGGAATTGTTGGGCCATATGGTGACTCAGTGTTTAACCTTCTGAAAAACTGCCAGACTGTTGAAAGCACATCATTTTATGTTCTCACCAGTAGTGGATGCAAGTTGTAATTACTCCATAGCCTCACCAACATTTATTATTGTTTGTCTTTTTGATTATAACCATCCCACTGTTTGTGAAGTAGCATCCTGTTGTGGTTTTGAGTAGTATTTCTTGGATGGCTAATGATGCAGAGCATTGTTTCATGTGTTTATTGGCCATTTTTGTATCTTTGGAGAAATGTCTCTTTAGATCCTTTGCCCATTTTTTTTTTTAAATTAGGTTGCCTTTACTATTGAATTGTAAGAGTTTTTTATATATCGTGGATACTAGTCCCTTATCACATATGTGATTTACAGATGTTTTCTCCCATTCTCTGGGTTGTCTTCACCTTCTTTATAGTGTCCTTTGAAGCACCAATGTTTTATATTTTGATGAAGTCCAAAATTGTTCATTTGAGGCATAACTCAAATGAACAAGCATCTCTTTAGGGCATAGAGACTCTGATGATCTGGACAAAGAAGACCTTGCTTTGGAATGCTAAGACTGGATTTCTTGCCCTCACACTTTGCTCCGGGAAAGCTCTAATTTTCACACGCCAGATTTGCTGCTTGTGATACGGAGTTGTACAGGTCTTTCTGCCCTCTGGAATGGTGTGACAGGTAGCGAGACAGCATTTTTCAGTGCTCTGCACTCACTAAAAGGCCCCTCAGTGAGTGGCGTGAGGTAGTTAGCAGTGTCTGTATTTGGAAGAGTGGCATTGTCTGTGAGTCATAAATCACATCTAAGGTGGAAGTGAAACTCCTCTAATTAACCACTGTGAAAGCAACTCACCCTCCTTCTTGTTTTGTGGTTTCTCCAGTTCTGGACTTCAGCGATCCCTTCAGCACTGAGGTGAAGCCCAGAATCCTGCTCATGGGCCTGAGGAGAAGTGGCAAGTCATCCATTCAGAAAGTTGTCTTTCACAAAATGTCTCCTAACGAAACACTGTTCTTGGAGAGCACAAACAAGATCTGCCGGGAAGACGTTTCCAATAGCTCCTTTGTTAATTTTCAGATTTGGGACTTCCCAGGACAGATTGACTTTTTTGACCCTACATTTGACTATGAGATGATCTTCCGGGGAACAGGAGCACTGATATTTGTCATCGACTCCCAGGTAAAGTTGAGTCTCAGGGTACATGGGACTTCAGGCCCCTTCTTCCCCCAAACGAAATCCCTCCCGTGTTCAAACCTGTTCCTTGGTGATGGTTTTGGTTTTTTTTTTAATTGGGGAATAACCCTTTTATCCAAAAAGCGTTTCTCAGTGGGGGCTCTCAGGGTTGCAAAGGAGAAAAGTCTCCCTCTGTGGAACCCTAACCAATGAGCAGTGAGCATTGTCAGGATGTTGTGTCCGTCTCAGCAAATCACAGAAACCTCAGAGATGGAGGGGGCTGCCATACAGGCCAAGGACAGCAGCTACGTGTCCCCTGCCCCTGATACTCTGGACAGACATCTGTAAAATAGCACAGGTTCTCTGCAACAAAAATATGTATATAAGTCTGCATTTTAAAATGGTTATGCTTTCCTAGGAAGATAAAGTTCTAAGTGTGAAGTTTTTCTTTTGAATTAAATTTATTATAATTATTATTAGTTCACAATTGATTGACAGCATAACTGTTGTGTTTTATAGGTAACTATTAAATATAAAAAGTAAAAATGTGATTCATAAGTATACCTCTTGGGGTGCCTGGGTGGCTCAGTGGGTTAAAGCCTCTGCCTTTTGCTCAGGTCATGATCTCAGGGTCCTGGGATTGAGCCCCACATCGGGGTCTCTGCTCAGCAGGGAGCCTGCTTCCCCCTCTCTCTCTGCCTGCCTCTCTGCCTGCTTGTGATCTCTCTCTTCTCTGTCAAATAAATACATAAAATCTTTAAAAAAAATAAGTATACCTCTTAAGATAGTGGATATTTTCCCACTTAATTCACATATGCATGCTTGAATAAGACAGGACTTGGCATCAGTTCCATTTTTGATTGTGTCGATGTAAGCGCTGAGAAACCTTGTTCACATAAATAAGTAGGTGGATATGGGGTGAGTTTTGTTATAGTATTCGCTCAATTATTGAAATGCTTCCCAAGTTATATCCTCTAAATTGCCCAGTTTTCTATCACCAAGGCTTGTTTTTAGTAGTATATCAGTAGACATCCTGATTGGGCTTTCCTTTAACTTTGCTGAAAGCAAAGACATGGGGACCCCCTGACTGGTGAAGGGCTTTTGTGCCCAGGAATCAGTTACTCACTTTATCAGCATACCAACTAGTCTTGTGAATTGCCTCTTTGGTCCTCTGGGCCTTCCACCTGTGAAGTGGGAGCCCGAAGTTAAAGGCGAGGAGGGGGAAGGGAAGCAGCAGACTACAGGTGCTTCTCAGGCATGCTGGCCTTAGGAAAGAGTACAGGGCACAGAACTGGGACAATGACGCTCTGCAAGCTCTCTTTGTCCAGGCACTCTTAGGAAGTGTCCTGGAAGCACAGCTCAGCCTGAAGCCTCTCCCAAGGGCTCTCTTTTACAGCTGTGGGAGATAAATGGCAGTAACTCTTCCAGCTCTAAGTTCAGGGCACGATGTTTCCCTGAAACTGGACCTGCAATCGGACAGATGGGCCGAGCACACCTGCCCCTGCCAGGAGTGCCCATGGAGTTGGGGAGGCAGGGATTCATAAACTGTTAGTATACATGTTTCTGAGCCCGCACTTGTAAACCCATTCTCTGAGAAGACTGCTTATGCCTGAGCTCATCATAAACTCATTCAGGGAATTAGGCGCCTGTTTAATATAATAATGAAATTTTCAACGAAGCCTTTTCATTCCAAGCGATCGAACTGTGTACTTCCAGTGTTGCTGTGGAAGTGTGGCCGTTGGAGAGGAAGGGCTCTTTCTTTCTTTTTTGGCGGTGGTGAGCAGGGGAGAGACTTTATTTTTTTTTTATTTTTTAAAGATTTTACCTATTTACTTGACAGGGAGAGATCACAAGTAGGCAGAGAGGCAGGCAGAGAGAGAGGGGGAAACAGTCTCCCCTCTGAGCAGAGAGCCCGATGCGGGGCTCGATCCTAGGACCCTGAGATTATGAACTGAGCGAAAGGCAGAGCCTTTAACCCACTGAGCCACCCAGGCGCCCCAGGGGAGAGACTTTAAAGTCTGGTGCCAGGTCTGTGAACAGCAGTGCCTCCCCTCCCCCGGGTCCATCTGGAAAAGCACGCTTGGAGACACCTGCATCAGGTCCAGGGCCTGCCGTCAGTCGCTGCTTTCCTGGCTGTCCCGCTTGTACTGACCTGTTTTCTGGCCCATCTGTGGCCTTGGCAGGAGCCCCTGCCTTCCTGGCTAGGTCTGCCAGCGCGGAGATGAGGGAGCTCCAAGGGACAGGAGCAGCGGGGCTGGATATGCGCTGCCGCTCAGGGAGGAGAGGGAGTGGGGTGAGGGATGGGGGGTTGGCGAGCTCTTGGTTACGTCCCACTCACCTGTCTCTTCTAAGCTCCAGTGTTTTCCCTAAGTCGCTTGGCTGCTGTTTCTGTAGCTGTTGAACGAGGTGGCAGCACTAGTAGTCTGACCCTCGGGAAAGGAGATTCCAGTCAGATGACTCATCTTTTCAAGACAGTGGCTTAATAAGTACTCACTTCAATACCATGTTGTACTTATGTAGCAATTGACATTTCTAGAATTCAAATGTCCAAGGCGACTCTATCCCAGGTGTCTGTACTATGGCTATTAAGTTGCAACTGTAATTTGGTTTTAATTTTACCTGAACACGAAAAGCGGCCCTTCAGTTTGGGTTGGTAAATGTGTATGTTCTCTTATTTTGTTTCTTGTGGGGTTTTTTTCTCCCCCTAGCTTAAGGGCAGAGAAAGGTATAAGAATGAGAAATTTGTCTTTTTAAGTTCCACTTTTGAAAAAGGTGGAAAAACGTTGAGAGCTATCATTCACTAAAAAGGAGGAATAATGAAATAAGCTATATCAGAGTCTGTGTAATACGTACTTTTGTATTGGAAGCAGACTGTAGAAAACATGTTTTCAGGGATTTTTATATGATGCAATTACAAGCACTGAAAAGAAACGTAAACTTCAGGCAGTCTTGGCAGGCACTTAAACGTCATTGCGTTTATTTCTAAACAAGGCTCTGTTGGTCTGACGCCTTGTATTTTTATTTTTTCCTTGTGAATTCCTCACAATCACAGGATTGCCAGATAAATATATCACCAAAGAGAAAATGTGTCCTCACAGAATGTTGTAAAATGAAAGAGCACGAAAGCCTACGGAGTGATTTCCTGTGAACTAACTGGAGGACCCCGCCAGCCCCCCAGGCAGAGCCCACAACATGTCCCACACCCCCTAGGGCTGCCCTTGGCCCCCTGAAACCATGTCACATGGGCCTTGGGATCCAAAATGGAGGGTCGACTTCATCTACATTGGTGATTGTGACCTGCCTGTAATTCTTAGATCTAATTTTGGAATAGAAACGAAGGTGGTGTATTTTTCCTCTATTTTTGTTTGTTGTAGAAGATTGTAACATACACAGTGGGAAAAATCAGCCATGCTCCCTCTGTTCTAATGAACCAAGTATTTTCTTCTTTGAGATGTTATTTTTAGTCCTTGTAGGTATGTGCCACTTCATCACTTAGTTGGTAATCAGATCACTTTATATGCTTGGAAGGGAAGTTACAGTAACAACTTCTAATCTTTTGAGATTGTGATACTCTCTTGACATTGGCTAGTTTTGGTCACAGACACATCCCTTTAACTCCCCTCTTCAGGTAAAGACATAAACAATAACAATTACATACAATAAAATGCATTCATTGTGAGGGAACAGTTCAGTGAGTTGGACAAATGCGTATAACTTGTAACCACTTCACAGTCAAGATACAGAATTTTTCTACCACCCAAAAAGCTTCCCATGCCGTCTTTTCTCAGACAGCCTCCCCCTGAATTTCAAGACACTGTAAATGAATTCTGTATGTTGTTTAGGGATCCATACGTGTGCAGTACCATAGAAAAAGATGACTGAGAATAAACACTAAACTCAGGATAGTGGATACCTCTGGAGCGTGAGGGTGGAGTGATGGGGTGGGCTGAGAGGATGGGGAGACACACAGGACTTCAGTGTCTACTGTTTGATTTCTTTTTTTTTTTAATTTATGTATTTAATTAATCTCTACACCCAACGTGGGGCTCGAACTCACGACCTCAAAATGAAGAGTCACATGCTCAGGGTACCTGGCTGGCTCACTTGATAGAGCATGCGATACTTGATCTCACGGTTGTGAGTTTGAGCCCCATGTAGGTGCACAGATTACTTAAAAAAAAAAAAAAAAAAGTTGCACGGTCCTCTAACTGAGGCAGCCAGGCACCCCTACTGTGTGATTTCTTAAACAGGGAGATGCATACGCAGATGTTCATCATATTATTATAGAAGTGTCATTTGGAGGAAGGAGAAAAAAATAGTATTGCGTTATTTGGGTCAGTTACTTGAGATCAGAGGTCAGCAAACTGCTTCTGTAGAGGGCTACATGGTAAGTATTTTAAGCTTTGCAGGCTGTCTGTACCATCTCCAAGGAGTTTTTTTTTTAAATTTTTTATTAACCTATAATGTATTATTTGCCCCAGGGTACATGTCTGTGAATCATCAGGCTTACACATTTCACAGCGTTTGCCATAGCACATACCCTCCTCGTCTCCAAGGAGTTTGCGCAGAGGAACACCACTCAACTCTGCCACTGTACCACAAAAGCAGCCATAGACAGTATGTAAATAGATGAGTGTTCCAATAAAACTTTATTATAAACAACACACAGTGGGTCCAGTTTGGCCCTCGGGCCATGGTTCGCTGACCTCTGCTCTAGACCAGTGCTCTGATCTTTCCTCCTGGTTCCTTCCCTATCCTCCCAGCGACCCATATCATGTTTCCATCTCTAATTGTTCATCACAGTTCACCCAGGGACTCAAAAATCTGGGAAGAATAGTATCCCAGGGAAGGTCCTAGGTGGTATGGCGTCCTTTTGAATTCATAAAACGGCAACGCTGATCCTAATGACTGTCATCAAACTGCATCATAACTTCCTATAGCTGTGTTTTTCCAGCCTTTCTTTTTCCTCTCTTTATTCATGAAACTTCAGTTTCAAACTTGAATTCCATGAAACTATTTCCTCTTATTTGGGCTTTTGCAAAATATTTTGGAGGATTTTACCCACATGGTTTCCAGATTAGGAGTGCGTATGAAAGGGAAAAAAAAGGTAACTGTGAAGTAAAGTTATGGATAGATTAATTGACTTGATTGGGGGGATCATTTCATGACGTATTCATATATCAAAACATCATGTTGTACACCTCAAATGTACACTGTTTATTTGTCAATCATACCTCAGTAAGAACTGGAGGAAAACGAGTGTCTGTGGAAGGCAGCGTAGAAGGGGTTGGCCTCCCCTGACAGGAGTGTACCTTTGTTCCCAGGACGATTACATGGAGGCTTTGGCCAGGCTCCACCTCACCGTGACCAGGGCCTACAAAGTGAACACTGACATCAACTTCGAGGTGTTTATTCATAAAGTTGATGGTCTGTCAGATGACCACAAAATTGAAACCCAAAGGGATATTCATCAGAGGGCAAACGATGACCTTGCCGATGCTGGATTAGAAAAAATTCACCTCAGGTGAGAACAGAAACCCTTCCGGGATTACAGTTATTAATCAACGGAAAGAAGCAGGTGTGGAGTCCAAAGTCAGCACGAGCGATTTGGTGTTCACCTGTTACCCTATTTGTGCTGCACACATTGGGACAGTATTTGGCAAAAGCAAGTTTTGCATGTGCTAATTCTAATTTCTGTTTTTGTTTTTTTAAACAAATGGTCAAAGCTAATGTTTTCCCCACCTATGAAAAACATGAAACTCAAGAACGTAATCCAGGAAGCTAATCAAGGCTGAAGTTTACAATTCTTAATAAATATGATAGTATTTATAATCACAAGTAAAAGAGAACTCTGAAGATAATCCAAATAGAAATACAGAGGAACACCACTTCTCTATCGGTTGTTTTTTAAGATTTTATTTTTAAGTAACCTCTACACCCAACGTGGGGCTCAAACTTACAACCCCAAGATCAAGAGTCGCATGCTCCACCAACTAAGCCAGCCAGGCGCCCCTCTGTCTGTTTTTTATGGGGACATGTATGCATCATTCAATTTGCAAATTGGAAAATGAAAATATTAGATGCCTCAATACCAGTAACATAGCCATTACTAAGCTAACAGGAGCGTGTAGAGATGACCTGGTGTGGATTCTTTTGCAGAATGTAAGGAGGCTCATATGGGCACATACCATTGTATGTTTAAGCTTTCCAGTCCAGCCAGTCACAGACAAGAATGGGCATAATTCTTGCTTTTTGGGAGCTGGGAGTAATGGCTTGTTAAGACATGTTCATTTTTCACCGAGGTCATTTTAAATTCTGAAGGGGGCTAGAAGGCTTGCATAGGGACTGTAGGTGTAGACGGCCGGGCACCGATGTTGTGACAGCCTGAGCAATCTGTTCCCCAGCCAGAAGGAAAATGTGACGAAATACTGTTTTCTCTTTCAGCTTCTATTTGACGAGCATATATGACCATTCAATATTTGAAGCTTTTAGCAAAGTGGTTCAGAAACTGATTCCACAACTCCCCACCCTGGAGAATTTGCTTAACATCTTTATCTCGGTAAGTAAATAATATCCTCCCAGTTGAATCATTTGCAGAATTTTACAATAACATTGCAAGTGTGAAAAGAGTCTTATTTCTGCTTGCTCTTATGGCACTGCAAGGTCACTGAAGGATTGCTCCTAGGTGCTGTTTTATGTTCTCTAAACTTTCACTCCCCGAACCATTCCTGTTCTGCCCCGATATAATTAGAGTGTTTATTAAAGTCGTAGGCAATCATTCAATGTGGAGAGAGCCCTCCGAGATGTAGGAAGCATTAAGGGTGGTTGTAGCGATACGAAGGAGCCTGTCAAATATTTTTTATATGTCTAACACTGTGGATGATGTCCTGGATGAATGAGTCCTATAAACCATCAGCTCTAGGCCAGCTCTGCTGTTGACTCGAGTCAGACTTGTTGGTTGCACTCGTATTTACTCTGTCACTCCACAGTTTGGAGTTTGTTTCGATTTTTAAAATTTATTTCATTTTAAAATTTACAGTCAGTAAAATTAGTGTTTTTCCTCGCCTTTTCCTAACTGCAGGTACATCTCTAAGAGCCAGGAAACACGGCCCAATTTGTTTACTTACAGTAAATAATTTATGAAAAATAACAATTTTCCATGTCTTATGCAAACCCCTTATAAGTTTACATGAGATTTCAATTGCAATAGAATAGAACAAAATCTTTAGAAAATTAATTTTTGCTCATTCATATTTTTTACACTTTTTTACACTGAGGATGGCATGTAATTTTTTTTATATAGTGACACCATGTTCTAAAATCAGCTGCCCCTTTAAGATAGCATCATCTTTTTATTTCAGAATTCTGGAATTGAAAAGGCATTTCTCTTTGATGTGGTCAGTAAAATTTATATTGCAACTGATAGTACCCCAGTGGATATGCAGACCTACGAGCTCTGCTGTGATATGATCGATGTGGTTATCGACATCTCGTGTATTTATGGGTAAGTAAATTACTCTTAAAGGGTACAAACAGCCATACTTCCCCGATGAGGAAATGAAACTGTTCATAACCTTTGTAACATTGGCATTTACATCGATTTTAATACTTTTGTTTTTTTTTTTAAAGATTTTATTTATTTATTTATTTATTCATTAGAGAGAGAGAGACTGAAAATGAGAGGAGAGAAGGTCAGAGGGAGAAGCAGACCTCCTGCAGAGCCGGGAGTCCGATATGGGACTCGATCCCGGGACTCCGGGATCATGACTCGAGCCGAAGGCAGTCGCCCAACCAACTGAGCCACCCAGGCGCCCCTTTTTTTTTTAAGTATTTTATTTATTTATTTATTCATTAGAGAGAGAGACTGAGAATGAGAGGAGAGAAGGTCAGAGGGAGAAGCAGATACTTTTGTGTTTTTTTAAAGTATATTGAAGACCAGAAATGTGATTTTTTTTTTTTAAGATTTTATTTATTTGACAGAGAGAGTGAGAACATAAGCAGGGGAAGCAGGAGAGGAAGAAGCAGACTCCCCGCTGAGCACAGAGCCCCTCATGTGGGACTCATCCCAGTGGGATCATGACCTGAGCTGAAAGCAGACACTTAACCATCTGAGCCACTCAGATGTCTCAATACTTTTGTTTTAAATGACTGAGATCTGTACATAAATAGCATGCAATAACAACAAAAAATTATTGAGTAAATGCCTGACATTCTGCTAGTAAGCATATTGCATACATTATATCATTTAATTCCCTGCTATTCCATGAGATGGGAGTTCCTATCCCCATTTCACAGATGGGGAAACTGAGGTTCAGAGTGGTTGTTTCTAACCCCTGCTGACACTATCAATAAAGGACAGAACTAGAACTTGAACTCAAGTCTGACTGATTCTGGGTTCTTCTCCTGAAAAATCTGTCATCGTATCATAATGTCATACACACTTGGGAGAGACTACTAGGACCCTCAAACTCTAAATATTTATCTCATATTAACAACAGTTCTGTTACGTTCTTCATTATAAGAAATAACTGCTGGATTTTCTTTAACATACTTTGTCTTCTTTTATGAGCAGCAGAGAATTACGAAACTAAGCAAACAACATTACCTGTTTATTATCATGGTCCTAGAGTCTTAGAAAACAGAACTTCCTGTACACTTACAATATAATAAAATAAACAAGGAGTAGAGAAAATGGATTGTGGTACCAGACATAGAAACATTTCTGCCTAATTTTTAATTTCCTGAATGGGTGTCGTATAGAGTGAACTAGTTTGAACATATTTGTCTGTCGTATTAAGATCAAGTTGTTGCTGTCGATTTATATTGGATCTTACATGCTTATCCAGTCATTGTTGGGTAAGGCTCTTGTTCATTTTCCTCTTTACTCACCAGCTGTGACCTGCTTCACCTGTTAGGCCCTGGATAAATGTACCTGTCACTATTATTATTGTTATTATTTTTGTTATTATTAAACATTGCCATCTGGCTTTAGGAACAGACCTTATTCCCCAAGATTACTGCCTTCTTAGTATCATTATTAAACACTGCCATCTGGCTTCAGAAATAGACCTTGTTTTCCAAGATTACTGCTCTATAGCATTCTATTGTTTTTAAACTCTAAGTGGATTGACCTTGAAATAGTCATGGAAACTGAATGTATCCTGATTACAGTGTAGATTGCTGTGGTAATCAAATACAATAAATACAATTAATCTGGCACCTCTTTAATGATATGCGTAATCCTTATTGTGCCATATGGTAATTAGATGTAAGTGGTAAGCTGTTCATGTAAATGATGCTAATCAGAGTTCTTCTTACCCAGCTAAAACAAACAGGAGGAGGGTGGCAGGGAGCGGGAGGAGTCAGGTTGTTTTTCCTGTGAACCCCTCAGGTGCAGTAAGAACCAGTCTGGGTCACCAACTGGGCGTGGGCCCTGGAGTTTCCTCTGTGTTTGCTGGAGCCACAAGGAGCCAGCCCAGCTAACTGGCAGCCGACGAGGAAACAGGCTTGCTGCCAGTTCCCAGCTGCTCTGTGGAGACCAGCAGGGCCCAAGGCAGGGGACCCAGTGCGCCTCGGTCGGTCGGCTCAGGAATCTGCTGAGTTTCTGGCTCTCCAGGCACACACGCCCCCGCTCTCGAAAATACATCGCGGCTGCCTGCGTTTCCGCTGCTTTCTGAACGCAGACTTGAGTAGTGCACATAGTCAGTTGCAGTTGTAATCCATCACCGGTGTTTACTTGTAATTTTTTGGGTCTTTCCGGTTTCTCCAATTTGTTTAATGTCTCCTTTTTTTCTGAATGTGAATGCAATCCGTGCTCATTGCAGAAAATATGTAAAAGCATAAAGAATAAAATTAAGGTAGCCCATAATCTCATCACCTAGAGACAGTCACTATTAATGTTTTGTTCTTTTTTAATTTTTTTAAAAGATTTTATTTATTTATTCGATAGAGAGAGAGACCACAAGTAGGCAGAGAGGCAGAGAGAGCGGAGGAAGCAGGTTCCCTGCTGAGCAGAGAACCCAATTCGGGGCTCGATCCCAGGACCCTGAGATCATGACCTGAGCTGAAGGCAGAGGCTTTAACCCACTGAGCCACCCAGGCGCCCCAGGATGTTAAGAATTCTGATAAAGCATCTTTAACATCTGAGATCCAACACCTCTTAAAGGTTTTTTTTTAATGTTTTGGTAGGTCACAGTGAGTTGAATCCTTTTTCAAAAAACTTCCTTCCCCAACTTACTTTTTTTTTTTAAACATTTTATTTATTTATTTGATACACAGAGAGAGAGATCACAAGTAGGCAGAGAGAGAGGAGGAAGCAGGCTCCCTGCTGAGCAGAGAGCCCGATGCGGGGCTCGATCCCAGGACCCTGAGACCATGACCTGAGCCGAAGGCAGTGGCTTAACCAACTAAGCCACCCAGGTGCCCCGCCAACTTACTTTTTAATTTTAATTTTTTTTAAGATTTTATTTATTTATTTGACAGAGAGAGAGAGATCACAAGTAGAGAGGCAGGCAGAGAGGGGGAAGCAGGCTCCCCGCTGAGCAGAGAGCCCGATGCAGGGCTCAATCCCAGGACCCTGAGATCATGACCTAAGCCGAAGGCAGTCGCCCAACCAACTGAGCCACCCAGGCACCCCGTCCCCAACTTACTTTTAAGTAGCCATGTATGTGGTGGTTTAAAATATTCTCAAAACTAACAACTTACATTTCTTTTGAAATACTCTACAATTCAAGCTTTTCATTTAATCTGGTTTGTCACCCTACCTTATGATATTTATGAGACGAAAAGCATTAACTCTGAAATTAGATTAGTTTGAGGTCCTGGATATAGCCCCATCATCAGCTTTGACCAAATTACCCTACTTCCCCTAGCCTCAGTTCCTCGATACCCAGCTTAGAGGATTCTTAGGCCCGACTAGATAAGTCATGATAAAAGCTAAGAATGGTGCCTATCACATTGTAAGTGTTGGCTCTTACTCTGCAAAGGGATCAGGTTTAGCACCAGCCGTGTTACTCTGTTGTGTTAATGAGATCTGGCACAATTCCAATTAAGTCAAATTTCTGGTCAATTATTCATTAATTTGGCAAGTAAAAATAAATACACACACATACACACACACAGTTTCAGGTAAGGGGAAAAAGTGCAGAGGTGCAGGGAAGGGCTCCTTTGCCTATGAGGAGAGGACTCTTCCGTCTGTTTACATCAGTGTCTTCGGAGGGCCCCGTTTTGATCATTAAAAGGCATCATCATTGTCATCATCATGGTTAATATTCATTGTGCATTTTACATGGTTTCAGCACTGTGCTCAGTGCTATATATCTATTATTTCATTGTACTGGGAAACTTTGAGGTAATTACTCTTAGCATACAGATAAGGGAATTGAGGCTCAAGGATGTTACCTTGCTGCAGTTCACAGAATAAGTGAGCTGGGGTTCAAACCCAGGTCATCTCTGTCTGCAGACCACACCTTTTCTTAAATAGACCAGTATATTTTTTTAGTGTTTTATTTGGAAAAAATTTCAAACCTAGGGATCCAGCCATTTTTTACCAATTTGCCATATTTGCGCTCTTTTCCTGATACATTGTGTGGTTTGAGAGTGAATTGCAGACATCATGATTCTTTGATCCTAGCTACTTGAGTGTCTGCCTCTTTAGAAAAAAAACAACAGATATCCTCTTACAGGACACTGTTTTCCGAATTAAGCATATTTAGCACGACTACGATAATATAGTAATATATTGTCCATATCCGAATCTTACCAGTGGTCCCAATTCTGTCTTTTATCCCTGATCCAGGATCTAGGCCAGCGTTTGGCTATAATGTGTCCTTAGGCTTCTGTGATTTGGAAGAGTCATTCAGTTCTCCTCGGTCTTCATCAGACCATGCTTTTGACAGCCTGGTTATTCTGTCAGGAAAAAACAAGAAGCCCTTATGGGCTATGGAAGGGAGAAGAGCTAACCTCCATCCCTCACCCGTGTTGCTCAGGTGCCTGGAGAGATGCCTCCCTGCCCAGCAGCTACTCATATCCTTAGGAAGGGACTGTCCTACACCATGTACATTCTTGGGATTGTGCGTTTCAAAGATTTCTGCTGAAAGGCCCTGTAATTGTAAACGACTTCTTATTATGACTGTCACTCTGTGTAGGGAAGCTGGTCTCTGTCGCTGGGTTCCAATTCGTAGTTTCTTCTCGGTGGTCACATATGTTCTGGTTTCTGTCCCCCTTTAGTCTCAAAGAAGATGGAGCAGGAACCCCCTATGACAAGGAATCAACAGCCATCATAAAGCTGAACAATACGACAGTTCTTTACTTAAAAGAGGTGACAAAGTTCCTGGCTCTTGTCTGCTTTGTCAGAGAGGAAAGCTTTGAAAGAAAAGGTAATTTGTGTGTGTGTGTGTGTGCGCGCGCGCGTGCACACACGTGCACGCAGGATATAAATGAAACCATTTCATTTCAGACGGATAACTGCTTCTATTGCTTGTGGATGGTGGGTGGTCAGCCTATGCCTCCTGAAGCTTCCAGACTTGAGTCACAAGTCCCCTTGTTCCCCCGCATCACCCCCCCAACCCCGTGGCTCTCAGGCTTTTAGGATCCAGGAGCCAACCTGCCCTCTAGTGATGCAGCTGCATTGAGGTAGAAGGGGCGCCAGACAGTCCTTCCAGGGGCTTTGGCTGTCCCTGGAGTGACACTGGTTAAAGCCTTGTTGACAGGCTGTCTCTTGCCAGGAGGGCCCAGCAGCCTGGGGTGAGGGCTGCAGCCTCTCTCCTGGTCCACTTCTTTAGAAGGTCGTAGGGACCACGGGACCACTTGAGATCCCTGTGGAAAGGAGGGGGGACTTGTACAACATTAAAGCGAGACGTATTTAACTTCTGTTCAGCCTTTATACATTCTTAAGTCTTCAAAACACAGGGCTGGCATCATGATTCTGAAAAGGGAAAACATGAATATATGTAAGAAGGTCATCAATCAGTGAAACAAAACCAAAAGATATCTATATAAATAAATGATAAATGTGACATCATATTATATAAATGTATAATATATACATATATTTTATATATAAATATAAAACAGATAAGTAAATAAATATAAAGAAAATAAAACTAAAGCAACTAACCGCATAGAGATACTCATTTTCCCCCTACTGTTTAAACGGGGAATTTAAACTACTATTTACTTTTTTTTTTTGACTACTATTTAAAATTAAATTACTATTTAAAACAGCTTACTGACATGTTAGGGATTTTTGCTAGCAACTAGGGCGGGATTTACTAGTTTGGGAGGTAAAAAAATTCCCAAAAAAGTGCCAATAGTAACATTTACTAAAATAGCCTTTCCCCCCTTATAAGCACACATGTTCATTATAGAAATACTTTGAAAATCTGGAGAAGTATAAAGAACAAAATAAAACCAATCAATTTTGCCATCTAGAGCTAAATTCTATGTCACATTTTTGATTTTCTTTCTCTTTTCTTTCCTCCCTCCCATCTTGCCTTCTTCCGTTCTCTCATCCTTCCTTTCCTGCCAACAAAAGGGGGCCAATATTGTCTATATGGCTTTACATCTGTTGTTTTCACTTATTTATATCATGAAAATTTTCCTAAGTCATTGAGCATGAAAACATAATTTAGATTTTTATTGTTTTTTATTACAAAAGCAATGGATTCACTTAGAAAATTTAGAAGTAACAAATAAGCAAAAAGAATTATTGATAACTTCTCACTCAGAAATCACTCTCAGCATTTTCTTTACAACATTTTGGAATTTTTCATCTATAGCTATGTCTCTATCTATACGTGATGATATGATAAATACTACTTTGTAACCATCACTGAGTTACAGTGAGGTAATTATAGATATCTTTCTAATTACAGACATCTTTCTAATTTACTAAGCCTTTTTTTACCACATCATTTTAATGATTATGTTCTTTTATTGTGAAGTATTTATATTGTGTCTAGATTTTAATGTTGTAAATAATCTGTAATAACCTTCTTTGCACTGAATATTTGTGTACATTTTGGTTATTTCCTCAGGAAAAAACTTCAACAAGTGGAATTACTCAGATCCAAGGGCAGGGTAGGCATGTTTTGGTGGCTTCTAATACATATTACCAAAATGTCCTTCTGAAAGATGTTACGGGTTTGTGGTACGAAGAGCACATATGTGTGTCCATTTTGCTGTATTCCTATCAATATTAGGTATTAGCACTAAAAAATTAATTATTAAAAACTAGTATCATTTGAATTTACACTTCCTTGCTTCTTGGTGAAGTTGTATATTTTTTCTATATGTACTGTTATCAACCAAATTGCCTTTTGTGTTCTTGGCCTTCAAAACTTTTAATTAAGTGGTGTTAATCTTTTATTCCGTAGTTTCATCTTGCTGAAAGTAAGTACAGGTTAAATAATAGGCTCATGGAATTTTGACAGGACCATACCTTGTTTCATTCTCTCAATTAGAGGTGGTTTTACCCAGACCCGGAAACTGTAAGTGAGTTTCTCTTAAAGTTTCTACTACTAGTGTATGGCAGTCAGAGCTAAGATTCCTGGGCTTGTCCTTACATAAAATCAATTGTGTGTATTGTGTTTTAAGCCATTATATGTATATTTCCATGGTCGAAGATATTTCCCGAACTTATATTTGGTTATTAATATTTTGTGTTGATTTTGGACACGAAATATTAAGTAAAATAAAATAAAATTTTATTTTAAAGTAAAATAAAATACAAATAGTACAACTAGAGCCCCAAACCACCTAGGTTAGTGGCAGGTCCTAAAATTTAGGGTACATTAGCATCGACCTGGAGAGCTTGTTCATTTTTTTTTTTAAGATTTTATTGATTTATTTGAGAGAGGGAGAGTGAAAGAGAGCATGAGAGGAGGGGAGAAGGTCAGAGGGAGAAGCAGACTCCCCGTGGAGCCAGGAGCCAGATGCGGGACTCAGGGATCACGACCCGAGCCAAAGACAGTCGGTTAACCAACTGAGCCACCCAGACGCCCTGAAAGCGTGTTCATTTTGAACTGATTTTAGGATGAACAGAAATGTTGCAAAAATAGTACATAGTTTATACATATTCCTCACCCACTTTCCCCATCTTACATACTATAGTAATGAAAAATAGGGAATCACCATTACTATCATACTAATTTAATAGTATTAACGAATTAATTAGTATTCATTAAGAAACTATAGACCAGATTTCACCATTTTTCCCAAGATACCCTTTTTCTGTTCCAGGTTCACAAATTGATTTAGTCACTATTCCTCCTGGTCTTCTCCAATCACTGATAGTTCTTTGTCTTCCATGACCTTGACACTTTTGAAGAGTACTAATCCGTTGTTTTCTAGAATGTCCCTCAAATAGGGCTTGTCTGCCGTTTCACACAGATGGAACAAGATTATGCACTTGGACCAGAATGTGTCCTTCTCAGTGCATCATATCAAGTGGTTCATGATGTTGATAAGTCTTATTACTACTGGTGATGCTGACCTTGATTTAGTCAGGGTCATGTCTGTCAGGTTTTTCCACTGGGAAGTTCCTGTCTTTCCCATTGTAGTTAACAAATATTTTCAAATTATGTAAATCCTCTTCCTCCTCAAACTTTTGCCCGCTAATTTTAACATGCATCCATGGTTGTGGAGATAAATTTAAGCAGGAGTTTATTATGTGGATCTTTGTAAGTTACTGCTAAGCCACCTAGGCGGGATCATCTCTAAGGACAGACAGATTGGATAGAATTTATTAAACTAGCTAGAAATCTAGGTATTGGTTTTAATGTTATAACTAGGAAATGGCAGGCAGATTTAACCCCATCATGTTCGACTCCTGTGCTTTTTAGAGTGATTATCTCCATTTTCCTGGGATGGGAGGGGTTCCCAGGGAAGGGGACCTTCAGCGCTGATAGTGGAAATGTCCCAGGCAAATGCAATGACTTGGTCACCCTGGGGATCAGGTAGTTGTCTTTAAAAAGAGCTTGATGCTTATAAATGCATAGAGTAGTTTGGTTGTATTGCTTTACTTTTTCTTCTTTAAAGATTTTTAGTTTTAAGTAATCTCTATACCCAGCCTGTGGCTCAAACTTCCAACCCAAAGATCAAGGGTCGGATGCTCTACCAACTGAGCCAGCCAGGCACCTCTGGTTTTGTGGTTTTAATCTCAAGTGTTGTAGAATCCTCTTGGCGCTGATAACTGACACTCGTTGATTAGCTTTGCCTCGTGCTGGGTCACCGTCTGAGTTTTCATTAATGACCTCTGTGACTACTTTTGCAGAAAGGAGAGGATCGAAAGTAGATGTGGAGTTTTCAGCCTTGGCTCCACGTTATAGGCAACTTGGGAAGGGACGTGGTTAAAAAATACAGACCTCTGAGCCCTCTTCTGAATAATTAGAATAGAATTCCTGGGAGAGGGGCCTAGGGTTTGTTAAATTTTTTAAGTTCTCTGGATTTATATATATATATATATATATATATATATATATATATATATATATGAATGATCTTATTTACTTATTTGACAGAGAGAGACACAGCAAGAGAGGGAACACAAACAAGCAGAGGGAGTGGGAGAGGGAGAAGCAGGCTTCCCGCTGAGCAGGGAGCCCAGTGCAGGGCTTGATTGGAATCGTGACCTGAACCGAAGGCAGATGCTTAACGGACTGAGCCACCCAGGCGCCCTGATATTTTGAATTGCAAAGATGAATAAGTTAAGATTTGTCAGGAACTATCAACAGAATATTTCTGCAAGTTGAATTCTCACTGAGCCGAAGTTTTTTTTTTCTAACTAAGCTTTCTTCCTAAGGCAGTTGGTTGCATATATAAGCAAAGAATTTTGACATTGTTCTCACATCTCCTGTCCCAATTCCCACTAAATAAAACCATTTCTTTGCTCCTTGTTTATTTTCTTTTAACGACATGCTTTATTTGGAAGATAGTCCCAAGAAACAAAAATTAGGAAGTAAGAAAATGAGACCAGGCAGGTAGAAAAGCCACCCACCGGGGTGTCAATGGACAGGTTTATGTTCACTTCCAATAAGAGAGTCTCTGAGAAGTTGTGTGGAACAAACTCAGTCACCCCCCATTGAGTATGGGAGACTGCAACACTTATCCACCTGCTTCCATGCCCCCGTTTGAGGGGTTCCCTCAGAACGTTCATTCCCATATCCCTGGTACCTGTCCATGTGCGGTGAAGGAAGTTCTGTGAAAGCCTCAGGCAGAAAAGAGACGCTTCTCTTTTTTTTAAGATTTTTTATCTTGAGGGGCGCCTGGGTGGCTCAGTTGGTTAAGCATCTGCCTTCAGCTCGGGTCCTGATCCCGGGGTCCTGGGATGGAGCTCCGCATGGGGCTCCCTGCTCAGCAAGAAGCCTGCTTCTCCCTCTCCCACTCCCCCTGCTTGTGTTCCCTCTCTGCCTTCTCTCTTTCTGTCAAATAAATAAAGAAAATCTTAAAAAAAAAATTTTTTTTTATCTTTAAGTAATCTCTACACCCAACATGGAGCTCAAACTCACAACACTGAGATCAAGAGTCATGTGCTCTACCGACTGAGCCAGCCCCCTACTCCCAACAGGGGTTTACTTATTTCTTACTACTTTCCCCCTCATTCCAGTAGTGTTGTCTGAGATTACTTAGAGGTTTTATTGCGCTGTGGTCACTGTCGCTTCAGAAGCAGCAGAGGGCGCCACTCAGAAGGTTTTTCTGCTTCTGGAAGCTGAGTTGGTGTTCCTTCCAGTGCACTTGCGGTCATATGACTGCTTTGAAGAATTTCAGTCCCTGGCTGGAATCCCAGATCTTTTTTATGTTGGTTGGGGCTTTGGAAGCATCACTTCAGTGGATGGAAATAGTTGTTGGGCTAGTTATTTTAATAATGTAAAGATAGTAAATTGAACCAACTGCCTTGTCCTAATTAGTATAAACATAATGTTGTTCTCAACACTTTTACAAATTAGTGTGCTGAAAAATGCACTCGAGACTTGGGATTAATCTTTTATTCCATTCTTGTACTAACGATTTCAGAAAACACAAAATGATTCTCCCCTACTATTTCTGCATTTGAAATTTACTTAGAGTTGAAAAACTGAGAGTTTTGGTTGTTGAACTTCCGAGCTTGCTGTTGACCTGAGGTGACTGCCACCACTCTAAAATCAGGGATGGGGACCTTGCTTTCCCCAGAGCTTAAATAGAATAGGTATTCAGTAAATATGGATGGATTGAATGATGGGTACCGAAGCTTTGAGATCTCAGCCACACTTCAAGTCAGGGTCTGCCTCCACTCAGAGTCAATTTAATAGTCCCTTTTGGGGAAACATAATATTTAATGGAGGATATGTCTTAATTGTAAGAAATCTTGAATTCTGATAGATCAAAAAAAAATTCACTTCAGTTCTTCAATGTTGTAGGTCATAGACACCTTTGAAAATGTGGTCTGTACTCTGGAACCTTTCCTTAGGAAAACATGTACATTCACAGAATCCCGCCTGCGATTCCTCAAGCCCAGCTGCAGAGGTCCTAGGGAAATCTGTGGACCTTCTGTTAAGGCTGCTCTCTGCCTCCCCTTAGTTGCTTGTCCCGGCCACGACAGGTGTGACAAGAGGACATTCTCTTTCTTTCCTTTTTTTTAAGATTTTATTTATTTATTTGTCAGAGAGAGAGCACGAGAGCGTGCATACACGCAGGGGAAGCAACAGGCAGAGGGAGAAGCAGGCTCCCCATTGAGCCGGGAGCCAGACGTGGGACTCGATCCCACGACCCTGAGATCATGACCCAAGCTGAAGGCAGACGCTTAACCGACTGAGCCACCCAGGCGCCCCAAGAGGAGATTATTTCTGGGCGACATGTCTAAAATATTTTGTTTTCTCCCCCAGGGCTTATTGACTATAATTTTCATTGCTTCCGGAAAGCCATCCACGAGGTTTTTGAGGTGAGGATGAAAATGGTGAAATCACGAAAGGTTCAGAATCGGCTGCAGAAGAAAAAAGGAGCCACCCCCAATGGGACCCCTAACGTGCTGCTGTAGTGAGGCTTCAGGAGTATCTTTGCGAGTCAGACCTTGCAGTGAGGCTGCTGCACTGTGTTGCACTAAAGGAAGACGAAAAAGGAGATTGGGACACATGGCGTATTTGTTGTTAAAAAAAAAAAATCCCTGCAACCCTCTTGATCTTCTCTTTTTTAAATAAAGTGAGCACTTTGAAGCCAAAACTTGTATTTTAACAATGAAGTAAAATCTACTGTAATTTCGTTACACAAATGTAAACTTTTATGGTCTGTAGACAGAAACTCCTGTGTGAGGACTGCCAGGAACTGTATATATTTTGCTCTTTTTCATGTTTTTTTTCTTTGAACTTTGATAAAACGACTTTTCTAAGCTTTTTTCTGTACTTGGTGTCAAGGACATGTACTAGTAGTGTAGTTCAGATCTCTATGGCTTTCAGAAATCAAAAAGCAATGAGCTGGCAATGACATTTTTTTTTTTTATAAATTTGGGAATCTTTGCTACTAATTGTTAAGAAAAACCATTTTTCAGTGGAGCTGGAACAGATTGGGGCAGCAAGCTCCAGGAGCAATAAGAACGGTCTCCTGTTTATAACTGGTATAAATGGGAGTTTTGTAGAATAATATTAGCACCAAACTCACCTAAAAATTTCTATAGCCGTGGCCGGACTTCCCTACTCCACAGTTTTTACAAAGCTCTTTACCTCAACACACATCTCTATAATCATTTTCTACAGAGAGGTTATTCCTTTTTGCTGCATTACTGTTCTTTAGAACCTTCGGGACCAGATTTCCAAAATGGTGCCAATCACTGGAGAGAAAGAGGAGTGTTGCTGAATTTCAGAGTTTCTGGAGGCTTCTCTGTACCTGCCACTCAGGCTGAAGTCACATCAGAAGTCACGTGGTTTCCCAAATGTAGGTGATGGGGACTTACAGATTTGAAAATAGATCTACAATTTGTATGTTTGGCCCCTGGGAAGTGGGCCTGTTGTGCAACATTTAAAATGTTTATTTAGGATCATGACCGCAGGGACTATCTCAGATCTCTACCACAGAGTGTAATCCTGGTGAGCACGTTTGTCACCCCTAAGTCTCCTGCTCGTCCATGACAGCGTGCCTTGTGGACTCTGCCCGTTCCCACCTTAGGATTGAACTAGAACTCAGCCACCCAGCAGCACACCCTGCACAGCTTAGAAGCCGTCCTGCAAACCCCTAACGATCAGCGGGAAGAGGATGGCCAGAGGATAGCTACAGCTAGCTGTGTGTTTGCTTCTATGAAATTCTTCCATTTAATGTTTACTTTAGGTTTTCAGGACGTTAAGGGATTCCTAAATCTCCCCTCACCCCAAACCATTCCTGGTAGATAATTCTATGTCTGTTAGGTAATTCTATATCCGTCCCAAGGGTCAGTGCCCTAAAGCCTACTTGTGGGTATTAGAAAATAATTTTAAGCTTTGCGCAGTGGCAGTATCGTAGCCAATGAGGTTTATCCGAGGCGCGATTATTGCTAATTGAAAATAATTTTATGCATTTATTTATTTTTAAGCAAAGACTCATAAGGAAATCAAAGCTGGCCCTAGCACAATGTACCAAGTTCCTAAAGCGACTTGCCCTTGAAACTATCCCATTTCTGTCTGTGGCTTCCTTCCATCCTCTCTCCTTTGCTCCCCAAGTCCTATTCCTTTGAGGCTACTAAACTGCAATGTAAGATGGTAGCTGATTGAGGTGTAAGGTTTGAGTCCTTTCAAGGGTCTGTGCATTTTGGAAGGAAATTTCTAAAAATCACTAGGGCGCCCAACTCCCTTCCTCATGATTCCTGCTCAGAAACCTGGGTGGGTAGGATCCCAGGGTTCCAAAGGAGACTTTTCCTTAATTTCTAGACCCATATCCTGTTGGATCTTTGGATCTTTGCCAACAGGCTTGGTACATATGGGTTATTCTTATAAATTTAATGTTCTAATATTTTTTACACAATTGTTTCTTTTTGATTAAGCAAATAAAGAATCACTTTTCTAATGTGACTTTATCCTCAAGGTAGAGACACTTGCCTAACTGGTAAATCACACATTACTTAGGTATATTATATATTATTGTAACCAGGAGGAGCTTCCATTTTTAAGCTGGGTATATGATGGGTTTTTGTTAAAATGTGCCTTAAAAGTCTATTACTTCAGGAGCAAATGATTCTTTGGGGGAAAAGCAAAAAGAATCCTATGGCATAGGACCCAATTTCATGGTAGTAAGTGCATTCTTTGATTGATCACACACTAATGCATAGCTTACTGCCTCACACCTGTAAGCATGGCAATGACCTCTTAGTTAAAGACAGATGTAGGAGGTATATCTTAAGTGTTCAGTTTCTTAAGTCTGTGCTATTGGAATTACAAAATATCTTCTATTCCTTTTGCGTTTTATTTTTCATATAGAACGTGGCTTATTGCGATGTGTATGGCCATGTTTGGGTCTCAGATCTAATGCTATCAATACAAAGCCCAAATACATGGCTATAGTGACTTCTCTGGAACACGTTTGCTCATTTTCAAAGGTTGAGAACTTGACCTATAGGTTTCTAGGGGAATCGGAACTTCTATGTAGAGGTGAGACTGTGAATTACCCTCTTGGGTTATTTTTAGTGATATAAATGAGTGTGTATGACCAGGGTAGAGTGTTTTTGAAGGAATATAAATTAAAAAAAAAAAAAACTGGTTGCCATTCATGGACAGTGTTATTTTGTGAGCATAATATATTTTGGACCCTTAAATATAAAATGACTAGAAACACAGCAATATTGTTATATACGGGTTATATGCTAACTTTGTTTGAGACATACTCCAGAAAAATGGCTGAACTGTCTTGATTATTAAAGTATGGTATGCATTTAACTTCTAGAGACTGTTTGTAATTTGTAATCAACTTAGTGTTATGTTCTACTTTAAGCAGTAAATCATTTGTAATTATTGCTAAACCATTGCCTTCAAGAATGTTAACTGCCAATTTAAAAGCATGTGTCATGCTCATGATTTGGTAAGGCTCTCATTTTATTTCAAGCATATTCATAACTAAGCATCCTGGGAGCAGAATATTCTCTTCGGTGAAGTGTAAGTATGGTCTGTCCTGTTTCTGAGGTTGACTGTACAAGAATATCATTGCTTCACTGGCCTTGTTGGGTCCCTTTAGTAAAATGTTTGTCCTGATTGACCAGCTTTCATCTTATGGAAATGAAGATAAACCACTCTATTTGTATTTTAATTTTTTTTTTAAGATTTTATTTATTTATTTGTCAGAGAGAGAGAGCGAGAGAGAGCACAAGCTGGCAGAGTGGCAGGCAGAGGCAGAGGGAGAAGCAGGCTCCCTGATGAGCAAGGAGCCCGATGTGGGACTCGATCCCAGGACCCTGGGATCATGACCTGAGTCGAAGGCAGCTGCCCAACCAACTGAGCCACCCAGGCGTCCCTGTATTTTAATTTTTATTATATTTTTAAACCCTCCCTCTTATCTCTCCATATTTTTTTTAAAGATTTTATTTATTTATTTATTAGGAAAGAGAGAGAGTGAGAGAGAGCAGGTCAGAGTGAGAAGCGGACTCCCCGTGGAGCTGGGAGCCCGATGTGGGACTCGATCCCGGGACTCCGGGATCATGACCTGAGCCAAAGGCAGTCGCTCAACCAACTGCGCCACCCAGGGGCCCATCTCTCCATATTTTTGATGGGAACATGACTGTTTAGAATATAGAACTGTTGTTTTTTCAGTAAACTTCAGATACTAGTTCTTACTGCTCTCATCTTAATCCCTAGCCATCTGGAAATCTTTTCCAAACAGTCCACCTTATCAATTCTGACTTGCTTTATAGGGTTCCACTCTGTAATGACTTCTACATATCCGTAAGAGTTCCCAGAGAAGACTAGCTTTAGATGTTATATACAAAACTCTGTTTCTGATTGGAAAGCCTGATCGAAAATAATGTTTCTCTAAGATTTTTAATCAGTAGTGATGTTGAGTTTAGGAGAAGAAAAATATTGTCTTTGACAGCAGTACTGATAATATATAATGATTGAATGCACCTAATATTTCAGGTTCTCAAGTGATTTTACAGAAGTTATCTTCATAACCCCAAGAGGTGGATACTATTGTCACTTCTATTTTAGAGATCAGGCAACTGAGGGTAGAGAGTTGAAATAACTTGGTCAAGATCACATTAACTAGTAAGACACAAGGCTGGGAATCTGGCTGGAGAGTTCACCCTCTCAATACTGTTCTGAGCAGCTGTACCACATGTCCCTTTACATGCCCTCCCTTCACAAATATGAAGATGGGAACTTGAAGTTTAGGATTTACTGCTGTAAGGCTAAAATGCTGGGAAATTTAAAAAAATATATTAAAAAAATATTTTTTCTCACAGGAGAACGCATAAGACAGCCTTCTAGAGGTACTTCACTCAAGAGTATGCCTTCTTCTTCTCAGTCCAATGCAGAAAATAATATTAACAGAGAGTGTTTAAATATCAGAAGAGAATTTAAATACCTTTTCCAGACATTTGGTTTTCTAAGAAGCAAAAGTACATCAAATTCTGAGAAAATCAATAGAGACTAAGCCTTGGATCCTGTATTCAACCTTTTATTTCTGTATTCAACCTTTTATTTCAATATGTGCAACCATATTTATAGAAAACAAAACACTGATCTGCATTAAAATTCAAAAAGATACATTTCAATCCTAACCTTTTCTTGAGCTGTAGACCTACTTTTAAAATTGCCATTAGCATATTTTTGCTGGAATCTTCCATAAGAGGAGCCTCCAATCTAATATGCCCCAAATTGAGCTCATTTCCTTCTTGCTAAATCTTTTCCTCCTTTTATGGAGGTGTGACTATGCTCCCTGCATTCCCTGCCAAAAATGTGGGCCTCCTTCTTGACTCTCCCTTCTTGTTCACTCCATCCAATCAACCCCCCAGTTCTTTCAGCTCAGTCTTAGAAACATTTGTTCAATCTATTCTCTCCATCTCTTTTGCCACTATCTTGGTTTAGGCCACCATCTCCTCCTGTTTGGAACTCAATAGCCTCTTAACTAACGTCTCTCCACCTCGTCCATCCATCCATCTACTCCTTTCTTCACACAAGACCCAGAGTGACCTTTCTAAACCACCACCATTCTGACCACATCAGTCTCTTGCTTAACATGGGTCACAGCTCTCCGTTATAGATATCAGTCAAATTCCTCAATAAGGTTTTCAAGAACCAGCCTCCCCGGGATGCCTGCGTGGCTCAGTTGGTTAAGCAGTTGCCTTCAGCTCAGGTCATGATCCCGGCGTCCTGGGATCAAGTCCCGCATTGGGCTCCTTGCCCAGCAGGGAGCCTGCTCCTCTCTCTGCCTCTGCCTGCCTCTCTGCCTGCTTGTGTTCTCTCTCTCTCTCTGACAAATAAATAAATAAAATCTTAAAAAAAAAAAAAGTTGGATGCTTAACTGACTGGGCCACCCAGGTGCCCAATAAAAAAAAAAAAAAAAAAAGAACCAGCCTTCCCAGTTCTTACCTCCCTCTCCAGCTAGGGCTCTTCCTCCTTCAACAGAGGTGAAGCAGCATGCTTGTATGTTGCGTGGTAAATCGGAAAAACCATGAGTCTTGATTCCTTTCTTTGTCAGTTATTTTCTGAGGGAAATGATAATTTTTTTTCATTCATCAGTGACTGATAGGACACCTATTATGTGCCAGACATTGTGCTTAATACAATAGATAAAAGGCAGATTTTTAGGGATGTAAGGATTTTAGTAATGAAAATAAAGCACTTTACAGAACTTTAGGAGTTGACCCTTTATGGAATCCATTTTAAATTCTTTTTTGTTGTGAGCTGCAATAAATATAATTCACACTGCAAACTATCACATACACCCATAAATATTACGTTTTTAAAGTGTTTATTTTTAAATTTTTTATTATTTTTAAAGATTTTATTTATTTTTTTAAATATTTTATTTATTTATTTAACAGAGAGAGAACACAAGCAGGCAGAGAGGCAGGCAGAGGCAGAGAGAGGAGCAGGCTCCCCGCCGAGCAAGGAGCCCGATGCGGGACTCGATCCCAGGACCCTGAGATCATGACCTGAGCCGAAGGCAGCCGCTCAACCAACTGAGCCACCCAGGCGTCCCAAAGATTTTATTTTTAAGTAACCTCTACATCCAACATGGGGTGTGAACTCACAACCCTGAGATCAAGAGTCACACGCTCCACCAACTGAGCCAGCCAGGCGCCCCTTATAAATATTACTTTTATTTTTTATTTTCATTTTCTTTTCTTTTGAGTGAGCTCTATGCCCAGCTCTATGCTCTTTACCTCTATGGCTTGAATTCATGACCCTGAGACCAAGAGTCAAATGTTATACTGACTGAGACAGCCAGGTGCCCCTCAAATATTACTTTAAAAAAAAAAAAAAGTCTCATAAGGTAGAATCTTTCTTACATGTAATGCGTTCTAGTATTTTTTTTCTTATTTCCTTTTTTAAAAAGATTTCACAATCCACTAGTGAGTCAACCTGCAATTTATGAGGCATTGCTGGAGTGAATGAATCCATTGGCCAGATCAGAGATACCTGAAGATTTTCTTATTAGCTTAAAATATTTTCCTTCCTTCTCTGTTAATTTTATTATTATTATTTATTTATAAATCACCATTAGTTTTTCTTTTTTTAAAGATTTATTTATTTTAGAGAGAGACTGAGAGAGCGTGTGCGCACATGTATGGGGGCAAGGGTCGGAGGGAGAGGGGGCAGACAATCTCAGGCAGACTCCCCACTGAGCACAGAGAGCCCTATGTGGGGCTCAACCTCATGACCCTGAGATCATGATCTGAGCCAAAATCAAGAGTCAGACCCCTAACCGACTGAACCACCCTGGCACCTCCTCCCTGTCCATTTTTTTTTCCAGATTTATTTATTTGAGAGAAAGTGTGTGAGAGAGAGAATGTATGGGGAGGGGCAGAGGGAGAGCGTCTCAAGCAGACTCCCCCACTCAGCGCAGAACATGATGTGGGGCTACCTGAGATCATGACCTGAGCCAAAATCACAAGCAGGTGGCGCAACTGACTGAGCCACCCTGGTACCTCTTCCTTTCTGTTAATTGTACAGTCTTAACAAACAGGGGACATTCTGAGAAGGTTCTTGAATTTCTCTTTCACCTGATCAGGGCTTTCTGCTGTGTTTATCAGAGCTGTTCTAACTTCCAGTGCGTCCCTTGGATGTTTTTGTATGGTGGGTTGTGGGGGATCCATCCTGGCAGGGATCATCTTTTACTATAGACTCTATCCTCGACTATAATAAATACTTAACTTTATTTTTTTAAAGATTTTATTTATTTAGAGAGAGGGCACGCACTATGTAGGAGGGTAGGGGCAGAGGAAGAAGGAGAGAGAGAATCTCGAACAGACTTTGTGCTCAGCACAGAGCCCCACATGGGGCTTGATCTCACAACCCTCCGAACATGACCTCTGCCGAAATCTAGAGTCCCACACTTAACTGACTGAGCCACTCAGGGACCCCAGTAATTAACTTTACTGGGAATCTAGGGACTCATGAGTTTATATCTAACTTCTATGGGTCCTTTGTTAATTCAGACAACATTAGTCTTATCTAGGATCAAGAATCCACAAGTTTTGCCCTTTTGCGTCATTTTGACACTCCCAAGAAGCAGGTGACAAGGCTCTTCCCCATGAAAGGGAGTTGATCAAGCTGCTACACTCAATGCACGTGGAGAGCATTAACCAACTGCCTGAGGTCTTGACGACCGTGTTTCCTCAATCTGTACTAAAAAGCTGCTGGGGCAAGGAGGATCTTTCTGGTCTCCCAAAACTACATAAAAAAACTAAGGCCTGGGGTGTCTAGGTGGCTCAGTCAGTTAAGTGTCTGCCTTTGACTCAGGTCATGATCTCGGGGGTCCTGGGAGAGAGCCCCAAGGCGGGCTCCCTGCTCAGCAGGGAGCCTGCTTCTCCCTCTCCCTCTGCCCTTCCCCCCTGGTCCTGTTCTCTCTCTTTCTCTCTCTCATGAATAAGTAAAATCTTAAAAAAAAAAAAACAAAACCAACTAAGACCCTCCCCCTGAATGCCCAACTACAATAGAGCAACTAAGACCCATTTCTTCCAGGCTAATGCAGAAGATGGGCCATTCCCCACTCCAAGTTGGGCCATTCTGGTGTGAAGATTGAGCCTAAGGCAATCAAGACCCTGGGGGCTCAAGAGAAATTTCTGCTCCTCCCTTAACCACACAGAAGAATCTAAATTGGGGGTATTTCCCAGAATAAAGATTATTGGTAGAGATAAATTTTATCTGAGCAACCTATCAGTTTGATAGGGCAAACATCTAATTACCAACTGTGTGCTTTATTTCTTATCGCCCTGGGCAGTGCATTCCTTTCCTCTTGAAGTCCCAGATCCCTACCCCTTCTCCTTAGTTCAGAATGACGTATAGACCTCATTTTGCCTGCCTTTGGAGTTTCCATGTCTGTATGGATTCCCCGTACGCATGCTATTAAATTTGATTTTCTCCTGTTTAATCCGTCTCGTGTCAATTTGATTCTTAGTCCAGCTAGAAGGACCTTGAAGGAGACAGGAGTTCTTGCTCTGGACACTTACCATCTCTGTGGACAATTCCATTCCTGATTC
>CM052802.1:63070597-63099509 GCA_028533885.1 Nasua narica
CCCCCGCCCAAGGGAAGCAAGCAAGAAGGGGGCTGACTGGGAGGGACCAGGCGTGTTTATCTTTCCATCTCAGTGGGAGAGGAAAGAACTGAGGTTAATAAGATGCAAGAAAAGGCACAAAATTCATGTCCTACCATTTCATTTAATTCTAAAGGCCAGTGCTTTCCAAAGTTATCTGATCTTAAGAATCATCTAGCGTGTTTAAAAATGTAAATTCCCATCTCTACCCCAGTCTTGAATCAGAATCTTTGAGGAGAGGTCTGGGAAAAATCTGTATTTTATGTAAGTATCCCAGGTAAGTCTTATAAATTGGGAGACATTGTTTGGCCTTATAGCTGTTAAAAGGGATGAGAAGGGGAGATGATGGAAGACCAGGGTTAGAATTACATATGGGAGGGGCGCCTGGGTGGCTCAGTGGGTCAAAGCCTCTGCCTTTGCCTCAGGTCCTGATCTCAGGGTCCTGGGATCAAGCCCCGCATTGGGCTCTCTGCTCAGCAGGGAGCCTACTTCCCCCCCCTCTCTCTGCCTGCCTCTCTGCCTACTTGTGATTTCTCTCTCTGCCAAATAAATAAATAAAATCTTAAAAAAAAAAAAAAAGAATTACATAGGGGAGCTTTCTTCACTCTTTCACTCCTCCGTAAACACACACACACACACACACACACGCACACATACTTGCTTCAAGTGTTAGTGTCTTTTTCCAACTGGATTATGTAGCTTTTAAAATCTACATTATTTAATCTATAGTTCGAATGTAGACTTCTACAGACATAAATTAAATAATTAAAAAGTCTATTTAAACCATTTGTTATTTTAGATATTTAAATATTTTTTCATGTTAAAATCACAAATTATGCAAAACGGCATTCATTAAAAAATTATTTCTTTCCCCCTCAAGAGATTTTATTTAATTCTCCACAGACATCTTGTACATCAGTGTCTTCATCATCATGGGAACATTTTGACTCATCTGACAGCTCCGTCTTAGGCATTTTAAGAAAGAACATGTTTTAAATTGAAGAGGCTGTTGTCAATGGAAATTTTATTGAGTCTCAGAAAGCTAGTTGTTAAACATTAGGGCAGGTTTTTCTTTTTCCCCTCTGTATTCACTCAACAAATACGTACTTCTTCCTTTTTCAGTGACTTTTTAAAAAACCTACTAATAACGACCTCCTATGCTTGTCCTCCAAGGTCATACCCTCAGGAATGTCTTTGATCTTCCCCCTAATTTTTTAGGTGGCCCTTATTAGAAAACTGCTGTTGCTCGAGGCCCTTTCTTCTTCTTCTTTTTTTAAGATTTTATTTATTTATTTGACACAGAGAGAGAGATCACAAGTAGGCAGAGAGAGAGGGGGAAGCAGGCTCCCTGCCGAGCAGAGAGCCTGATGCAGGGCTTGATCCCAGGACCCTGAGATCATGACCTGAGCCAAAGGCAAAGGCTTTAACCCACTGAGCCACCCAGGCGCCCCAACTCGAGGCCCTTTCGAGACATATTGTCTTCCTGAACAATTTTGTCCTTCTTGAACAAAGTAAAGACAAAAATATAAGGTCACTCTCTTTTCTGAAAAACGGTATTTGGGAAAAATTTTGCTTTCTATTCTGGCATATATGGCATATATTTCCATTTAAGAACATCTGGACCTAAACCCAACTTCAACTTGCCAGGAAGTCACACTGGCCCAGCTTCTTCTCACAAGATGCTAGAAGGCAGATAGAATATGGCATACCTATATCTTTTGGTTATTTTGCGCTAAAAGCATAAACTACAGGGAAGTCCAGGATTGCTTTTTAGAAGCTGATCACTTGTATTCACAGTTTGTAAACTGGATTTTAATGGGAAGCAGCCTAGGGTTGTTTGTTTTAAAGACGTTAATAGTATTACTGAAATGCCTTGTGGCTGCGGGATTTTCTAAAAAGTTCTGTATTTGTGCGTGCACTAAGCACTGTAGACTAAAGAAGGTTTCACATCTTTATGAACTATGATTTTTTTGGATAACTGTGGATGCTATAATGATGAAGAAAATACAAATTTCTTTAAAAGTATTGAACTCAAAGTAACTTTTTGCCATTTTGCATTTCCCCAATGAATAGAAACTGAAACTGCTCTCAAGAAGGTAGGGAGCAGAGTTCTAAGCTATTCAGGCTAGTTTGTAAATGATCAAGTTTCTTCCATCAGCAAGTGGCTAAAAAGACTCAGAGAATGACAGATTGGTATTGCAGAATAGGGGGCCACAAGAAAAAAGGCATAGAGGGTCCCTGGGTGGTTCAGTCAGTTGAGTGTCTGCCTTCAGCTCAGGTCATGTCCCAGAGTCCCAGGATAGAGCCCCACATTTAGCTCTCTGCTCAGTGGAGAGTCTGCTTCTCCTTCTCACCCTCCCTCTCTGTTCTCCCTCTCTCTCTCTCTCTCTCAAATAAATAAAATCTGAAAAAAAAAAAAAGAAAAGAAAAAAGAAAAAAGGCATAGACAGAGAGGCAGAGGACAGTGCCCCGAAGAGCAATTAGGTAAGGACCCAGGAGGTGGAAGGAAGGAAGGGAGAAGACACAGCTGCTGGCACATTGTGAGGTACCTGTTCTTTCAACCATAAACAACTAGTTTTATCTTATTGACAGGTGTTTCCTTAGAGCTAAGATTAGAAAATGAAATGTCTCTTGTCAAACTCATCAGTCCATCAGAACTAAGGAGTAAGGAATACGAGTACTGCAATTTTCGGGGTTTTTTTGTTATTGTTGTTTGTTTTTTTTAATTTTAAAAACATCTTTAATATGAGGGGCGCCTGGCTGGCTCAGTCAGAAGAGCATGTGACTCTTGATCTTAGGGTCGTGAGTTCAAGCCCCATGTTGGGTAGAGATTACTTAAATAATTTTTTTAAATGGCACTTTATTATGAAAAACAACAACAAAAATAAATGCAATCCATGCAAATAAAGCAAAAACACGATAGTAAGCAGGTTTCTTTTTCCTCATTTCTTTTTTTTTAAGATTTTATTTATTTATATTACAGAGAGAGAGAGAGCGCACATGAGTGGAGGGATGGGCAGAGGGAGAGGGAAAGAAAATATCAAGCCGACTCCCCGCTAAGTGCAGAGCCCCAGGTGGGGCTCCATTTCACCACCCTGAGATCATGATCTGAGCAGAAATTAAGAGTCTCACACATTTAACCCCCGACCCACCTGGGTGCCCCTCTTTTCCTCATTTCTAATATCGAGAGCTGTAATTTTGGGAAAGGTGTCAGATAATTCAAAATATGGCAGCAAATTGGATCTCTGAAAGAAAATGTGGGACGCCTGGGTGGCTCACAGTTGGTTAAGCAGCTGCCTTTGGCTGGGGTCATGAACCCAGGGTGGTGGGATCGAGTCCCACTTCGGGCTCCTTGCTCAGTGGGGAGCCTACTTCTCCCTCTGCCTCTGCCTGCTGCTCTGCCTGCTTGTGATCTCTCTCTCTCTCTCTCTGACAAATAAATAAAGTCTTTAAAAAAAAAAACAAGATGTAATTTTTAAGAAAGCCATAGTAAAAATGATTTTAATAATATTGCAAACAACTATTTACTACTGCATCTAGAAAATGCTTCTTTGCTTATTAGTGGCAAAAACCTTTTAAAATGAGGTACGCCTACTGGTGCAGTACAAGTCATCTGGCGGAAGGACCTACTAAACTAGTTTTGTAAGCGCTCCACTGGGTTTCAAATATACCCACACGAGATCTATCCATAATACTTTCGTCTAGAATACAGTATTAGAAGAGTGTTAGAATGAGCAAGTAAGATATGTCTTGAACAAATCAGAAACTGAGAAGGATAAAATGAAGAGGTCATTTCGTTCCTAGACCTCTCCGCCTGCCACCTGATGGTAGTAGATGCTGGCCCTGCAGGGCAGTAAGGCTGACTACACAGAAAACACATTGCTTCCTGCCTGACATTTTTGTTAAGATGAGCAGAGCTTAAATAATGGCCAGCATCTCCTTTTGTGAATACTAGCTACATCCCCATGGGATAATTGGTCCTGTTTTTCTTGTTAACTTCTGAAGGGGAGATTCTGGGGGTGAAACAATAGGAAAACTGTGGCAAGTGGGTCTTTTTGTTTGTTTGTTTTGTTTTTTAAGATTTTATTGTATTTGAGGGAGAGCACAAGCCAGTGGAAAGGGCAAAGGAAGAGGGAGAAGCAGACTCCTTGCTGAGCAGGAAGCCTGACACAGGGCTTGATCCCAGGACTCTGGGATCATAACCCGAGCCAAAGGCAGATGTTTAACCTACTGACCGCCCCAGGCACCCCAGGTGGGTCTTTTTAATTTTTTTTTTAAAGATTTCATTTATTTGAGAGAGAGAGAGAGAATGAGAGAGAGCATGAGAGGGGAGAAGGTCAGAGGGAGAAGCAATCTCCCTGCGGAGCTGGGAGCCCGATGCGGGACTGGATCCCAATCCTGCGACTCCAGGATCATGACCTGAACAGAAGGCAGTCGCCCAACCCACTGAGCCACCAAGGCACACAGCCCCTCAAAATCTTAGAAAGAAAATTAATTAAATTGCTCATTTCTCTGAGACCTCAACTGTTCTCACTAGTAAAATGGGTCTAAATAACCTGTGCTACTGTCAATATTATTGTGAAGAATAAATGAGTTGATGTATGTCAAGTGCCCAATACTGGGTCCCATACACAGTAATTGCTCAAAAAGTACAGTCTTGACCTTGCTTCCTGGATGTAAATGAAGATGGGTGGGGAAATAGCACTTCAAAGGGCCTCTGTTCTATCTAAGGAAAAGAGGAACTACATAAGTCAATGATTATGGGTTGGTTGGTTTGTTTGTCTGTTTTTAAGTAGGCATGGAGACTAATTGGGGCTTAAACTCACACCCCTGACACTGAGATCAAGACCTGATTTGAGATCAAGAGTTGGATGCTTAACTAAGCCACCCAGGTACCTGATTGTGGTTCTAAGTAAATACTCTTATCTATAAATGTCTCTGCTGAGAGAAATCTTTCAATTGGCTTGCTAGAGGTCTTTGCTCTTGCAACATGTTTAATAAATTTTAACATGTGCCCATTAACTAAACTGTCAGAAAAAATTTTGTTTTTAACCAAGGCAGGAGAGATTATAATTACTATGGAACCCGTCTTGTGGGGAAAAGAGCCCTCCCTGTTGAGGAGCAAGAATTCTTTGTCCCTCTTCTGGGAGCAAGAACGCCTGTCCCCTTCATGGTCCTTCTAGCTGGATTAAGAATCAAATTGACATGAGATAAATAGGAGAAAGTCAAATTTAATAGCCTAAGTACAGGGAATGCACACAGACATGGAAACTCCAAAGACAGGCTAAATGAGGTCTGTATGTCATCCTGAACTAAGAAGGGGTTAGGGATCTGGAACTTCATTGGAAAGGGAAATACTGCACGGACAGTAAGAACAGATGTTTGGTAATTAGATGTTTGCCCTGCAATACAGGTGGGTCAATCAGATAAGATTTATCTCTAATAATCCTTTTTCTGGAAAAAAACCCCAATTTAGATTCTTCTGTGTGGTTAAGAAAGGGACAAAGTTTCTTTTGCACTCCCAGGCTCTCAAGTGCCTTCAGCTCAGAATAATCCATATGCCAACTGGCACACTGGGATGGAGCTGGGGGGCTGTCCCCAACCCCTTCAATACCAAGGAAAAGACTAGGTGGTGGTGTCTTCTAAAAAGAAAGAAAAGAAAAACATCGGGGTCTCCATGCAGAGGAGGAAAAGGAGAGGAGAGCCCCAGGGGACTGTAGCGCCCAGTGTTTGACTAACTCGGAGGCTAAGTAACCAAGCGGTTCCTAGTGCTTTTAGAACTGTGTCCTTAGCTATCAGATGCCTACGACAGTACCTATTTCACAAGCCTCTTTACTGTGAGGCCTATTGCACAAGCTACATGCTTTTGCAGAACTGTCAAGTGTTAAAGAATTTGAAGATTTAACACAAAGAATGAGTAAATGAATGAAGCAGCACTTTGGGGTTTGGCTTTGTTTGCATAGCTCAGCCACTCTGATTATCCGTTTGCTTCTCAGAAAACATAATGGAATGGCTTGAAAGATATCATCCAATTTTATTTTAGATATTCTCCATTTCTTCCCTTCCATCCCAATTTCATTCTTTACAAAAGGTTGCTGGTACAATTCTTTATAAAACAAAATATAACTTGCCCAACCAGATTAACCCTGCTTCATTTCACCTAGAATTTCTTCCTTCCCTTTTCATCCTCCCCACCTCCCTCTTTTCCTCAGTTCTTGCCCCTACTTTAAGCCTTCAAGAACCCACAGCCCTTTTCCTCTGAATTCCATTCTTTCTATAATGAAGCATGTACTGTGTCCTTTGAGGTTGTAGGCTTTCCCCCAAATTCAATGTAATTCCCTCAGTTTTGACAAGTTATAATTCTTTTTTTCAACCCCCCACAATGCTTTAAAGTGTCTTGCACCTAATCACATTACTAAAAAAAAAAAAGTTATAAAAATCCGACTCAATTTCATTATCACTGGATTTTCTTTTCGTTATCCCCACCAGCGACTGGCTTCCAAACAAAGCGGCCCGCGACCCCGCCGCGCAGCGCGCGAGCAGCCAGGGCCCGGGCCGAGCCCCTCTGGACTCTCAGCCCCGGGGTCCCGGAGCCCGCCGGCAGCGGGTAGGGCCGGGCCGCTTCTGGCTGCGCCGTTCCCCGCTGATACCCGCGGGCGCCGGGGAACCCCTGACCGGCCCGAGGAAAGGCCGGCCTCCGCGGGGCCGGACCGAGAGGAAGACGAGGACGCCACCCGCTTTTGCAGATCCTGGAGGGACCTTCGCGGGACCAGCGGCGACCGACTGCCACGAAGCGACCGCCACGTCAGGACAACTTCACAAAACCCGGGCGAGGGCGGGTGACGCACACCCGGCGACCGCGGCGGGGTTTGGCCCGCGGCCAGACGAGGAGGCTGACCTCCAGCCCGGGCGCCCGGTTCAGCGACGCCCCGGCCGGCGCCGGCGCCTGCCGGGCCCTCAGGGAGGCGGGGGGAGCCGCGGAGAAGGCGGCGCCATCGCGAAGCCCGCGCCCCGCCCGCACGCTCACCCCCCACACACCCCCGCCTGTAGTCCCGGCCAGGGCTGGGCGGCGTCTGCGGAGGCTCCCTCGGCCTGGCCCAATCGGCCGGAGCCGCGCTGACACCCGGGCAGCCGCGGCGCGGAACGGTGGAGGCGGCGGGCCGGGAGGCCGGAGCCGGGACAGCGTTCCGCCATGGAGACCCGCTACAACCTGAAGAGCCCGGGTGAGCAGGGCGGGAGGCGGCGGGCGGCGGCGCCGGGTGGGCCGGGGAGGGTGGAGTGACCCTGGGCTCCCGGGCCGGCGCTGCGGTTCCCTCGCGTCCGCCTCCACTCGCGGCTCCGCTTCGGGGTTTCGCGCTCTACGCGAGACCGCCGCCTGCCGGGATGGTGCAGGCCGCAGGGCGGCCGGGCGGGGACCGGCCGCCAATCGTGGGGACCGGCCAGTGCCCGGCAACACCCTGACTTTCCCTTTCCTCATCTTGGGGCGCGTAGTGCTGGACGCTGAACTCATCCCTAAGAACAGGTGTAAAGGTGATGTCCGTGGGTAATAGTTCACAGTCCCTTGCGGTCCCTGAACACAGACCATCGTTATCCCTTCGTCGCTGCCATCAGACTTTTATTAGCTGTTTGACTCACTTGCATATGAGGATTTGGTTGTTTAAATATCCCATTTGCAGCCTTTGGGGCGAATGGAATTACAGGCCTAGAGGAAAGATTCGGTACCAAACCAACTAACCAAAGAGCTAAGAAAACTAGTTAGATGAGCCGTGTACTTTAAGAGCTAACCATGATTTTTGCCATGACGGCTAACATGATATACGTTTATATTCAGTCATAGAGACGTCCTGTGTTTAGTGCCCCTGCTTCATTCACAGAACAGCCCAAACAATCCTAGCTTCAAGTTCTTTTCTGGTGCATCACAAAGATGCAAGAAAAGTAAGCAGCTCCCTCATATTAAGGCAAGCTGGAAATGAATCACTAGGGTCTGTAAATGGTATTCTGTCTATACCTTGATAAATTTGTCAGGAGAGAGAAACTTCACAGTTCAGCTCTAAATGATAATCCTACAATATTAGTGATGGTTTGACCAAATATTGCTGCTGCTTATTTTTTCCTTCCAAGAAAGCTTCTTTTCAGTAGGAATCAGCAAGATTAGCATCCTTATGAAAAGGGCTGACATTGTGAATTTTTTATTTAAAAAATACTTAAAGGTGCCTGGGTGGCTCAGTGGGTTAAAGCCTCAGCTTTCGGCTCAGGTCACAATCCCAGGGTCCTGGGATCGAGTCCCGCATCAGGCTCTCTGCTCAGCAGGGAGCCTGCTTCCCCCTCTCTCTCTGCCTGCCTCTCTGCCTACTTGTGATGTCTCTCTCTCTGTCAAGTAAATAAATAAAATCTATAAAAAAAATAATATGTAGAGACTCCAGAAAAGTCTGAGGATATTGATTGAATAGAGCATTGTTAGCTTGAGTGCAGTCAGGCTGAGTGAGATGTGTTCTTAGGTGACCAAGTGTGTAGAATGGGTCATAACATTTGGTGGGCCCATAGACTCCTTTAGAAAACCTGGTGAAGGCTATGGGTTTTTCAAGAAATGCATTTATACAATTCAATTCCAGTGGGTTAAGGACCCCCCCAACCCCCACACCCCGCTCATCTCTTAAGAACACCTGGGAGTGGGGCGCCTGGGTGATTCAGTGGGTTAAAGCCTCTGCCTTCTGCTCAGGTCTTGATCTCGGAGTCCTGGTATCAAGCCCCGAGTTGGGCTTTCTGCTCAGCAGGGAGCCTGCTTCCCCCTCTCTCTCTACCTGCCTCTGCCTACTTGTGATCTCTCTCTCTCTGTCAAATAAATAAATAAAATCTTTAAAAAAAAAAAAAAAGAACACCTGGAGGAGAAAGGAAATTAAAAGAGAAAGGGAAAGAAAACCTTAGTTTTAAGGTTAGATGGTAGAATGCTTAAATTGTTTAGATTGTCATAGACTTAAGTAAAACTACGTGGGTGAAAATGTATGGTGACTCCTTGGTCACATGGTACCAAGTTCCTTAGGACAGCTGAGGTACTTAGTGGGATGTCCAGAGAATAATGGAAATATAAATAATAGTGCAGTTTGGAATGGCAAACTGGTGGGTACCAAGATGTTGTTACAGCACATTGCTCAGGTTTCATAGGTTATCATAATTGAGGTTATGAAAAGCTTTCAGAATTCTCCAGAATTTTGTGCACTTCCAAAGTATATGATCTGGTTGACATACCTCTGTGTTATAAATTGCTTCCTCTTTTTGGTATCATTTCCCCAAAGGTGGTATTGCTGTTCTACACGAAATTATTTTTTAAGACCTTTTGTTGTTGTTGTTGTTGTTACTGTGTGGATCATTTGGAGTTCATGGTGAAGGTGAATTAGATGATATAGGGGACTTACTAGAAATGCTAGGAGGCATGGTGAAAATGCTTCCTTCCTTTCTTTATTCTCAGTCCTGTTTTTAGAGTAATGCCTATGTGAAAAAAAGTGTTTAAAAGCACTGCACAGTGGAAGATATAGAACCTTTCTTCTGTAATGTGCAGTTGCCTTAGAGGTATGGATCATACAATTAAGAGAATGCACATAACTGGTTCAGGGCCAGTGTGCTAGCATGTGGATAGTAATTTGCTTGCAAAACTTATTTCTTTGTGATTTTTCTGGAATGGACTTGTGGTTATGGGCAGAGCTCTGTTTGGAGGCACCTCCTAAGCCTCTGTCTTAGCCTGTCAGTAGTTGCTCTGCATCAAGCTCCCCGGTCCTTTTTGGGTCTGCTCTGGCCAAGGTAGTCGGGTTTCATAGTACAAAGTAGGGAGATCTAGGTATAAAGAATCTCCTGTGGCAGCTTTCTTCAGACGGGCCTATGGCCTCTTATACACCAAGTGATTGGTGTATAAGAGATTGGTGCAAAGGCACCCACTGTCTTCACCAGAAACCTGGAAGCTGACCTATCCATGCTCTTAATGTGAATTACTAGTGATTTAACATCTTTACTCAGATTTCTCACAGACTGAAAAAAATCTCTACAAGGTAATAAAAAACCAAACTCATCAATTTACCCTCCTCCCCCAAACTTGCACCTCATCCCTTATTTCAGGGATTGACAGCAACTAGGCACTTGTGGGAGTCATCTTTGCTCTCTTGGTCTCCGTCTTTACCCCACCCCCTAGCCTGGAACAAACAGACACGCACGCACACATACACGCACACACATGCGCACACGCAGGCACCAGTCCACGCAGACAAGTATTTATTCAGCCACAATTGTCCCCAGATCCAGTAAAATAAAATAAAGCAAAACTGATTTTATTGCTCCTCAAATTGAAAAATTTTCAGTAGTTTTCTAATAGCTGTAGATAAAGTTCAAAGTAAAGTGTTTAGCTTGGCCTACGGGGCTTCTTATGATTTGATCCTTGTCTTTCTCAGCAACCTAGTTTCCTACAACTGTGCTCCTTTTCTTTTTTCTCCCCCTCTCCTTTGTATTTTTGCCATGTATCCATCTTGCCCCAAGGGACTGTACAGATGAAGCCACTCTTCTCACCCAAATAAATACCTTGGTCCCTGTTGGAACCTCTGCTTGGAATGGCTTCCCTTTAATCCACTGGAAATTCCCATTTTTCATGCTGCTTTAAGATTCAACCTTGTCCATCTACCCTGGCAGACTATTAGGTAGACCATAAGGTAGTCCCTGTATTTGTACACACAGTCAGTGTTTGTATTGTAATTGTTTTCATATCTTTCTCACTATGAGCTTTTGGACTGCAAGAAGCAGGTTTTGGGGAGTGCCTGGGTGGCTCAGTGGATTAAAGCCTCTGCCTTTGGCTCAGGTCATGATCTTAGGGTCCTGGGATTGAGCCCCGCATCAGGCTCTCTGCTCGGCAGGGAGCCTGCTTCCCCCCCTCTCTCTGCCTGCCTCTCTGCGGATTTGTGATCTCTATCTCTGTCAAGTAAATAAATAAAAGCTTTAAAAAAAAAAAAGAAGCAGATTTTGGTTATTCTGTCTCCATCACACATTCTTTAAACGTTTGTTGAATGGATACCTTTGTAGGGTCTTTCTGGGCAGAAACACTAGTCCTTAAACATTTGTTTAAGTGCCTTCACCATGGGAGCAGGAGGCAGCACTTGGGGAGTAGACATTGGGTTCATATCCTCAGTATACCTGCCTCCTGCATTTTACCTGTGCTTTGGAGGTTGATTATATTAAGATGCTTGCTTTCCAAGAGAAATTAGACACATGAGAGACAGTGACCTGTAAAAGATCTCTTTAGCTAGAGCTTTGTCTCCAAAGTCCAATGTAAGCCTAGTGAGGTAGAGCCTGGGCATGGGAAGATTGCTAATGCCTGGGCCCATGGAGCCTAGAGCCTGGATCTAGAGAGATCATGTGGCCTCCATAAAAAAGAACAAGAGTAGGCATGCAGGTGCTCCCCACTTCTCTCCTTTTGCTGGCACATCTTATCTCACCATGGTAGAAGAATTCCTTGAATAACCATGCAAAGAGATAAGAGAGGAGCTGATCAGAAACAGTTTTCTAACTATCTGATAGCTAGAGATGGAGAGTATCAGGAGTGGCAGACTATGCACTAGCCCCAGTTGCCGGGCAGTATTTTGAAACTTGACTATTCCATAGCAGTAATATTTCTCCTTGGGAACCAGAGAGCAATGCCATGAGGCCAACTACATATGCTCATAGCCTGGTGTTTTGTTTTGTTTTGTTTGTTTGTTTGTTTTTAAAGATTTTATTTATTTATTTGTCAGAGGGAGAGAGAGAGAGCACAAGCACAGAGGGAGCAGCAGGCTCCCTGCCGAGCAAGGAGCCCAATGCGGGACTTGATCCCAGAACCCTGGGATCATGACCTGAGCTGAAGGCAGCCGCCCAACGAACTGAGCCACCCAGGCGTCCCAGCCTGGTTTAGAACTGAGGAGAGAGCCTATATCCCAATCTATTTCTGACCTTATTAACTTATGATGGGGGAAGGTGAGGGGAGGAAGGAAAGGAGAATTATATAAAGAAATTATTGACTCCCATTCAATAGATACAGACACTGAAGAAGAATAAAATTAAGTGATTTCTTTAAGGATTTAGAGCTACAAAATGTCAGAGCCAGAAGTTTAATGCAGCCTAGTTCAGAGTCCATATTCTTTTGCACTAAGACATTTATAATATATGTGCATATATAGTATATAGTGCATCTTTCAGAAAAAAAAGATCACATAGTATGTGCTTGTGTGGCCTATGAACTAATGAAATAAGCATATTTAGTGTTTAGCAAATGATTATTCCTTTAAATATATTCTTAAATCAATTCTGACCCCTTCATACATCTCTTGTAATACCCAGGTACTACTGGGTGTTTATTTTCTTCTCTCCTCCTATTGAACTGAGCTGAGTGGGGGAGAAGCAGAGAAAATGTGGGTATGGAATGATATAAAATCTGTTCTTCAGCTTAATCATTCAGCCAGCTGATGAGGAATGAAGGAAAAATAATCTCTGTGGCATCTTTGCTGACAGCAGCCAAATAAATTAACTTCATAACAGCTTCTATGATTTTATTTATATCTAATAATATTAATTTGAAAGAATGATATTTTTATGTGTTTTTTTTTTATGTGGCTTTTAATTGGGGTTTTTCCACCTTTGTTCGATGGGACCCTTCGATAGACTAGGTTGAAGGGGGTAAACAGCTTGAAGGCCCTTCCATTCTGGCTTTTTCTTTCTTTCTTTCTTTTTTTTTTTTTAGATTTTATGTATTTATTTGACAGAGAGGAGAGAGATCACAAGTAGGCAGAGAGGCAGGCAGAGAGAGAGGGGGAAATCTTTGCCTATCCCCAGGTCATGAAGATATACTATGTTTTCTTCTAAAAACTTCAAGAATTTTATTTATTTATTTGACACAGAGAGATCACAAGCAGGCAGAGAGGCAAGCAGAGAGAGAGGGGGAAGCAGGCTCCCTGCTGAGCAGAGCCTGATGTGGGGCTTGATCCCAGGATCCTGAGATCAGAGCCCCAGCCGAAGGCAGAGGCTTTAACTCTCTGAGCCACCCAGGCACCTCTCGTATTGGCTTTTTCAACCAGAGCAGCTCTGTTACCTCTTTAACATATTGAGGTTCTCATTAAACTTTTTTTTGAACAAAGGATTTTATCTTATTGTCAAATAAGTTTGAAAACCATTGCCTTTAATCAGATTCTTGGAAAGAGATTTTTGGAGGGATGATAGGAAAATTCAATTAAACTAATCTTTGAGTGCTTACTGTGTGCTAAGCCCTGAGGAGCCTGCAGTGAAGTAAATTGTTTAGCAGGAAAGACTGGTGTGAAGCAATTACAAGTGAGAAGAACTTTAGGGGACTCAGTCTAGTTTCTAGGGTAGTGGCTTCCAAACCTGACAGATCATTAGAATAACTTGGAGAATTTCTGATCTCCACTCCCCTCCAGGACGCCTTAGAAATTTTCATCTGTCCAGGTGGGAATCTCTAGTCATTCCTCAGCATGTACAAGGGAAGGTGTCAGGGAGACCTTCCTGAGGAAGTTCCTTAAAGCTGGTCTAGATGAGACAGGGAGTGGGGCCGGGAACAGTATTGCCAGCTGAGGAGCGTGACAAATGCTCGATTAGAAACATATAGGTAGGAGTGCCTGGGTGGCTCAGTTAGTTAAGTATCTGCCTTTGGCTCAGGTTGGCTCAGGTTGGCTCAGGTCGTGATCTTGGGGTCCTGGGATTGAGCCCTGTGTTGGGCTCCCCACTGGGTGGGGAGTCTGCTTCTTCCTCTCCCTCTGGCCCTCCCCCCTGCTCATGCTCTCCTGCTCTCTCTCTCTCTCTTTCAAATGAATAAATAAGTAAAAAAAAAAGAAACATAGGTACATATTGAGATATGTCCCCCCCTCCCGCCCCCATGTTGCAGACATGAGGCTTTTGTTCAGTTCTTTGATTTCCCCCACTACCTGTCCCAAGAGTACAAGCTCCTTGGTAACCAAAACTGTATTTTATTTTGGTTGTAGCTCTAACATCTAGTATATACTCAATAAATATTTTATGTTCAAATACTTTGATCAAGTGAACAAAGTCTGTGCTTCTAGGGACCTAGTTCAGTACAGGAGATGGAAAAGAATTAGTAATTATGGAATAGAATAGTGACTTAACTTTTTCCCCACTTTGGAACTATTGGTTAATATGAAATTTCATGCAGAAATCCTGATACATACTGAACTGTTTGGTTGTATGTGTATGGGCAGTGTTCTCAGTTAGCCTCTTTCCCCATAACATTCCAGTCTATACTTCCATATATTTTACTTTTATTGTTTCCTCTGCCTTCTCATACCCATGCATAATTCCTGCTGTCTTTCTTTCAGATGTCAGTACCTGACCCCTTTTCTCTTCTGTCTGCTCTCAGGTTAGGTGCCTACCTGATACATATTTCTCTTAAAGCACATATTGAATTACAAGAGTTGGTTTTCAAGCAGAGTTTTGGGGAGCCTTGGGCTATTCGTTTCCCCCTGGCTTTGCTCTCTTACACCAGTTCCTGACATTTTTTTAGCACCTAAAACTTGGGGTGAGAGGGGCTGGGATCAAAGGATTGACTTTTGAGAGCCAGTAGGGAAGGAAAGAGGGTACAGATACAGATAGGATTGTAGGTTGTGATAGGCTGCCAACAGTCATTTATCGTGAAAGTAAAAGGCTGTGCCATTAACTCCAAGAGGTGGAAGAGGAATAAGATGAGCAGTAAACAGGTGTGAAATAGTCTTGGGGTGCTAGTTGGAGTGGGCTCTTGGGCTTACCAGAGAAATTCAGGACATTAGGGGGCATTGTGTCCCAGTGGAGGTTGATGATAACTATAATGGCATCAGTGTGCCTGCCTCTGTGACTCCTGCCTCCCACCCTTCTTTCAGTAACACTCAGCTCTTTGGGTATAGATACCAGATAAGAAGATGGTTGGGTTGGGTCAGCTAGAATTGCATTTGTTAGGGGATTATGGAAAAACTCCTAAGAGCCGTGTGTGTGGGTTAAGAGGGATGTGAATATAGATGTAGGTGGACATAGAAAATTATGGGGTCTGTGGATTGGCAGTTGTAATTAAGCTGAAGAGTCATTTCAAAAAGGAATTCAAGGGGTACTTGGCTGGTTCAGTCAGTAAAGCATGAGACTCTTGATCTCAGGGTTGTGAGTTCAAGCCCCACATTGGGCATGGGACCTACCAAAAAAAAAAGAGGAATTCAGTTAGAACTATGGAGATTCAGTGACCTCTGGGGACACCCATTTATGTTAATGCAAGATAGTGGGTGAAAATTCCCAAGAGGTAGAGGATATGGTGTGGGGGGGGGTGTTTACTGTTCGTGGGCATGAATTCCAGAGGGCACATTTTTGTTAAAATAGGCATTTTAACAAGATAGAGTTGGACTTCCTGTGTTAGAATCCCAGCTGTCATTTACTAGCTGTGTGACCTTGGACAAGTTATGTAATCTCTCCATGTTTCAGTCTCTTTGTCTGGAAAATGGGAATTTTCATAGCATTGTTTTAAGGATTATATGAGTTAATGTTGAGTGCTAGCACATATGAAGCATATGTAAGTTCTTATTAAATAAAAATAGTACTGCCCTAAATATTTAATTTAATATATAGTTCTATTGCCTAGCTACCATGACTTTCCCTTCTCCAATTAATACTGTTATCTTATAATTAAACTTTTACCGTATACTCAGTTGAACTAGTCCTCTACACATTTTTTGATTGAACTTTTTCATTAGGTTTGTAAATCTGTGCTAATCTATTGGAAAAGTATATTTTAAATGTCTCTATCTTGTGAATTTTATTTTAGCTGTTAAGCGTTTAATGAAAGAAGCAGCAGAATTGAAAGATCCAACAGATCATTACCATGCACAGCCATTAGAGGTTAGTTTCCATCTTTTACATGCAGATTTTAATACTTTAATATTTTAAATGAATTCCTTAGAATGTTTTTTTCATTGCTGTGAGTCATTACAGATGTGTTTGGTGTGGTTTATTGGTATGTTTTACTCCCTGTGTTTTCTTAGTATTTATTTCATTAGCCATTCAGAATCCAACATATTAGAAGCAAATTTCCAGTTTTTATAAAATGGCTCAGATGCTCAATTGGTTTTAGGTTTTAGTGTGGGGGAGAGTGGGGTAATGGAAAGAACCCCAAACTCTTTACGGTTTGGAAGACCTGGCCCCTTGAAGGGACCCCTGCAGCTAGTCTGGGCTTTTTGCACAAACATCTCTATCTCTTTTTAGTTTTCTCATCTGTAGAAGGAGGGTATTTAAATGTGCTCAGACTGGTTTCCCTGATAATAGTGAAAATAAAATGTAACAAAATATGTGCAAATATTTTGCACACTGTAAACTGTAAAGTACTTGGGGACTCTAAGATGATGTTGATAGCATATTTATTAAATTACTACTTATAAATAAGCTCTTAAGCATCTATGAGGGATAATTTTTTTAAAGTTTATTAAAACAATCCACATTTAATTGGGGTGAATTGGAGGGGGAGAAGAAGCATGAGAGACTATGGACTTTGAGAAACAAACTGAGGGTTTTGGAGGGGAGGGGGGTGGGGAGATAGGTTAGCCTGGTGGTGGGTATTAAGGAGGGCACGTATTGCATGGAGCACTGGGTGTGGTACATAAACAATGAATCTTGAAACACTGAAAAAATAAAATAAAAAAATAATCCACATTTATAGCGATTATCTGATTATATAATAATTAGTATTCAAAGATTAATTTAGCTTAATTAAATGTGTAATCTAATTTATGAATATATAACATTCCTCAGCTGTTTTTAAATGCATTTGTTTAAAAAAGATTTTAAAAAGAAGATTTTTATGGGGCGCCTGGGTTGCTCAGTCGTTAAGTGTCTACCTTTGGCTCAGGTCATGATCCCAGGGTCCTGGGATCAAGCCCCGCATCGGGCTTCCTGCTTTGCGGAAAACCTGCTTCTCCCTCCCCCATTCCCCCTGCTTACGTTCCTTCTCTCGCTGTGTCTCTCTCTGTCAAATAAATAAATAAAATATTTAAAAAATAAAAAAAAATTAAAAAATTAGAAAAGATTTTGGCTTTCATGGGACATGAAAGCTAGATTAAATAGCTTTTATTTATAACTTTTATACTTGAGATATTTTGTGCATTAGAAACTATTCTAACAATACTATGAAACATTTAATTTTTCTCACCCAGGAATATTTCTGGTACTCATTAATAAAGATGATCAAATGTTTTAATGTTATTGATTCCTCGCTGGTTATTGTTTTTGTTCAGGATAACCTTTTTGAATGGCACTTCACAGTTAGAGGGCCCCCAGATTCTGATTTTGATGGAGGAGTTTATCATGGACGAATAGTACTGCCCCCAGAATATCCCATGAAACCACCGAGCATTATCCTTTTAACGGTAAGAATTCTTGGCTTTTTGGAATGCTTGTGGTTTATCTCTTCATGGTGACTACAAAGCATGGTTAGCAGATTCTTTTTCATTAAGAAATAAAGCAGAACATTATTATAATTTTGTCTTTGGGGACCAGGACTTGATTGTACAGTTCTTTTCCCAAAAAAATAATTCCTAGGAATTATTGATGCTAATGAATGTACATTTGTCATAGGGTGATTGATAAGATTCATTGAATTAGGGGACACAAAGTGCTAGGCACAGTGTCTGGCACTTGGTAAGTACTCAGGAAAGGGTAGTTAATGTTATTATATCTCTTAATCACATCATCACCTTCAACTTCTCACCTTTTTTATACTCTTCAGTTTTCTCATTTTTACGTACAGCTCTGAAAATAAGAACTGTCATAAGGTCCTCAATAAATGTTAGTTTATTATTACCATTTATATCTTAGAATTTCTATCTTCACATATTTCACCTCCTTGTGAAGGAAAACTGTTGGGCCAGTTTTCTCTTATTTTTCCTGGGATGTAGTTCATTCCGAGTAAATTCCTCTCTTACTTACCAAGCTCTCCTTCCCTCCTTTCCTTTAATTTGCAGGTAGGTCTAATTATCCTCTAACCTTGAAAAAAGCAAACAAACACAAAAGCCTTTCTGTATCTGTATCTCTCCTACCTCTTCAAGCTGTTGTGCTAGTTTCTCTCTGATAACTTCAAGACATCACCCCTCCTCTGGTTCAGCCTGTCGCAGTCTGGTTCTACAGGCTTACTACACTCGGCTCGGAGACCAGTTTGAGAAATCACACTGCCTCTTCTCAGTCCTCATCCCAGTCCATCTAAGTTAAATATTGGACACACATGGGGGAGCAAATGGTGAAACAGAAGGTGTTCATCAATAAATACTAAACTAAAGCTGCTTTTACTTAGATTTGGTGTAGTGGAAAGAGCATTAGTTTCAAAGCCAATAGACCTGGATTCTGACCACTGCTCTTTCCATTATACCAGGCAGGTTGCATAATCTTTTGGAAATTCAGTTTTCTTGTCCGTCAAGGGTTGTGTATGGTAAATATAGTCACAGTATAAAGTTACTAGCATATAAAGTTTTCTGCTTAACAAATATTAGGTGATGTTGAGAACTGTTAATACCGGCAGTAGGACTGGAGCAGGGTCCTGGAGGGGGCCCTGGAGGGGGCCCTATTGTCTTAGGAGTCACTTTTCAGCTGCTAGATCATGGGGAGAGCCAAGTGGTCCAGGGGATGGGGCTGGTGCATGGGGAAACGGGTTGGGGGGTGGGTAGTTAGGGCAGCAGCTGTTAACCCAACAAGTACAGAAATATTTCAGTAGTTAACCAATATATGATCGTGGTTAGCACACTGGCTGACAATCAGCCCTGCCTTCCTGATTTTTAGTATTTGACCTTTTTGGTTCACTTCCTCTATTTTGAAAAGTCCTCTCCAGTCTTCATTCAGCAAATATTTATTAAACAAACATAGGTAATGCACCATGAGGCTCGGTCGGTTAAGCATCCTACTCTTGATTTCAGCTCAGGTCATGATCTCAGGGTCATGAAAACGAGACCTGTGTCAGGCTCCACACTCAGTTCAGAGTCTGCTTGTCCCTCTCCTTCCCCTTCTGCCCCTACCCTCCTTCTCTCTAAAAATGAATAAATAAAATCTTAAAAAAAAAAACATGTCATGCACCTTGTAGGTGTAGCAGAGAATAAGTCAGATTCTCTGGCTATGTGAAACTTATATCCTAACTTCATGACCTTCTTGCTTCCCCTTCCTCTGAGTATGGATATTCTCTAAGTTTGGACATCAGCTGTTTTTCTCTCATTTCTATGAAATGGCTTCACCGGTAACCTCTGTGAAATCAGATACCAAAAATGTGTATCTTCTTCTGCAATCAGTGTGTCTGTATTTCTGTCTGTCTGTCTGCTGTACGTCATCAGTAGTTCTTCTACCGAGACAACAGATCCATGTCCAAACTGGAGATCATTACCTCTGATCTGCCTCTTTTGTATTCCTGTCTAATGAAATTGCATCATCCTTATGAAAATCACTGCTGTCTCAGAGCCTCCTGCACCAATATCTAGTTAGGTGACACCAAATCCTTAGGTTTTCCTATCTTCTGCCTGTCTTCTCTTTTAGATCCTTCACAGAACCTGACCCAGTACTGTACTCAGAGGAGCACATCGGGACATCATGATAGATATGTCAATTATTTAGATTTTACAACTTCTAAAAACAGCTTTTATTGTTTTATAAGTATTTGTAGAGTGTCTATAAGAGGACAAAAATCCGTGTCCCATTGGAGATTATATTCTTTTCAAGTTTTCTTTAAAAATTATCTATTTATAAAATATATTTATATTTACAAAGTATAAAACATTAAATACATGTATAGTTTTTAAAATGCCTTATTTATTCCTAAGGCTAATGGACGATTTGAAGTAGGCAAGAAAATCTGTTTGAGCATCTCAGGACATCATCCTGAAACTTGGCAGCCTTCATGGAGTAGTAAGTATTAATTTAAAGTAAATATAAATCTTCTATAACTCTAATCAATTATAAAATAATTATATAGCACCCTCTTGAGAGTGAAAGCTATTTTGGATAATTAATTTGCTGTTATTGAATAAAGAATAAAAATTATTTCCTTGTCTCATTTTTACCATCATTTTAATACAATCACCCTACCTGTACCTCTTCAGTGAAAGCCTATGTGTCTTTTTTCTCTTTCCAGAGTAAGCCAAGTTCCTTTTACAAAACAACTTAGATTGATGTTTACTTTTTATTTCAGTAAGAACAGCATTACTAGCCATCATTGGGTTTATGCCAACAAAAGGAGAGGGAGCCATAGGTTCTCTAGATTATACACCAGAGGAAAGAAGAGCACTTGCCAAAAAGTAAGTTTTGCATTTCATTCTTTGTTAAGATTTAAATACTATTCTGGGTAATGACTGATAGGGGATAGGCTCTGTCTCTTACTTTGTGAGTTACCTTGGTTTCAGGATCTAGTCTAGTGTTGCTATTTTGGAATTTCATTTGTAGCAGTTTACTACTCAAGGGTGACCAGAGTCTAAAGAATTGATTTCATGCTGTCTAGTTTTACAAAGTAGTTGGTAATATCAATCTGCAGTGGGAGATACCTTCTCCTAGAAAACAGTTCTGATCATTTGTCTCTGCTTGGGCAGAATTACAGATGGAAAAAAAAAAACAACTCAATTGTTTATGTTCAGCTTTCCATAAGATTAAAAACTTCTTGAGGGTAGGGGGGGAGTCCACTTTATCCATCTTTGCATCTGTAGTGTCAGGCTTGAAGCAAATGCTCAATAAATAATCCAGAATAAAGTAAAGGAGATTTTCTTTATCAAATCATGGTTTCCTAGTGGTATTCTCTTCTCATTTTTTCAGATGCGTTCTGTCTGTATGACCCAGATTAGTCATCAGATTCAGAGTAGCCTTCCTTTGAGTAGTGCAAAGACTAATTCTCTCTCTCTTTTTTTAAGAACAGCTTTAACCCAGTTTATTTTTTATTGTTATTTTTTAAATTTTTTATTATTTATTTATTTTTAAAGATTTTATTTATTTATTTGACACAGAGAGAGAGAGATCACAAGCAGGCAGAGAGGCAGGCAGAGAGAGAGGGGGAAGCAGGCTCCCCGCTGAGCAGAGAGCCCAATGCGGGGCTCGATCCCAGGACCCTGAGATCATGACCTGAGCCGAAGGCAGAGGCCTCAACCCACTGAGCCACCCAGGCGCCCCCCCAGTTTATTTTTTAATCAGTGTTCATAGGGAAGAGACTTTATAAGAAATCCTATCAAGGAGCTTTCCAATCCTAGAATACTAGATCCAACCCTCAACAAATGTTCAAGATTCTAAAATTGCAGTGAGGTGAGGAGGAAGAGTATTTAAAAATACTTACATTCTGTAATTTTTTTTTAAGATTTTTTATTTATTTATTTGACAGAGAGAGAGAGAGATCACAAGTAGGCAGGCAGAGAGAGAGAGTGGGAAGCAGGCTCCCTGATGAGCAGAAAGGCCGATGCGGGGCTTGATCCCAGGACCCTGAGATCATGACCTGAGCCTAAGGCAGAGGCCTTAACCCACTGAGCTGCCCAGGCGCCCCACATTCTCTAATTCTTGATCTTGATCATTTTTCTGCTTTGGACTCTGCTATCTATCACCTCTCAGACATATTAGGTTAATTAAATTATAGTGTTTCTTACCCTAGCACAGCCCAGAATATGTCCTGTGTAGATATTTGTTAAATCAAATAGATTTTAGTGTCTGAAAGATTTGATAGACTCTTGGAGTTCATCAACAGCTTTTCTTTTTAAACCTTATTTCCAGGTTCTGGGGATATACCTTACTGCAGCTGTTATTCACAAATTATGTGTACTTTGAATATGTAGCATTTGTTTTTATTTGATTTTCTTGGTTGGCTTTCTGTCTTGATACTTTTATCCAGTTCATTTCATGTATAAGGAAAAAAAGAACTTTGTTTTTTTGTTCTAGACTTCCCAGTATAGTGTAGTGTATATACTCTAGGTTCTTAGTCTATGATAGAGACATTTTAAAAACATGGTTTTGGGTTTGTCCATGTAGCATATTGTCCATGTGGATAAACTAATATATTAAAAATTAACCTTCCCCTTTAAGTTTCATCTGGCTTCTCAGTTAAGAGTGGACACATTTTAATGCAAATAATTTGGATACAGCTGACTCTTAAAAGGACAGCAGTGCTGCTTCTGGTGAAACACAAATATGCAGCAACAAATATTAAGTTAATACTACTTTTACATGTATTTTGTTCACATGAAGCTATTTAATAAATTTAAACAGCATGTTCTTAAAGACCAAAAGCTTCTATTATGTTGAAATGGAAATACAATAAAACAATTTTGTAGAAAGTTCATCAATGTAATAAAATATACTTCTATATATTATACATATTTATTTCCAGTCGTATAAATCTTCAGCACTCTTGTTGACTTTTGGGCACTTTTGGCTATATCTGGAATACAAAGGAAAAAATGAAAACATAGAAAAACAAATTAATCTTGGGAAGTAGTCTAGTTAACAGATTTATCTTGAGTCTACTTAATATAATGATTGATAAATTCAGTCTTTGGATTTTATACAAGTTCTCTGTCTTTTAAGTTATACTGCTATTTTTTTATTTTTATGTTTTCCCAAGTTTTTATTTAAATTCTAGCTAGTTAACATACAGTGCAATATTAGTTTCAGGTGTAGAATTTAGTGATTCATCACTTATGTCCAACACCAAGGGCTCATCACAAGTGCCCTCCTTAATCCCCATCACCTGTTTAACTGTACCCCCCCCCCCCCCTACTGACACTCCCCCACCACACACACCTTCCCTCTGCTAACCCTCAGTTTGTTCTCTGGAGTTAAGACTCTGTTTTGCGGTTTGTTTCTCTCTTTTTCCCCCCTTTACTTGTTTGTTTTGTTCCTTACATTCTACATATGGGTAGAATCCATAGTATTTGTTTTTCTCTGACTGACTTATTTCACTTAGCATAAGTTATACTGCTATTTAGCTGAATAGGGTTTGTGGATTTTTTCCCTAGAAATATCTGTAGATTCTATTTTTGGTGGCTTCTTTATTGTTTTATATATGTTTCAGCTTCAAATTTTATAATGGGCTTTTTCCCACAGGTTTAACATAGTTTTGTTATGTGTGATTTATTTTTTTTGTTGTTGTTGTTATGTGTGATCTTGAGGACAGTGTAGTTAGACATTTTATATATTTTGTTGTATATATCTGAAGCTTAGTTTTCTTTAGATAGTACGTTGGAAAAACAGTGGAAACTAAGTCCTGGATTTTTTTTTTAACTTAAAATTTTTTTAAATTTTATTTTTATTTTTTAAGATTTTACTTATTTATTTGACACAGAGAGAGAGAGAGATCACAAGTAGGCAGAGAGGCAGACAGAGAAAGAGGGGGAAGCAGGCTTCCCACTGAGCAGAGAGCCTGATGTGGGGCCTCGATCCCAGGACCCCAAGATCATGACCTGAGCTGAAGGCAGAGACTTTAACCCACTGAGCCACCCAGGCGCCCCTTAACTTTAGATTTTAAAAATTGAGATATAACTGACATGAGTTTTTGCTGTTTAGTTTTGTTTTTTGAAAGTTTTATTTATTTAAGTAATCTCCACACCAACGTGAGGCTTGAACTCATGATCCTGAAATCAAGAGTTGTGTGCTTTCCTACTGAGCCAGCCAGGCACCCCAGCATGAGTTTTGTTTTGTTTTGTTTTGTTTTAACACCAACCTAACTTGTATATTTGTCTCAGAACTGTAATATTGCCATAATTGTCTAATTTACATAGATGAATATGGTATGGAATTATCCAGGGTTCTTTTATTTTAAATTGAATCATTCAGTATTTGAATGTCTTGAATTAACATTCAAGTATTTGATTTATACCCATCAAAAAAATTATTTCCTACCAGATCACAAGATTTCTGTTGTGAGGGATGTGGCTGTGCCATGAAGGATATCCTGTTGCCTTTAAAATCTGGAAGTGATTCAAGCCAAGCTGACCAAGAAGCCAAGGAACTGGCTAGACAAATCAGTTTTAAGGTACTCTAAATTCGTGAGTAAATTCTAACTATGTGACCCTTTTGTTTACTGCCAAATTCTGGATAGAAAGTAAAGCAATATATTTCTGTTGCAGTAAGGTCTTACAAATAAGTTTTTCTTATTATGAAACTAATAATATACATTCACAAAAGCAGTCCAGCATAGCGGTTAAGAGCTTGGGCTCTGGTACACAGTGCTGGGGTTCAGATCTCGGCTTTGCTCTCTATTAGTAGTGGGACATCAGACATATTACTTAGCCACTCTGTCTGTACCCTTTTTTCATCTGTAAATAATGTTACTTAACTTGTAGGATTTTACAAGGATTAAGTAAGTTAATATTCACTCAAGTGTATTGTATTTAGAACTGCCTGATACTTACTGAATTTTAGCTATTATTATAGAAGATAGAGTAATTTAGAAGAAAATAACAATTATACATAACCCCATCCCCAAGAAATAACTGCTCTTAATATTTTGGTATATCTCCCTTGTGTCCTTTTTTTCTACATATGTTTTACTCAAACTTAGAATGACTTCTGGAATTTAATTAGCTCCAGTAAAAAATGTCAACCTGCATTAAGCAGCATGCTACTTCCTTCCTATTCACCTCTCTTACATCCCGTCAGTCCTTTCATATCCAGTTTTGTGAGAAATTTTTCCTTCTGTTCATTGTGTTGCCTGGAAGAGGAGGTGCTTAATAAGTATTGATTATTTTCTTCCTTATGAGGATTCCTATTGTACTTAGAATTGCTTTTCTGAAAATCGTAGGGCCAGATGTATTTTGTATATCAGAATTTCGGATTTTAGAAAATACCAAAGATACACCATATTTTAGTACCCGCAGTGGGATCTGGGGCAGTACCCCATAATCAAATCTATTAGTATTCCCTCAGCAAACCTGGGAATGTTTACAGTAATGTGGGATAAAGACTGTTAATAACCTCACATATCACACTTCACCTGGAAGTTACAAACAACTTAATTTGGAATTGTGGATTATGAACTGCGGATGTTAGTTTTGTCTCTAATACCAAGTAACAGCTCCTTGAAAACAAGTTTTGTCTGTGCTTCTTCCTGAAATGCCTAGTACACTCTTAGACATATGAGTGCTTGATGTTTAACTGATTGATAGTTGATATTAAATTAGCAATTAAAATAAGTCCAAGAGAGGATTAGTAGGTATCGGTTATTCTGTACATTTCCTGTTTTAACACTGCTCTTGGGTGTACACTTTCTATAGGCAGAAGTCAATTCATCTGGAAAGACTATTGCTGAGTCGGACTTAAACCACTCTTTTTCACTGAATGAGTTACAGGATGATATACCTACAACATTCCAGGGTGCTACGGCCAGTACCTCGGTATGGCTCTTCTCTTTTACATATATGTGTGTCTATATCATTATCATTATTTGCAATAGGAAGAGACCTCTAGATGAAATATCTGAATATTTTGATTCTCCTGACAGTTGGATTCCAGCCCACCCCCCTTCTAATGAGTTAGATTATCTTAAGCAAATTATTCATACTTTTTGGGTCTTCTTTCTTTCTTTCTTCTTTCTTTCTTTCTTTCTTTTTCTTTTTCTTTCTTTCTTTCTTTTCTTTCTTTTCTTTCTTTTCTTTCTTTCTTTGATTTTTATTTATTTATTAGAGAGCGAGAGACTGAGAATGAGAGGGGAGAAGGTCAGAGGGAGAAGCAGACTTCCCGCAGAGCCGGGAGTCTGATACGGGACTCGATCCCGGGACTCCGGGATCATGACCTCAGCCGAAGGCAGTTGCTTAACCAACTGAGCCACCCAGGCGCCCTGGGTCTTCTTTCTTATTAAATGGGGTTGGACTAAATAATTTTTAGGTCTGGTCATCTCTCCAGAATTCTGTGATTTCTCTGAAAAGTTAGTTACAGTGTAGCACTATATTCGGAATAAAACAAATATACATATGTTAGCCATTTTTTAAATAGGCAGTTTCTTTGGCAGGTGTTAAGCTGCATTAAGACACTCAGTTAATAAGGGACTAGAGCCAAAGATTTGCCTCAGATCTGCTCTGCCCGATACCATAGCCACTAGCCACATGTAGCTGAATTTAAATTTATATTTAAATTATCTAAATTTATATTTAAATTACTCAGAATTAAATTTAAAATTCAGTTCCTCAGTCACACTGGCACACTGCAAGTAATCCATAGCCACCTGTGGCTGGTAGCTGTCATATTGGACAGCATAGATATCAAGCATTATCATCTCAGAAAGTTCTGTTGGAAAGTGGTGCCTTGCACATAGTTAAGTGCCCAATAGATAATTGTTGAATGAAAGAGTAAATGAATACTATGTGTCTTGTTAGTTCTGCCCTGACCTATTGTCCAAATATTGGTGTGTATAAGTCATCAGAGATTGAATAAGAAAATGTGATTGGATAGTTGCTAAATAATTAGGATTATGGGGGAAAAACATTGATTTTCTTTCTATATGTAAAAAAACAAATATCTTTTTGGTAACATTGTTTGGTTGAGTAGGTACATCTTTTTTTCCCCTCTTCAGTTTTAGAGAGGATTTTGAAGGGTCAGGAAAATTGAAATAGAAACTAGCAAATACAGATTTACCCTTTCTTCAGGAATAACTTAGTATAAAGTGGGACTGAATGGTCCTGAGTGGTGGTTCTCTCCTTTTCAGAGAGTGAGATGGGCAGAGAGTAGATTGGAGAGAGAAGGGGAGAGGGTACGCTGGAGAAAGTACTTGGAGGACTTGGAGGATGGGCAGGAGGTATGAGGAAAAAGTGGATACTGAGAGTTAAATTGTTTTTACATGATCCCCATATAATTTTATGAATCGCAGAGGAATATTATGAATTAATTTCAGTCAGTATATGTTTTACCTTGAAATATTAAAAAAATTGAGATTACTTTTAGTTCTTTTAAAAATGGAGCCATCCCATTTCAGAGAGGAGGGTGGTTATCTTTTTTCACCCATAAAGACAGTCTCCCGATATTTATGATGTGTTTAAATCTGTCTTTGGGCTCTTATATCTATGTCAAGTTATATCGTATTTTGTATATTGCAGTTATACTTACTCTACTTGTAATTTATTATTAATTATTTATTGTCTGTCTTCCCAGAATGTCAGTTCCTTGAGGCTCAGAGCTCTCTTTCTGTTGCACTATATCCCTAGTGCCTGGCCTTGTGCCTCGTATATAATGGGTGGGTCAATACCTATTTATTGATTGAATAACAGCCCACAGTGTTATTGATGAATCTTGGGATTGGCACTTTTAAAAAATACTAGAAATACAAGCAAAGAAATTAAGAAGTTTAAGTAAATTACATTGCACAACCAGTGTTATTATAGTGATATTTTCCATTTTGATTTGGTTTGATTTGATTTCTTTTGTTTTAATATTTATTATTGCAATATAGTTAATATACAATGTTACACTAGTTTCAGGTGTGCATTTTTATTTTAAAGTACATAAAACTTAGAATTCTTTTTCATAGATACAGGTAATTGATACCAATTCTGGTTAAAACACCGAGAAGTAATCAATTGCCATATCTGCAAGTTAAGCTTTTAGTTACATTTACATACAGATTATCTCAGACTATAATTATATAATTTGATCACCATGGAAGTAATTGAAACTTGGTTTTGGCTGGCTAGGGGTGGCTGCTTTACATGCAAGTGCAATATAAATTCACTAAAATGTTATACATCAAATCCCAGATAAGCTATGTTTTTTTAGCCTTGAGGGGGCGAGAGATTGCCCAAAGTCTAAATACAGCAGATAATATCAAGCCATCTGTTGCTTTTTGATGCAGATTTTTTTAGCTTTGTAGAAATGAGGAAAATGCTGATGGTTGTTTTATGTCCTTCCAGTCTGTCAGATTTTTTTCCCTCTTCCTAGGGATTGAAGTTCTAAATAAGCCATTCAATTTTGTATTAAAAAGCAAACACAAAACTCCTTCACAGATGCTGGTTATTCTAGATTATTCTGGGAGAATTTATATGTATTACATGGGAAATACTAGAAATATAAATATTTATGACTGATGGTTTTTTAAATTAATCCAATTAAATACACATGTCATCTACTTCTACCTTTCCCAAAATGGTCGCTTCATCTTAACTAAGGAAACAGAAACTGGTATGACTTAAGTCTTCATTCAGTGATAGGTATATTTGGACAAGTTTAGGTCAATAGCAAAAATTTAGAAGACCTACCACAAATCATACACAGCATTTTGAAAATGCTAAAGCCAACTTCATGTGAACTGCCAACATTTTGTGCAGTTAGTCCTTAAACTCCAACGAATCTAGGTTCCTCTGGGCCTATAACCTTGGGGTTGTTACCATTTTCCCTTGATGGTATTGTTTTGTTTTTTTTTTAAAATATTTTATTTATTTATTTGACAGAGAGAAAGAGATCACAAGTAGGCAGAGAGGTAGGCAGAGAGCGAGGGGGAAGCAGGCTCCCCACTGAGCTGAGAGCCCGATGAGGGGCTCGATCCCAGGTCCCCGCGATCATGACCTGAGCTGAAGGCAGAGACTTTAACCCACTGAGCCACCCAGGCCACCCGATGGTATTTTTTTTTTTTTTTTTAAACCTGTTGGGATGACTTCTATTTCTCTTTACTACCCAGTCCTCTTCATTGCCAGACCTTCAGCTTGTTTTCTTTCTTTTTTTTTTTAAATTTTTTATTAACATATAATGTATTATTTGCCCAAGGGTACATGTCTGTGAATCATCAGGCTTACACATTTCACAGCATTTACCATAGCACATACCCTCCCCAATGTCCATAACCCTACCCCCCCCCCCCACCTCCCAGCAACCCTTAGTTTGTTTCGTGAGTTTAGGAGTCTCTTATAGTTTGTCTCCTTCCCCATCCCAT
>CM052802.1:63100009-63142288 GCA_028533885.1 Nasua narica
ATTTTATATCCTGAGACTTGACTGAATTCCTATATGAGTTCTAGCAGTCTTGGAGTGGAGTCTTTTGGGTTTTCCACATAGAGTATCATATCATCTGCAAAGAGTGAGAGTTTGACTTTTTCTTTGCCAATCTGGATGCCTTGGTATTGTTTTAAATAGGAAAAATTTTAGAATTTTATGATATCTCAGTACTAGTCAGTAATAGTAATATATCCAGAAGGCATCCTGAAATACAGTAATCTAATTAAAGCAGCATGTCTATAAAGTATTTCCATTAAGTGCATATACTAAAATATCATCTAGAGTCAATGTTTTAACAGATTGTTCTAAAATTTTTTTTGAAAGATTTTATTTATTTTAGAGAGAGGGAGTGGTATGCATTGGGGGGTGGGGGAGGAGCAGAGGGAGAGGGAGAGGCAGGGAATCTGAAGACTCCTCCCCAAGGTCAGAGCCCCTTAGGTGGGCAGATCTCAGACCCTGAGATTATGACCTACACTGCAACCAAGAGTTAGCCCCTCAACCAGCTGAGCCACTCAGGTGCCCCTGAAATATATCAGTCATACCAACAGGGGTCTGCAGAACTCTCCTAAGTAATGACTTTTTAAAAATCTAAATCTGTGGGGTGCCTGGGTGGCACAGTAAGTTAAGCGGTGGACTTCTGGTTTCTGCTCAGGTTCTGACCTCAGCATCATGAGAATGAGCCCCAAGTAGGGCTTAGAGCTCAGCCAGAGTCTGCTTGAGATTCTCTCCCTCTGCCCCTCCACCCTGCATCTGCATGCACTCTCTCTCTCAAATAAATAAATAAATCTTAAAAAAAAACCCCACAAAAAACCCTAAATCTAGTGTCTCCAAAGGGGTATATTAACAGTAACAGTATTAATAATAACTAACATTTAATCAGCAGTTATGTGTCCTAAGCACTTTATATGGTTACTTCTTTTAATCTTTACACTACAGAATTGGGTATTATCCTCACTGTACAGATGAAGGAGCGAAGTCTTAGGTTGAATAATTTGCTTAGGGTCCTGCATCTCCAAAGTGGTAGAACCAGCCTAGTAATGCTAAGGCTAAGGCTCCCTGTTTTAGTCAAGTATTTGGGCTTTGTATTCTCCCCTCAAACTAATGGAAAAAATAACATGTATAAAATAAAATCTAAAATAGAATCAATCTCTTGTGCTGGTTTCTGAATTGACAGCATCTTCATGTTTTTCCTTGAGAGCCTTCCCTGTAAGCCTTGAGCACTTTTGCTGAATCAGACACTTCTAGCTTCTTGGCGGAGCAGTTAGAAGAATGGGAGATTTCAAATGGAATGTTGCTGTATCCGCAGCTCTATAATTTAGCTCAACCCAACGAGTGTTTATTAAGATCCTATATGATGTCTGTGACAGTGTGAGACCTCAGAAAATGGTGCTGCTTGGTGGATCTGCTCCCTTCAGTGAGCTCCTTGTTTCTGGGAGTCCTGGAGTTTGGAGTCCCAAGTTCATGCAGCTCTAATTCAGTACTGGCATTGACTTTTATTTAAAGTCAGTAGTTCCTTTTTTATCTCTGTGTTATGGGTCACTACATTTGCGTGCTTCCAAAGGACAGTTTTAAGAAACTCAGATTATTCACACCTTTTAATGTTGAAATGAATATCAGATTTAAAATGTAATTTCTTCTGTAGGTAACTTAGATCAGCTGTTTCTTCCCTAATATTTTTAGCTGTTGGCAGGACAAAGCCCATCCTCTTATATTTTTTAAAATTTTGAGGGTCACTTGGGTGGCCCGTTTGGTTAAAGCTGCTATCTTTGGCTCAGGTCAGATCTCAGGGTCCTGGGATCGAGGCCCCATGTTGTTGGGCTTCCTGCTCAAGGGGGGAATCTGCTTCTCCTTCTCCCTCTCCCTGCCTGCTTGTACTCTCTCTCTCTCTCAAGTAAATAATAAAATCTTTAAAAAAAATTATTTGAATTATATTATTTGGGTTTTTTCCCCCTTCTAAATAGTGAAATTTTCTCTACGGAAAGTATTTTAAATGTTTTATATTTACTCAGTTTTTAAAGTTATTCTGAAGAAAGCATGCATTCTTTTTTTTTTTTTAAAACATGCATTCTTATTTTTTCTTTGAAAGGGTATTGGTACTAATGTAACCAGCTTAAGATGTTTTCAGTAAAAGAATTAAAAGCTATTGGGTTATTGGAGGAAGAGTTAATATAAATAAATAAATAAATAAATTTAAATATAAATAAATAAAATGGAATTCGTGTTTTGTAGAGCTTTCTTATCTATAAACTGTATTTAAGATTTTGAATCATGGGGTACCACATTGTGGTTATCCTTGACCAAGCAGTTGGTATCTTGTGCTTTGTGGGGCCTACTAGTATGCCAAAGTATGCTTTACATACATAAAGTAACACAATTCAAATACACAGTAAAGGGTTCTTCTAGACTTGTGCTCAATTCAGTTGACAGGAGTTTTAAGAAAAGATAATCCAAAAAAAAAAAAAAAGAAAAGATAATCTTGGCTTGGAAACCACATCTAATTTTTATAACGGTACTCTATGGAGAACGTATGGTTTGAAATTCTTCCCTATGCCATATGATTGTTGGTGGCAGCATGCTGATGTAGTAAAATAATGTTGGAAGACACTCGGTCCATGAGAGTCACACTGTTAAGAGTTAAACTTTTTGCCACTTAGTTTGGCAAACCTTCAAGCTGAAAAGAAATCAGATTGCTTCTTTCCTTGGCTCTCCTGCAAGAAGTAAGGTGCCCAGATGTTTAATGAATATTGCTGGAGTAACACCTGAAGGGAGAGTAGAAAGCCATTTCTAGAGCAAATGGCTGAACTCTGTCCTCATCTTGTTTGTTACTAATAAATTCTTCCTCTGCGTGATGCATACGCAGAATAAGTTGTGTTGTTGACTTATTTGGGAGGGTTAGTAATTAGCTATAGCATTCAGGTCATTCTATGTGGCTTTACCTTTAGTTATATTCTAGTGCTCTGAGATTCTGTGTACTCTTGAGTAGATAACAGGTGTATATACATGTTTTCTTTGCCAATTTCAAACAAAATTTCCTAAAATTTCCTAGTATGGAGCCCAGAACCCCTCAGCAGCATCCCTTCAACAACCTGCTCAGCCTGTAGTTAAGAATACCTCCATGAGCCCTCGACAACGCCGAGCCCAGCAGCAGAGTCAAAGAAGGTCGTCTACTTCCCCAGATGTGATCCAGGGCCAGCAGCCAAGAGACAACCACACCGATCATGGCGGATCCGCGGTTCTGATTGTCATCTTGACTTTGGCATTGGCAGCTCTTATATTCCGACGAATATATCTGGCCAATGAGTACATATTTGACTTTGAGTTATAATATTGTTTTGTGTCTTAAGAGCTGTGACTCAACTGCTTCATTAAACATTCTGCATTGGGTATAATCTAAGAATTGTTTACAAAAAGATTATTTTGTATTTACCCTTCATTCCTTTTTTGATCCTTATAAATTCAGTATAGATATAGCTAGACTTTCAGACTGTGTCTGCTTCGTTTAAGGGACTGGAAGTCAAAGTCCCTTGTCTCACCATATGACCTGCTTTACAGAGAAATAACTTACTGTTGTTTCTCATGCCTCAGCTTCTTTTTATGTAAATTTGTGATACTTTTCTATATGATTCTTTTGAAATTTTTGGATTAAAGAAGGTGTTTTAAGTTCCAGTGAGTATTACTGGTTACTCAATACCATTTATTGAGTACTCTGTTTCTACTTATGTAGAATGATATAGGGATAAGAGTTGAAAAGGGAAAGTAGAGCTCTTCAAATAGTTTGGTGAGAATGTCATTCATAGGAGATATACTGGGATGCCCATTCTGTGACTTATTATATTTTGTGTCCTAAATGTCGTTCAGTGAAAGTAACTATTTCAGTCAAACATTTATGAGATGAGATCTTTGTAATTGGATGTTATTTGGAGGGAATAATGCTTTGTAACCACTTTGATATGCTGTTATCCTCTTCTCTCCCAAATGCACACAAGATTTACAAAGAAAGAAAGGAAACGGTCCTCCATAGATCTTTTTTTAAGGAAAGAAGGGTCCAAGCCAGGAAATCACTTGATTTCCTTCCAGAAGTCAAATGGAAGGATCTTCAGATTTTAATGTTTGCTCTTCTTTGAATTGTATCTCTTTTGAAGGCATTATATGCCTAGCTTTGTAATCACTATAAATTTAATTATTCCAGGAATATGTATAATGTTGAAATAGTTCATGTACCATTTTAATAGAAAAGCTCAGGGCCCAAGTAAAAGTGATAGAAATTAGAAAAACCTTTCCACCTAATCAGAGCCCAAGAAATAATTTTCAGTGTAAAATCAATATATAAGTTAGTGCTAGCTAGCTCCACGGATTCTAGCAGATAATTTTATCATCATAATGCCTGGTGAGAACATATAATCACAGAAAAACTTTGCCTTCAGCACGTTCAATATAGCATCTAGGGCACTCTTGAGAGTATTTGTTAATGAAGATTTAATTTTTAAATACAGGCAGTCCCCTGCTTTCAAATAGGTTGTATTCTAAAAGTGCATTTGTGAGTTATTTATTTTATTTTTTTACAACTCAATGTTGTATATGGCATTCAGGTTCTAGACAAGTCCAAAAAGTTAGTCCATAATGTATCTTGAATACTTTGGGGGATGGTGTTCATAAAGTCCTTAATATAGTTTTAACTAACTGAAATTATGAGCAAGATAGAAACAATTTGTAAAATGGTATTAAAGGCAAATTTAATTTTTACTGCTGTGATGGACTTTGGTTCCATTAATATCAGACACAATTTCTATTTTCATCTAATAGCCATTTTTCCTTTATGTCCACATCTAAAGAACATACTGTATACTATTATATAATACATAATTGTCTTAAACTTTAATAAGTTAGCATTTTAAAAGTGTTTACAGATTGTTTCTGTTATATCTACAGCCAAAGTTAGTAAAGTCTTAAAAAAGCTCGAGGACTTTATGAGGACCTCCTCTGTCAGGAAGATTATAACTTTATTGCCATGAGAAAGCACATTCTGAAGTCTTGGTTTGGAACACAAAATGTTAGAGATATTGGTTCAGTGGTCTAGGAAGAGGTCACTGACCCACCTGGGAAGATCAGGTAATGTTATTACTTGAGAAGAAGCAAGTCTCCTTGCTTTCAACTATGCTGAGATTAATCGTGTGCTAGGAACAATCTGCCCTCCATTTCCTCTCAGTCAATCCTGAGCCGGCCTCTGGATCTATGTGATCTTGTTACATGTTTCCATGGGGTGTACCAATACCTTAAGATTGATTAAGCCAAGAAGATTTTGGGCTGTGCAGGTCCCTCTCTATCTGATTTGCCTCTGCTGTCCCCTGTCAACTGACAGGCCACCTTCTTGTTTGTGTTGGCATTTTTTAAGCGCCTAATAATACATATCTGAAAGTGGCATATTTTTCATTCTTTCCCTTTCGGCTCACAGATGCTACCTAAAAATCCTTAAGTTGTCAGTCAGATCCCCATTGTGGAGTTGAGCAAAATCGATCTTTGGGGCTATTCTTACTCAATTCCACCTGAAGAGACTTCAGAAGACTGTTATTTTTAAAGCCCCCAGTTTATCCCTTTAATTAGAGTGTAAACAAAACCAGGTGTGTGATCTGGTTAGTAAAGGCTTAGGACTCCTTCCCCCAATCCTCAGATTTAAGTAATTCATGACTTTTTCTTTGACCAACAAAGCACATGACTACATATCAAGGTAGTTAAAATAGCATGCTTGAAAAAACATAATGTGTCTTTCACCTGTAACTGTTTCAGCCAATGAAAGCTTTCAAATTTTATGTATTGTGGGGCTTTTATGTAGCACTTTACATTTTCATGCTGCTTATTGTTTTATTCTACTGAAATAAATGAATTTCATCAAAATTCTCAATGAATTTTTTAAAAAGCCTTTAAAATTGTTTATCACTTTGACTATAGAAATATAATACTTCCTATTTCAGGAGAATAAGAAATCTTTTTGTTATTTTTGGCTATGAATAAGCCTTCTGATATCTTGAGACCTCCATTTTTATAGACCAGAATCTGCAAACAGGCAAACCTCACACATTTGGACTTACTTGAGCAGAAATCTAAGCTGAGGTACTGAAAAGCCTATTCTGTTGCATTATTTGCAAGTAAGTACATGAAAAGTGAATGCTTTAGTGAACCTGACTCTTAAAGACTAATGCGTGCTTAATTAACACGGGTACTGTTTAAGCCTCATGGGAGGCTGCACATTGCTCAGAAGCTGTTTGGAACGCCTCTTGAACAGTTGCCTTCAGAACTAGTTTGAGCTGCTCAATAAAACCAATGACTTTATTCATACCGCGTTTTGACCACGTTACTTGGTTTTCTGTCCATTCTACCTCCTTAAATATTCTCTTTTGTCTTACCACTTCTCTTTATGTTCACTGCCATCACCCTAAGGAGGCTTCATCTTCTCTGAATTAGTGCAGTAACCTCTAACAAGTCTTCAGTCTTGCCCAGTTCCTTACCCCGCTGCCAGTCTTCTCCAGTGTGCAGGTCTGATTCTGCCTCTTAAGATAGGCTCACATCCTTAATGTAGGCTATAAAGCTGTGTGTAGCCAGAGTCCCACTGAGCTCCCTGGCATTTGACAGCAGATGCCCACTGGAGCCTTTCCACAGCGTTGAGCTCGAGCCATTGGGGCCAATCCCCTGTTCTAAGAGAAATAAGCAAATGTTAAAAGTTATATATCCACTACCTCATGCCATATACAAAACTTAACTCAAAATGGATCCAAGACCTTAATGTTAAGAGCAAAAACTATTAAATTGTTAAAAGAAAGCATAGTAAGTCTTCGTAACCATGAGTGAGACAGTGGTTTCTTAGATACAAGACCAAAAACACAAGCGTTTTATTAAAACAAACCCTTTGTGTTTCAAAGAACATCATTAATAAAGTGAAAGAGACAACCCCGGATGGGAGAAAATATTTGCAGATAAAATATAAAAGCCTTGTATCTAGGATATCTAGAGAACTCATAACTCAATAATAAAAAGGATAACCTGACTTAAAAACAGCAAAGGCTTTGAATAGATATTTGTACAAAGAAGATACACAAGTGATCAATAAACGTGGAAAGATGCTCGAACATCATTAGTCATTAGGAAAATGCACATCAAAAGTACAGTAAGATACTTCACATCCACTATGATGGCTAGAATAAAACAGGTAAGTGTTAGGATGTGGAGAAGCTGGAATTCTCATCCATTGTTGGCAGGAATGTAAAATGGGGCAGCCATTTTGAAAAACTGTTTGGCAGTTCCTCAAAAAGTTAAGTGAAGAGTTACCATATGACCCAGCCATTCCACTCCCAGGTATATTGCCAAGAGAAATGCTAACACATTCACACAGGCTTACACAGAAGCATTCATAGCAGCATTATTGTTCATAGCCCCAAACTGGGAACTCAAATGCCCGTCGACTGAAGATAAACAAGATGTGTTCTGTCTATACGATGGAATGTTATTTGGCAATAAAGAGGAATGAAGTTCTAATACACACTACAACATGGATGAATCTTGAAAACATCATGCCAGGAAAAAAAAAAGAAAAGATAACATCAAGTGCAGTTAGACCAGACACAGAAGGCTACATAGTGTGTGATTCCATGTATATGACATATCTACATTAGGCAAATCCATAGAGACAGAAGGTAGGTTGGTGATTTCCAGGGACTGAAGGGAAGTGAAGGGAAGGGGCAGCGACTGCTAATGGGTATGAGGTTTCTTTGGCAGGAGATGAAAATGTTCTAAAATTAGATACTGGTGATGGTTGCACATTCTATACCAAAAGACACAGTTTAAAGGGGTAAATTTGGGGCGCCTGGGTGGCTCAGTCAGTTAAGTGTCTGCCTTTGGCTCACGTCATGATCTCAGGGTCCTGGGATTGAACCCCATGTCGGGCTCCCAGTTCAGTGAGCAGTCTGCTTCTCCCTTTCCCTCTCCCCTGAACCCCACTCAAGCTCTCTCTCTCGCTCTCTGTCCTCTAAAAATCTTTTTTTTAAAGATTTTATTAATTTATTTGACACAGAGAAATCACAAGTAGGCAGAGAGGCAAAGATTTAAAGAAAAAATTGATAGGACCTCACATGTCCAGAATGCAATAAAACAAATATTTTTCTCTCTCTCTCTCTTTTTAAAGATTTATTTATTTGAGAGAGAGAAAAAAGAGAGGAGGGAGAGGGAGAGAATCTCAAGCCAACTCCCTGCTGAGTGTGGAGCCTAATTCGGAGTTCCATCCCATGACCCTGAGGTCATGAACTGAGCCGAAATCAAGAGTGCGACACTTAACCAACTGAACTATCCAGGAGCCCCAAAACAAATATTTCTTGAAAACCATCAATATCCATGAATAGTTCTAGGGTTCTTGTCAGTCCTTTATAGGTCTGTTTCAAATGGAAGAGAGGATAAGCACCATCTTTTGAACAAAATCTATGGAAAAGAACTTTAATGGGTCTCTTTCCTTCCCAACTAAATCTTCAGGAGCAGTGGGACTTTTAAACAAATTATCTGGGTAATTCTGAGAAGTGGCCAGATCGGGGAACCACTAAATTAGTCCCCATACAGGATTATTTCCACTCCCAAATTCCTATTTAACTCCTGTAATTTGGTTTCCTGCCACATCTTTCAACTGAAACTACAGTTAACTGGTTAGGAACGGTGTGCTGGTTGCCAGAGCTAGTTAACCTGTTTCCTGCCCTCACTTCTTCACAACACTCTGTTGACTATCCTCTCCCAGAGACTCCTTCGGTTTTCACAGTCAACATCTTTGCTAGTTCTTCTATACTTTTGTTCAGGCTTCCCATCCAGCCATTAGAAGTAGAGATTTCAGCGCACCTGGCTGGCTTGATCAGTAGAGCAGGCAACTCTTGATCTCAGGGTTGTACGTTTGAGCCCCACATGGGATATAGAGATTACTTAAAAATACAATCTTAAAAAAATGAAAATATAGGTTCCCGAGGATTCTATGCTTACACTGGGACTTTTCTTTTTTCCTGGAAGTTCTCACTTTCCTGTGGCTAAACTACCACCATACTTTGATGGCTCCAAACCTAATTCTCCAGTCCAGACCTTTCTCCTGAGCTCCAGACTTATCTATACTCCAGCTGCCTATTGGGCATCTGAAAGTCCCATGATACCTCAAATTCCACAAGTCAAAACCAAACTTGTCCACCTCTAATGGATATCAGTTAATGGTGGTACCATCCATCAGTCCTACCTCCAAACTAGAGTCGTAAATATCACGTAAATATCCTCTTACCTCCCACTCTATTCAGTCAGCAAATGTATTCTACTTCAGAAATGACTTGACCATCTCGTTCTTCTGTCTTCCCTCCTCTTCTCTTTCCATCTGCCTTTCCGTTAGGGCAGGAACTCATCCTCCTTCGTTATTATAACTTCTCTGATCCAACTGATCTCAAGAATTCCTTAAAAAAAAAAAATAGTGGATCATGTCATCCCACTTTGCTTTCTTTCTGACATAATAAAACCCCAATTCTGTTCACTTCTGGTTATCACTCCTCTTGACCTCCAGCCTCATCGCCCTATGTCTCTACCGCACCAAACTCCTCTCCGTCTCGGACACAGCAGGCAAGTAATATGTAGTTTTTAAACATTTTATTCTGTTCAGTAGATTAAATATAACCATATGTATCTTTACATTTCAAATGTTCACAAGTCCATATCCCAGGATAGGAATCAAGCCTAATTTATGATAATATACATTTTAGGATTAAAGACCCAAATTAATCTAATGCTCATGATAAGGAAGAAGAGCTTACATAATCATGAATTCTCCTTTGGTTTATACATCCCTTCAGAATCAAAATGGGTTTTATGCTTTGATAAGATGTCTTTTCATTGAGAAAATGATATGTATTTGGGGGGGAAAGCAAGCATCCTTGGCCATAGGCAAAATATGCTTTCTTAGATGGAGAAATAAAGCAACCCTGTGAAAACAGGTCATTTGTGTGTTTACTCAGCATTTCCTGAGCACGTTGATGCATTCATCTTGCCCATCAGGTCTTCCCTGCAAATCCACTCAGAATCTAAGCTTTCTCCCTGGTGGATGTGACAGACTGGTTTTATGCAGCCAGAGGGAAGGATTAATGATCTCAGCAAAGAGCTGGCATGTTCGAGAGGTTTAATTTTTTTTTTTTTTTTTTTTATGTAACAGTTTTAGCCAAAGCTGTTCTGGGACTCAGCGGAAGCATAATTTCACAGGAGGACAAACTTGTTGACTAATGGCCAATCCCTAAGCAGCAGGGAGGGCAAAGCCTTTTGGTGTTTGTGTCACGCCTTGGGGGGTGGGGATGGGGGTGCGGTGGGAGGTGGGGTGGGACGCGCACCACTATCAAATAATTAATCGGAAAGATCAGTCCGGCCAATCGTGCTCTTGCAGCACCTTGGAGAAGCACCGTCACAAAGCGACAGACTGAATCCATGGTGCAGCCCGCGGGGGTCTGCCGGGCCGCAGGTTACTGGAGAGCAGTTTGTGGCATCGTAGACGTTCACAGAATGCCTTATTTCGCAAGACTCATTTTGTTCTTGTTTTGCCTGACGGCTCTTGTGGAGAGCAGAAAGCCCAAGAGGAGGAGATCGACAGGGCAGCTGGAAATGACCAAGCCCAGGTAAAGGTGTGGGTGGGGGAGGAGGAAGGTCACCTGCAGCGGCGCACACCGCACAGGCTCCCTGGAGGGCCGGGGCTTACATTGTCCCGCTGGAATCTATTTTCCGGCCCGAGTTTGATGGGACCACCACCTCCCTGAAGACAGCCTCTCTCGGAGCACTGATATTCTCTAGGGTCACAAGCCGCGAGAGAGCAAAGCTAGATTTGGGTGAGCATTTTGTTCTGGTATCCGTATTCTGTCCAGGCATTTTCATTTCAGGCAGGTAATTGAAGATTTCAGGGGTAGAAACATCTTGTTATGATCGGCTTGTGCTACTTTGTTCCTCAGGATGACATCCTGTAGGGACCCTGGGGACCTGCTGAGTAATTGCACTCAAGAACTTTGGAGGGGCGGGGCGGGGGTGGGGATGGGGGACGGTAGATAGGAATTTAGTTTGAACTATTAAGAAAAAATGTAACCAAAAGTTGTCCTCTTTATTTATTTTTAAGATTTTATTTATTTATTTGACAGAGAGACACACAACAGAGAGAGGGAACACAAGCAGGGGGAGTGGGAGCAGGAGAGGGACAAGCAGGCTTCCCCGCTGAGCAGAGAGCGTGATGTGGGACTCGATCCGAGGATCCTGGGATCATGACCTGAATGGAAGGCAGCCGCTTATCGACTGAGCCACCCAGGTGCCCAAGAGAGTTGTTCTCTTTAAATTATTGGGTTGGGGGGGGCGCTTGGGTGGCTCAGTGGGTTAAAGCCTCTGCCTTAGGCTCAGGGCTCAGGTCATGATCTCAGGGTCCTGGGATCAAGCCCCGCATCGGACTCTCTGCTCAGCAGGGAGCCTGCTTCTCCCTCTCTCTCTGCCTGCCTCTCTGCCTACTTGTGATCTCTTTCTCTCTGTCAAATAAATAAATAAAATCTTTAAAAAAAAAAAAAGCTTGTAAATTGTTGGGTTGGGAACAGCTTTCTAACAGTATCAGGTTTCATTTCACTGTTTCAATCTTAAAAAGGTATTTGAAATTTGCTAGGTTATCCAAAATACACGTGTAAGCAACAGGACCTGCCATTGCACACTATAACGGAAACATTTCCATGATACCGGTTAGGCCTGGAACGTGCACTGAAAATCATGATATTACAAATCGAAGTTCCTTAGTAAGTTTGTCTGAACCGATAGATAAAGCCTGATACTCCAGGCTTGAGGGAGACAACGACTGTTCAGCGTGAAGAAAAGAGCAAGTAGCTGAGATGTAGAGGGCGTGTGTAAGATGCACACATCTGTTCCCCTATTCTACTAAGCACTGCGAGAACTAGAGATTGTGAATATAATCTACTATATGCAGGCACATTTTCTAGTCACTGGCTTTTTTTAATTAGGCACCGCTATCGGTGACAATTTTCTGAAATTGTACGTCCAACAGATTTACTTATAAATTATATACATAGACTATTATACATATGTATATTCAAGTAAAACTCGATTGCTTCCTTATTTTTAGATAAAAATGATCAGTGAGAGTTGCAATCTCTACTTTCTGCGTCCCAGTTGTCCATCGTAAGCTCCCCAGGAGTATGCGGGCTTCGGAGACTGCTGCTCTCAGGCAGGTCCAATCTCTGCAGGGCCTAGTGCTAGTCATGCAGAAAGCAAGCAGATAAAACTTGTCCAGGATGACAGAAAGAAGGCATTCTCTGCAATTCTTGTCCTGGGGATGTTGCCAGAATCAGACGCTGTTGAATTGGAAGGAACCTCAGGGGTCATGTGATCCAGCAATTCTTCTGAGCCCTAAGGCTGTGAAAGGTGAATAGGGGTTGTGTGAAAGGGGGATTTCAGGGTCAAAGAAACTCGGGAAACTCTGGTTTGGATCATTTTGAACAGGTGTCTTTATAGCACAGCTTCTAGAGCCTTTATTATGCAAATAGACATTCTGAATCTTGAAGAGGAAAATAAATTACGCAGTTTCTCAAAAAACCCCGCTTTTTTGGGACTATCTTGTGGGATTCATGTTTTACAGAGCACGTATTGGGAAACATGGTTTCAATTGTATGGATGCCGAGAAGACGGGCCGGCAGGCGTGAGTAATTCATGCAGCCGGCTAGTGACCCCACTGGGCTAGAACATAGGTTTCTTGATTTTCTCAGCCTGGAGAGAAAGCATTGTATGGACTTGTCTATTCCCTGAGAACAGTGCTGGGGTTCAGCACGAACCCCTCAGGGGTCCTCGGGGATCCTGCTCGGCAGCCAGATGCTGCTGAGACAGCCTGGGCTGTCACACCTGTGTCACTCCTCAGAAGACCCACAGTCATTCCCACACACCGACATGAGCTTAGGGACGAACTGAATCTGACCTTCAGGAGTGAGGAGAGAGTTTCTTAAAATCCATCCCGGGGGTGTTGAAGTGGAAGAAAGGATGAGCCCACACATTCAACAAATAAAAAATAATTATTGAAGGGAGGTTTGGAGAGAGGATAGAGAAAATCAGGGAACATGATTCTAGGCCTTTCTGAATCCACCAGGGCATGTGCACACTCAAACATAAAGCTCTGTCTGTGAAGAATTTCAGCCAAGCGTCTGACTAAAATACTACTTTCGTCGTTGACACACAAGAGTTAAGCTGTACGAATAAACAGGAACAAAATGACGTGACTTAGACCACTTCATCTCTGTAGGGTAGCTTCTTTCCTTTGAAGTCCTGTCCCCGCCTCCTACTTCACACCGTTTTACACACATACCATACACCGTACATAGGATTTCAGCCAGTCTCTCACTCACCCCCCACCCCCCCACTGTTAGGATCTTTTCTAACCTACGTACTCTCCTACTCTCCGTATCATCTACCCAAGGCACTCTCACAAAACAATTATTCTGCTCAGAAGGTGCTTTTTCCAAACCTGCTTCCAGTTTTCCCACGCTTCGTGTCCCCCTTTATGGAACCGCTGCCACCTGAGCCTGCTTTCTCCGGACTATTCGATTTGCTCTCTTCTCCTGCCTTTCAGCCTCCAGCTTTATTCCAGCTCCTCCCTGCCGGCTACCCAAGTTGGCTTCCTGACCACATGACTGCTTTCCCCCAGCAAGAGAGGGCCTTCTCCCTGGAGATCTGATAACGAACCCAGCTCTGGGCTCTGGGGGTCCAGGCTCTCACCGGATAACTCTCTCTGGTTCCTCCTGGTCCCAGAGCCTGGGGGCCCCTTCCAGATTTCCTCTCCCCTTTGCAGCCCCCATGGCCAGCCTTCTCTGGGTCGGCCTTGTGGCTCACATGGTGCCGGGCCCAGGGGCAGCTTTGCTTTCCCAGCACCCAGTGATCCTCACCCTCCCCAGAGGCCTGGGGAAGGAGGTGGGGCCAGGAAGTCAGAGAAACCATTTGGACCCTGGTTCTGTGGCTCCCCTGGCCGTGGCCGTGTTTCCCGATCTTTCTGAACCTCATTTCTCCAACTGAAAAGGGTGGTCGTGAGACCTTTCCCCCTGGGATGAGGGGGTAACCACAGCTCAGGGCAGCTCAGGACCTGCACAGAGTGAGGATGACGCGTATGGGCACGATGGTCATGCTTGCTATAATGCCTACTAGATAAGCCTCAGCACCAGCCCTGCCTCTCGAAGTGGTCGCGAGCACATTTTTCCTCTCTCTCGCCCAAGGCTGGCCTGAGGTTCCGTGGAGGTTCTGGCTGCCCCACATTTGACTGGGGCTCAGTGTACGGCCCCCGGAGTCTGGGGTCTTCGGGCCAAGGCATCCAGGCGCTGGAAGGACAAACCGAGGGCATCTGTGCCTTGGGCAGATGATACGGAAAGTACCTAGGTTAGACCAGCGCTGCTGCGTAAATAAAACTTTTGGAGACTGTGGAGATGTTACAGATCTATCCGTACTAAACATAGTAGCCATCAACTTCATGTGGCTATTAAGCACATAAGTATGTCTAGTGTAATTAAAGAACATTATTAATATTTTTATATTATTTATTGACTTTATTTTATTAATAAATTAAATTTTAATTTAATTTAATTTTAATTGACTTAGCCACATGGAGCTAGTGGCTACTTTATTGATCAGCACGGCTTCAGACCTCCCAACAAATTACACCATCTGGGCAGAGCTGACAGAGAATAAAAGTTAAGAAGGACTTCATAGAAAGATGTCTTAAAGAACAGGACCTCAAGAGAGGAAACATGTTACTTCCCTCTTACAGGGTTTAAACAGGAAATATGCCTGTTTCTCTAAAAAAAAAAAAAATGAAAAAGAAAATTGAGGGGCACCTGGGTGGCTCAGTTGTTAAGCGTCTGCCTTCCGCTCAGGTCATGATCCCAGGGTCCTGGGATCGAGCCCCGCATTGGGCTCTCCACTGCTCCCCTGTTTAGCGGGGAGCCTGCTTCTCCAAATCCCACTCCTCCTGCTTGTGTTCCCTCTCTCGCTGTCTCTTCTGTCAAATAAATAAATAAAAATCTTTAATAAAAAAAAATGAAAGCGTGATTAGAACATTGAGAGTGAAATAGGAATGTATGTATAAATGAGCAACAGACATTCAACCCCAAATCTCTTCATTTACTAGAGTCCTTAAATATCCTGCACAGAACAAAAATTTACAGTAACACTGAACAGTGACTTCTGATTTGGTTGTTTCGTTTCTTCTGTAAAGAATTAGAGCCACCTGGGTGGCTCAGTCATTTCAACAACTGCCTTCAGCTCAGATCATGATCTCCAGGTCCTGGGATTAAGCCCCACATCGGGCTCCCTGCTCAACGGGGAACTTGCTTCTCCCTCTGACCCTCCTCCCTCTCATGCTGTCTCTCTCTCATTCTTTGTCTCTCAAGTAAATAAATAAAATTTAAAAAAAAAGAATTAGAACTCACATCTTGTCAGACACAAATCCATCTTCCCTCCCTCCCTCTCTCCTTATCCTTCTCCCTCCTCTTTTCTTTCTTTTTGTTTGGTGATGATCATGCCAGTAGAATATTGCTTTAGAATATTTTGGATTTTACTGTTTTCGGATTATGTGTGGTTGTGGTGAGGGAAAAAATAAAGAAGATCTGGAAAGAGTGAGTGTGGGTGAGAGAGACTAGAGCATGACTCCTTCACCATCTGGGCTGGCATCCACCCCTCGGCTGAGTGGCCAGAACAACTCTGTCCCCAATGGGGGCCTTGATCCCCACGGCCTGTGCCTTATCTGTTCCCCTTGGGGTTGAGGCTCCACTCTAGGATGGATTCTGCCGACAGCTATCGGTTGGACTGAAGGAAGGAGCATCAGGTCTGACGAGGCTAAAACCAGCGTTTTGAAACTTCCACTATACTTGTGTCAGAATTTTATTGATTACAAAACCAGTATTATAGTAACATAAGAGAAACATTTAAAAAGCAAAAAAATTATAATTCTCCACCATTCAACCCAGCTGCTGTCATGCAATCATAACTTACCTTAGGAAGGCTCTGGAGGAGTCTGGTCCTCAGGACCTGCTTGTGAGAACCTGGGAGGGGGCACTGGATGGATGGGGAGGTGTGTGTGTGTGTGTGTGTGTGTGTGTGTGTAGGTGTGTAGCCTTTGTGGGCCATTGGAAAAATGTCTCTTGCTTGTCTTTGCAGTCACCTATATAAGAAGAATCTTGATGTGACCAAAATCCGCAGGGGAAAACCTCAGCAGCTTCTCAGAGTGGAGGACCACGATTTCTCCATGAGGCCTGCCTTTGGAGGTAGGACCGAGAGTGCTTGCCTTGGCTGGCTTGGGACCTGGTCCCCGGGGCTGCCCGCTGCTGCTTTGTCCCGTTCTCTCAGGCACAGCCCTCCCCTGGGACCCTGGTTTTTCCCCACTCACAGTCAGATAAGCCCAACTGGCCTCCCAGAGTCCCTCATTTTCCCAAGGAGAGAAGAGCTGGAAGGAAGTGAGCAGAGAAGTGTACCGACGGAAGTGTTGCTGACGGCTGAGCCGCCAACTCTCTTTTCCTAAAATACGAGCCAGCCTGGAGAGTCTGGCCCCAGAATGGCTCCCCTGCTCAGCCACCCTGTGATTAGCTGGGAATTTGGGGTTTTCAAGGCCACCGGCCTTTCAATGCAGCAACAACAATTTAACCCATTCTAAGTCCTTTCCTAGACTCGCTCCCAAGGGGGCGTTGCTGCTTTGGAGTCAGGGAAAGGTGCTGTGAGGCTGGTGGCTGTCCCTTCCAGGAGCTGGAGAAATGCCTCAGGCAGGCCAGGAAAGGAGCCAGCCCTCTCTTCTGACCAGGCAGGGAGTGGGGTGAGAAGAGCAGAATGCGTGAGCTGTGGGGGCCCATGCCCCCCTTGTGGATTCGGGAAACTGAGGCCCAGAGCAGTTTAGCCAATAGGCCCCGCCAAAGCAGACGTGGGCCAGCTGGCTTCCCACTCCCTTTAGCTCCCTTTCCAGATCTTCTCTTAAGTCCCTGGGGCAGTAGGGGTGATCTGCAGGCAAGTCACAGACCCTCTCCGAGCCTCTGTTTGCTGGTTTGTAAAACGGGGATAGTAATCCCTACATCATTGTGGGGAGTTGTCCACAGGATTAAAGGAGATAATGTATGCAAAGCCCTTGACACGTAAGGGTTCACAGACCCCTTAGAAAAACCCAGCTGTCAGGCCTTCCTCTGTGGGACTGTGAAGGGATAGACATTCGTTTATCCCAGAGGCCTTTGCATTTTTAAAGTCCTCAAAGCCCCCGCCTCTATCCCTGAGCTCTCACACCTACTGAGCAGAAGGATAAAAGGAGCAGGCAGATTATGGCCCTGTGCCTCAGCACGGCTCAGGTCAGGAAAACAAAGTTCTCCTGAATGAGCAGCTCGGAAATTGCCGTATCTGCTCCAGGAGGTCTGAGACGGCCCTGTCAGCAGGAAGGCCCACGTTGCCTTTCTCGTAGAGTCAGTTAAGATGGAGGGGGTCAGCTAAGCGGAGAGAACAATAATACACAGTAGTATTCATGACAGCTAACGCATTTATAGTGATTTTTCTGTGGCAGGCACCATTCTAGTCAAACAGGATCTTGTTTTAGTCCTCGCAACAGCTCTGTGAGGTAGATACTATTATTTTACTCAGATGGGGGACACTGAGGCCCAAGAGGTGAAGGGACTGGCTCAGGTCACACTCCTGCTTAGGTTGGGCTCTCCCTCCTGGCTGAGGCTCTTTCTTGTCCCTTCTACCTGTATGTCCCTCAGTGCAGGGCTGACCTAGCCATCGGGCAAGTAGGCACAGTGTCAAATGCTCACAGTAATACTCTTAGAAGCCTCTGAAAATATTTTAATATATTTTAAAACCAGAAAGAGAAAAAAAAAGAAATGCTAGGAATTTAGAAAAAATATTTTCTCTAAATTAAAATATTTTTGGGGCACCTGGGTGGCTCAGTTGGTTAAGCGACTGCCTTCAGCTCAGGTCATGATCCCAGAGTCCTGGGATCGAGTCCCACTTCGGGCTTCCAGCTCCGTGGGGAGTCTGCTTCTCCCTCTGACCTTCTCCCCTCTCATGCTCTCTCTCACTCTGTCTCTCTCTCTCAAATAAATTAATAAACTCTTTTAAAAAAATAAAATATTTAAAAAATATTTTTAAAATATTTCACTTTTAAATATTTTTAAAATATTATTAAAAATATTTATTAAAATATTTATTAAAAATATTTATTAAAAATATTTTTAAAATATTTAAAGAAAATATGTATATTTATATTTTCTCTATTATTTATATTTATATTTTCTAAATATTTTCTAAATATTATTTATATTTATATAATATTCATATTTTCTCTGAAATAGAGAAATTTAGAGAAAATACATATTTTTTTAAAGATTTTATTTTTTTATTTGACAGAGAGAGAGATCACAAGCAGGCAGAGAGGCAGAGGAGGAAGCTGGTTCCCCTGCTGAGCAGAGAGCCTGATGTGGGGCTAGATCCCAGGACTCTAAGATCATGACCTGAGCCGAGGACAGAGGCTTTTAACCCACTGAGCCACACAGGCGCCCTAGAGAAAATATTTCGAGAACTATATCTTATATATTGTATAATTATATGTTTACCTCATACCAAGAGTTATAAAATATGCTTTTTAACATTTTCTTATGGAGGAAGGAGCCCATGAAAGCAAAAGTGCCCAGGGCTGCCCAAAGTTGTCCTGTGGCCTGCCTCAGTGCACGGTTTTGTGGGGCAGGTGTGTGTGTCTGGGGGCAGGTACTATCCAGAAGAACTTGCAGTAACTTTCCACCGGAGGCTGTTGGCTGCTGGCAGGAGCCTAAGCAGGCACCTGGTCAAAACTCTCAGATTACCTGGGGTAAAAAAGAAGAGTTTGGGGCCCTGGGGCGGGGGCCGGGGAGGGCTTAGGAGATGGCTGCAGAACAGCCGGGAGCAGAACTTTGGTTTCATCTGGGATACAAACTGCAGAACTGAGAGCCTCATAAAAACGCCCCCTCCTCCAGGAGAAAGCCAGGAAACCAGGAGCTGGCTCTCCGGAAGGGCAGGTGAAATGTTGCCACATTCCCGGAAAACCTGGCTCGGAGCAGAACCTTCCAGCAGGCTGCAGCCCCAGTCCAGCCACGTCTGAGTAGCAAGTCGGACTTCCTGTGCCCCGATCCCTGCCACCACTGGGCCCACCGCTGGGCCCCGCAGAGTGGGGGGTGAGGATGGTCCCCTGCCACTGCCTGGGGAAGCCTCTGCGGCTGGGAAGGCCCTGACCTGAGGCTCCTACCCATCAGATCTCAGTTCCCAAAGCACAGGGTGGGGGCTGTTTCGCCCTCTTTCCAATCCTCCTCCCCCAGGGCATTTGGTCCTCTGGGCACCTTTTATCCTGTGTAGGGCTTTTCTGGGTGTACGGACATCACTTGGCTAAAGTGGGGGACAGGGGACCATAGCGAGGTGCCAAGGCTCCATACTCACCTGCCCACAGATAAGATGGCTTGTGACTTCAGTCCAGGCCAAGCAGGTGGGATGGGGTCATCACAGGAGTGGGGAGTGTCTGGAGGTGGTTTAGAGCTGAGAAGCCTTCCCTGCAGGTGTCCTGAGGGTCCCATCCCACCCAGCATCTCATCCTTGGCGGGGGGGACACTGCCCAGGTGTCAGGCAGGGCTCTGCAGAAGAAGGCTGGCAGACAGCACCTAGGTGACTCCGGGCAAGCAGCAGAAGGCACTCCTTCCTTGCGGACAGCCCTGTGCCGGGCCCCCGGGGAGAAGCAGAGCCTGGGACCATCCTGACCCCCTCCTCCCCTTAGCACCCACGCACCCTAAGCGGGTCATGTGAACAAGGATGCCTGTTGCTATTCATGGGGGATGTCTTATTCCTGTCTCCTCTTTCTATTTTATTTCCTTAAGAGGGGCTTCCTTGTGGATTGATGTTTAAAAGTAGTTGAAGTAGAAAAGAATTTATCTAAGGCTAGATACCCCATGGGTGACCTTTTCAGTCCGGAAGGAGAAAAGATTAAAAATTTAGCAGCTTCCTAATAATCCCAGGGATCAGTTGAAATGAAAATACCTTGCCTAAGCTGCCAGCTGTCAGATTCAGTATGTGTCCTGGTTAGGGGAACTCCAGAGACCTGGGGGGCTCCTCCCTGTGTTAGGAGATGGGTTGTAATGCTGGTTTTTGCTTTTTTTTTTTTTAATTTAAATGTAGTTTTTAAAAACCTGTGGTAAAATATATATAGAACATAAATTTTTTTTACCATTTTAACCATTTCTAAGGCTATAGGTCAGTGGCCCTGGTCCTCAACCACCACCACCCGTATCCAGAATTTTTTCATCTGTACCCATCTGAAACTCTGTACCCATTAAACACTGAATTCCTATTCCTTCCTCTTTTCCCAGCCCCTGGCAACCACCATTCTACTCTCTTGCCTTTATGAATTTGACTACTCTAGGTACTTTGTGTGAGTGGAATCAGGCAGTTCCTGACTGATTTTTGTGACTGGCTTATTTCGTTTAGCATAATGTCCTCAAGGCTCACCCATGTTATCAGAATATCCTTCCTTTTTATTTTTTATTTTATTTTTTAAAAAGATTCTATTTATTTATTTGACACACAGAGAGAGATCACAAGTAGGCAGAAAGGCAGGCAGAGAGAGAGGGGAAAGAGGCTCCCCGCTGAGCAGAGACCCCCCCCCTCCCTATGCGGGGCTCGATTCCAGGACCCTGAGATCATGACCTGAGCTGAAGGCAGAGGCTTTAACCCACTGAGCCACCCAGGTGTTCTTGTCCTTCCTTTTTAAAGCCAAATAATATTCCCCTGTGTGTATAGATCCCCTTTTGTTTATCCGTCCATCTGTTAGCAGATAAGGGTTGTTTCCACCTTTCTGCCATTGTGAATAATGCTGCCATGAACACAGGTGTGTGGATAGCTGTCGGAGACCCTGCCTTTAATTCTTTGGGGGTATATTCCGAATTGGAATTGCTGGGTCATACTGTAGTTCTGTTTAGTTTTTGGAGGATCCTCCCCATTTTCTTCTATAGTAGCCTGTGCATTTCACATTCCCTCCTGCACGACGCTGATTTTTAATTCAAACTGTATACAGGGGTGGTCCAGGAGGGAGGGAGGGTCATCACGGATTCTTTTGATTTATATCCAAGGACTTTGTCAGGCTGGTCAAGAAGAATGGTGGCAACAAAGAATGGTGGCAATAACTCCAATCAAAATACTTCTGTTCGTAAGACATATACATATTTCTTAAGCTGTGGGGTACCTGACTGGCTCAGTGGGTAGAGTGTGTCACTCTTGATCTCAGGGTCATGAGTTCAAGCCTCATGTTGGGTGTAGAGCCTATTAAAAAAATGCCCCATACTTTCTGAGCTGTTACTATGTATCAGTGGGGTCTGTGGTATCTGGGGACCCAGGGATGAGCAAAATAGCCACAGTCCTTGGAGTTTTTATGCTCTAGTGAGGAAGACCAGGGTTGATGAGCTCCTCACATCAGGATGTCAGATTGTGCCGGGAAGGAAAGTATGGGAGCCATAGCGCGTAGGGTGCACGCAGCAGGGTCTGGTCATGGGGACCAGGGAACTGCTGCCCCGAGAAGCCAGGGAGGAAGAACACCAAGGAACCACCCTTGCCTGGGAAGCATGTGCTATTGGAGTCCTTTACATTCGGTGACAGCCTGACAAGATAGATTGTTCTCAAGAAGTTAACAGTCTACTGGGGAGACAGAAATGATGAAGCAATGTAGGATGTCGCTTCCGATGGAGGAGGGGGACGGAGGGAACGGTGAGTTCTGTTCAGAAAGAGGACCAGAGATGACTTCACTCAGGAGGCGATGCTTGCAATGAATCTGGGAAGATGCTTGGTGAGTGAGCCCAGTAGGTGGAAATAAAAGGACAAAGGACAAGCCAGGAAGAAAGGTGCTCTTGGATAAAGATGAAATGTGTCAGGGGAATATGAGCAGCTCCCCGTGGCTGGACTCTATCTGTGTGTGTGTGTGTGTGTGTGTGTGTGTGTGTGTGTGTGTGAGGTGGGGCACAGAGACATCAGCCTGGCCGGGCACAGGCAGCTCTGGGAAGACGTATGCTTTAGGAAGCTCGCTGAGGGCTTTGTGGGAGGATGCTGGAGCAGTTAAAATGGATACTGGCTGCTGGCTGGGCACTTCCGGTCCAGAACAGAGCCCATGAGAGATTGAGCTAAGGCCCTAGAGAGAATGGAGGGGTCTGAGAGATGCTAAGAAGGGAGCCAGCATCCGAAGCCATCAGGGGACACCTAAGCGTCTGCCCTGGGGGAGGCCATTCCCTGAGATGCGGCATCAGGGAAAAGCCATTGGGAGAAGACAGAGTGGCCTCAGGGGAAGAGACGGATGGCTGGGGGGGAGGGGAGAGAGAGTGTACTGTGCTGGGAGTGGAGCCACTATGGGTCTGAGGTCTGAAGGGTAAGAGGAGGCAGGAGTTGACCCACTGTTGTCAGCAGTGGCCTTACGCCCAGGCAGGGGGACCCTACTGTGGCCAAACCCCTGCTCCAGGCTGTGCTCTGTGGGGCCAGGAGGCTATGCCCACGCGGGGTCTCCCTCCTGGCCACGTATGAACTCAGACTCACCTGTCCACACTACCTCAAGCAATTTCCAGGAGGCCTCTTCCTTAAGCAAGCCCCGAGGGGGACTGCATTGCCCATGTGTGCACCCCTCTTTCTGAGAGGTGGCTGGGCCATAGCTGTTGGAAGGAGGTGGGACGGACCTCGGACACGTGGGTGGGGGTGTCCACATGTGTGCATGGGAGGCTCTTCCGGGGGTGCCTGGGTGGCTCAGTCATTAAGTGTCTGCCTTCGGCTCAGGTCATGATCCCAGGGTCCTGGGCTCCCTGCTTGGCGGGAAGCCTGCTTCTCCCTCCTCCTTCTCCCACTCCTCCTGCTTGTGTTCCCTCTCTCACTGTGTCTTTCTCTGTCAAATAAATAAACTCTTAAAAAAAAAAAGAGCCTCTTCTGCATGCAGGGTGCTACTGAGGGGGAGGGAAAGAAAGCCAGCTCCGGGGCTGGGGGACCCCTCTCCCTGCCCTGCCATGTGTTGGCCTGGAACCCTGAGGAGTCTAGAGTTCTGAAGTTGGACTTGGCCTTCGAGGTTGTTGGGAAGGTGTATTTGTCAAAGAGGTAGGATAGGCTATAGGTCATGTTGTAGTACCTTAGCTTGATTTATAACCTTCAGATATTCAAGCAATATGGCATCTGGGTCTCTGGTTGTATTCTTGCCTGTAGGTAGGCCTGCAAACGCCATTGCTGTCCATAGAGGTCAGTTCCCCAGTACTGGGCAGAGAGGAGAGTGGGCCTGGAGGGGAGCGTTGGGTGGGTTGCAACTGAGTGACTCAGAGACTGGGGGCTGAACCCAGCCTGTGACAGGGGGCAGTTGGGGCACTGTCTAGGCCAATAGCACCTTTCCCACATCAGCTTCTAGAACACAGGAGAACCCCTTCAGTGCTAAATCCACACAGCAAAGGACTGAATTCAGGAGAGAAGGCAGGCAGCATGGGCTCAGGTGATAACTCAGGAGTTCACGGCAAACCCCAATGCTTGCAGCCTTCACTTCGTGAACCTGCTGATTTTCCATCAGCTTCTTCTCAGGCGATTCGGGCTGGAAGGTGTGGAGCCCTTGCTGAGTTTGCCCTCCTCCCCTTCCCAGTCAACCAGCTTGAATCGGTTTGTCCGTCAAACGGTCAGTCAGATCTGCCCCCGCTTTCTCCTGCCTCACCCCCTTACACCACACATTCTCAACGTGCTCTTGGGAGGGGGGGTAAAAAAAAGACTCAAACCTTACAGCGGTTTGTGCCCCTCCAAAGATCAGTCCTCCCCCACAAAGTCTTTTTTCTTAGTATTTCATTTAAATTTAAATTCATTGATAACCTTAAATTCCTTTAGAATTTTCTCTTTAGGGGCAATAAAGATAAGAAGTTTAGAAGCACCGCCTAGAGTAATCCCGCCCCACTCCCCCTCCTTCCTGGCCTCCCCAGTCTCCATGGCCAGGGTCACCTTCTAGACACCTTGCTTCCTTGTGCTGGTCCCTCACAAACAGCAGGCTTCCCATACTCTACGAGAGGAAATGCAGCCCCTGCTTCTCCCTGTTAGCTCCAGAGGACTCCACAGTCCAGCCCAGCTCACTTCCGTCTCCCCCTACCACTACCCATGACCCTTCCTTCCTACGATGCTCTCAGTCCCTGCACACCCGTGCTTGTCTCTGCCTGTGAGCGTCTATCTGTCCACGTCGCCCCTGCTCCACGCTGTCCTGCTTCATACAACAGCCTGTCTGTGTCTGGAACCCCGTTTAATTCCTTTCCTCTAACACGAGCCATCTCTCAGCTATTTGGAACGCTAGCACTTTCTGCTTTGAAAGAATCGCAGATTCATTCTTTCGCTCTCAAGACCACCCCTCCACTTCAGACACCAAAGGCAAGTAGTGGGTTCTCAAGTCACCTGCGCAAGCCTGACTCGGCTACAAAATCAGGGGTTTCCACCACCCCCTCTGCAGGTTCAGTAGTTGACTATAATGGCGCATAGAACTCAGGGAAATTCTTCGCTTGCTATTACTGATTGGTTATATGGCGTATTATAAAAGACACAGATGAAGAGCCAGAAGAGGAAGTCCGGAGGGTGAGAACTGAAGGGTCCTGAGCACAGGCGCTCTGTTACGGGGAGCTGGGGTCTCTCACCTTCCTTGCATGTGGATGTTTGCTAATCTGGACGCTCACCAAACCCGGTCGTTTAGGGTTTTACAGAGGTTCCGTTACGCAAGCATACTTGATGAAATCGTTGGCTATTGGTGATCACCTCAACCTCCAGTCCCCCATCTCCCTGGAGTTTGGGGAGTGGGGCTGCAGCTGGAAGTTCCAACCTCCTAATCATGTAGTTGGTTCCCCTGAGAAGCAGCCCGCATCCAGAACTATCTCCTCACTAGCCTAAACTCACCCAGAAATGATTGGTGGAAGTCTGTTATGAATAAAAAAGATACTCTTCTCCCCTACCCCTCAGGAACTTACAAAGGTTTTTAGAGCTCTGTGCCAGGAATCAGGGAAAAAGACCAAATCTATATCTCTTGTCATATCACGATATCACAATTACTGCATCACTTTGCAAGGTAACTGCCTAGTTACTGCTCAGGCTGGACAGTCTCTAATGTGATGCCTTCCTAAGGAAGTTTCTTTTCTTTTTTTTTAAAAGACTTTTTTTTTTTTAATTTAGTTATTTGAGAGAATAGAGATAGTGACAGAGAGCACAAGTGGGGAGAAGAAGGAGAAGCAGTTTCCCCCGCTGAGCAGGGAGCCCGATGTGGGACTTGATCCCAGGACCCTGGGCTCATGACCCAAGCCAAAAATAGAGGCTTAACCAGCTGAGCCACCCAGGCTCCCCCAAGGAAGTTTCTAAGGTAATTCTGGTGCTTTTCACCTGGGATGATACTTTAGAGCCACTCCCACGTAAGACACCCCCTGTGTTTGGGGCTCCCAGACCTGTGAGTGTCCCGGGGCTCTCCACGTGCTTTATTCTGTGGCCTCCTCCCTAGCAGGGATTCAACCCTAGACTTCTAAGCTGCAGGAGTCTGGCCACGAAGGCCTCAGCTGCTACTCATCTGACCCTGACGAGGTCCATGGAGCCAGCTTACGGCAAGGTCACAGCTCTCTTTGAAGCTGTGGCTCCTGCTGAGTGCTTCTTGGATCTCTCTGGCTCTTCCTCCTCCTTTTCCCGCATGAGGTGGTCTAGCGCTTCACAGTTACATTTGAGGTTGGGGAACTGAAGCTAGGGAGAACACTGGCTTCTGGGGCTCCTGTAGCCTTTCCTCAGGAGCTAGCGCCCTTGGAGGAGACCCCTCCGATCCTTCCTTAGTGCTCTTGGCCCTTCCCTTCTGGAGCACAAACCCTGACTTGCCACCCATGCTATGCTCCTACTCATTCCTTCACTGAAATTAATCTTTCCTTTCTGGTCTCTCCCCCAAATAGCCCCTCCCCTGCAATCCCCCTTGGGCCAGTCTCACTCCATCCCTCCCTTGACCCCACCTGAGAGACCAGGTAAACAATAAGATCACTGTGCTCCAAAAGGACGGGACGCTGGGCCCCCCTAACAAGTCTGTTTGGGATGTTAAATTTAAGAAATTGTTAAATATCCAGTGGAGACCTCTTTTAATCCTTTTTTAAAAAATAATTTTAAAAATTATATTAGTCACCATATGGTACATCATTAGTTTTTGATGTAGTGTTCCATGATTCATTGTTTGCATATAACACCCAGTGCTCCATGCAATCCGTGCCCTCCTTAACACCCATCGCCGGGCTAACCCATCCCTCCACCCCCTCCCTTTAAAACCCTCAGTTTGTTTCTCGGAGTCCACAATCTCTCATGGTTCATCTCCCCCTCCAATTTTCCCCCCTTTCATTTTTCCCTTCCTTCTCCTAATGTCCTCCATGCGATTCCTTCTGTCCCACAAATAAGTGAAACCATATGATAATTGTCTTTCTCTGTTGGGCTTATTTCACACAACATAATCTCCTCCAGTTCCATCCATGTTGATGCAAATGTTGGGTATTCATCCTTTCTGGCTCTTTTAACCTTTGACGACCATCAGCCTCTTGGAGTTTGGGTCAGAGATGGGGCTCAGGAGGGTGATGAGAGTCCGCGTGGGCTTTCAGGGTAGAGTTGGTTGAGGGAAGGACTGCACATCTGCAGGGAAGAGCTTTGTGGCAGAGACCACAGAGGGAGGGGTGTCAACAAGGAGGCCTGGGCCTTAGGAAGACTACTCAACCCAGTGGCTCAGTGAGGGTTGGGAGGGGAGGACAGGGGAGAGTGGAGACAGCTGGTGGAGATATGTAGCAGAAGAGTTTGACAGCAAGAGGAAAGTGGCCATCGGGGCATGGGAAATTGTAAAATCTCACTTCGGAAGTCTCCTTAGAGGTCAGCCATCCAGAAGTTCTCACACTTGAGTGTGGATCAGCATTGCCACAGTGCTTATGAAAACCCAGACTCCCAGCTCCCAGCCCAGGGCCCCTGGCTCAAGAGCCCTGGGGTAGGACTCCAGAAGCGAATTGCTGACATGTGCCTTGGTGAGGCTGTTGCTGCTAGCGAAGGTAGGGCCACGACCCAATCCAGCCTAGATCCTAAAGTCCTAACAGCAAAAATCCTGCTTTCACAAAATACCATAGACCGGGCAGCTTAAACAACAGAAGATTGTTTCTCACTGTCCTGGAGGCTGGAAATCTGAGATCAGGGTGCCATGGATGTGGTTCCTGGGGAGAGTTCTCTTCCTGGTTTGCAGATGGCCACCTTCTCGCTGTGCCCTCACAGGGTTAAGGGAGAGAGAAGCAAGCTCTCTTGTCTCTTCTTACGAGTCCTATTTGTGGAGGTTCTACCCTCATGACCTACTTATCTCCCGAAGGCCCCGACCTCCTAACACCATCACACGGGAACTAGGCTTCAACGTATGAATTTGGGGGGTGGGGGAGGAGACACATTCAGTCCATAGCAGGCACCTCCTTCCTTGGGGTCTCTGCCCACCCAGCATCCGCGCAGGCCCTTCTAGCCTTCCTCAGTGATGAGTTTTCCCGAGACAGTTAAGCAGAGAGTCCGTGGAAAAGGACAAGGCTGCTCATGGACGAGCTCATTTTCACAAAGGACAGGGGATCGAGGCTGTTTCCTCGGTGAGTCAGCGGTGGAAAGGGTACCTTGTACTTACTGAGGTAGCCACGAACACATTCTTCACTGTTTACACAGGGGCAGCTGCTCTCTCCCCCGTCTACCTAGGATACTCTTTGTCTCTAAGAAAGTATTTTCTTAAGGTGAGCACTGTGTTCGTGCTCTGTAGGTCTTGAACAAATTACCACATATTTAGAGACTTAAACCCACACAGATCTATTATCTTAGGTTCTGTTGGTTCAGAAATCCGAAATAGGTCTCACTGGGCTAAACTTATGGTGTCAGCGGGGCTGTGCTCCTTTCTGGAGCTTCCAGAAAGAATCTCTTTTCTAGCCCTTTCTGGCTTCTAGAGGCTGCCCAGATTCCATGGGTGCTGGCTTCTTTCCTATCTTTAAAGCCAGCAGCAGCTGGGTGAGTTCCTCAAACATTGCATCACTCTGAACGCTTCTGTCTCTTTCTTCCACATTTAAGGACCCTTCTGATTACATTGGGTCCATCTGGGTAATCATGGCTGCTTTTCCTGTTTTAAGGTCAGCTGATTGAAATCCTTAGTTCCATCTGCTGCCTGAATTCTGCTGCCTTAGTTCCATCTGTGGTGCCTAACAAAGTCACAGGTTCCGCGGATCAGGATAGAAACATCTCTGTGGGGGGCATTATTCTGCCTTCCACAAATGTATGTAAGGTGAAGTGCATAAATCTTGTATATAGCTCAAATTTTTACATATGTAAATGTTTATCCTTAAAAACACAACCCAGATCAAGATACAGAACATTTCCATCTCCTCAAGTGGCTCCCTCATACCCCCTTCCAGATGGAGCCTCCCAAGGGTAACCGTTAGGCTGCCCTCTATCACATGAGTTTTGCTCATTCCTGAGCACCCTATAAATGGAATCCAACAGCATATGACACGCTGTGAAGTAACCTGGTCCCTCTTTGGAACGGTACGACGGGGAGTTTTTTCATCATCTGAGTGCCAGTCTGTCTTTGTGAGGGAACCCAAGAACTATGTTGGATGTGGTAGAGGAGGCAGGCTGATGGCTCACTGCCCTGGCATAGCATGGGAGAGGGTGTGTGTGTGTGTGTGTGTGTGTGTGTGTGTGTGTGTGTTTGCTGCCTTAGTGAGTTGAGGCAGAATGCTGAAGTGACCAGCAGACCAGCGCAGGCTTCAGGTCTGTGCACAGAGGCCACTGGGTGGGAGGGTTTTGCAACTGGAGACAAAAGGCGGGACCGTGGATTTGCCAAAAGACCCGTGAAGTCTGTTCCATTTCAGTAGATGCCAGTCCAGGGGTCGGTCCAGGCCACATTCTTCATGGCAGAGGCCAGCCAGCGTGGGCTCGAGGGCCCTTTTCTCCTCTAGGCCGCAAGGTCACCCAAGGTGAGAGGAAAGCTGAAACACTTTAAAAACCATACTAGACTGAGCTGCTGTTAATTGGTAATTGATAATTTTTCACACTTTGAGACATGATCTTTTGCAAGAAATATCAAAGACGCTGCCTTTTTTTTTCCACATCTGAGAAGTGGGGGTTAATTATCCACCTCGCTCCCCTGCACGTCCTGACACTGTTCATACAACTGGAAATGCCCTTCTTCCCTTCACTGCTTGTTAGAAGGAACCACTGCTTCAGAGCCCAGCCCAAACAGGGTCTCTATGGGGACACTTTCTCCAGTGCCCACTGTCAGAATTAATCAAAAGTTGTCTCTTCTGTAAAATTCCCTACAGTGCCTTTGGTTAGAATTAATCAAGCTTTCCTCCTGTAATATCTCCTAGATGTTTCTATTATCACTTTTGCGATGTGTCCTGAAACAGAGCTCGTTGTCCCCCTTAGTGGATTTTAGTCACCTGGAGAAAGCCACTGTGTCTTCTTGATCTCTGTACTCCCAGCTGCACCCCTCAGGGCACGGTCTAACGGACGTGGGCAATGCAGGTGTGAATGAATGAACCAGGCAGTCAGTGAAGTTGTGGAGACATTAGGAAGCTCGCATACATGGAGAGTCTTGTTCAGAGTAAGCTGTGACGCCCCCCTATGGAAGATCGTGACACCCAAAACAGCAAAGTAAGAAGTTAAGAAGAGTAATAAAGAATCATTATTAAGGTCTTGTTTTTTGTTTCAATTAATTTTCTACAAGTCTGAGAAAATTTTGTTATAAAAAGAGGCTTTGGAAAGACTTCGAAAAGACAGTATCTTTGGGAAGATACTGCCAGATCATGAGAGAAGACATGAACAGATATTTCTTTTCTTTTTTTTTTTTTTTAAAGATTTTATTTATTCATTTAACAGAGAGAGAACACAAGCAGGCAGAGAGGCAGGCAGAGGCAGAGAGAGGAGCAGGCTCCCCGCGGAGCAAGGAGCCCGATGCGGGACTCGATCCCAAGATGCCAGGATCATGACCTGAGTCAAAGGCAGTTGCTCAACCAACTGAGCCACCCAGGCGTCCCATGAACAGATATTTCTACAGGGAAGATGTACAAATGGCCGACAGATACATGAAAAGATGCTCAGTATGGTTCATCACCAGGGAAATGCAAATCACAACTACAATGAGTGTTACCTCACACCGGTCAGAATGGCTAAAATGAACAACACAAGAAATGACAAGTGTTGGTGAGGATATGGGTAAAAGGGACCCTTGTGCACTGTTGAAAGGAATGCAAACTTTGGAAGACACTATGGAGGTTCTTTAAAAAATTAAAAATAAAATTATTATATGATCCAGTAATTCCACTACTGGATATTTACCCCCAAAAAGTGAAAACACTAATCCAAAAAGATGTGTGCACCCCTATGTTATTGCAGCATGGTTTACAATAGCCAAATAATGGAAGCAGCCCAAGTGTCCACTGATAGATAAATGGATGAAGACAGAATGGAATATTACTGAGCCATAAAAAAAGAATGAAATCTTGCCATTTGCAACAACATGGATGGATCTAGAGAGTATAATGCTCAATGAAATGAATCAGTGAGAGAAAGACAAATACCATATCACTTCACTCATATGTGAAACTTAAAAAAACCAAATGAACAAAGGAAAAAAAAAAAGAAAAACCAAAAAACAGATTTTTAACTATAGAGAAGAAATGGATGGTTACCAGAGAGGAGTTGAGTGGGGGGATGGGTGAAATAGGTGATGGGGATTAAGGACAGCACTTACAATTACAATGAGCATTGAGTAATGTACGGAAGTGTTGAGTCACTATATTGTACACCCAAAAGTAATATAACACTGTATGTTAACTACACTGGAATTTTAAAATTAACTAATTAATTTTTTGAAAAGATACTGCCAGGCGAGTCTGATTAATTCACAACTGACCACAACATTTCTTTTGACAAACTGTTGAGGCGTTCTTCTCTCACTTGAATGTGGCAAGTTATAACTCCTTAGGAACGGGGAGCATGCATGGCTAATAATTACCAGCCCTTCTTCAAGTGTGACTCACAGAGATTTTTCTGCTGCCGGGCTCCCCCATTTCATTCTGTGGCACCTTCTGCTCACGCGGCTGGCGGTGAGTGAGGCTGCGCTTCCCCTGCGGCTTGGGCTGGGTGACAGTCCAGGACCTGAGTCTGGCCGTGTGGGGTCCAAGGACAGTGGGCGGTTACACTGGTGTAGTAGGTCAAAGACCCAGGGCACCTGTGATTTCCCTGGGGAGCTGGATCTGCAGGGTGGCCCCTCCATGACGACACCCGCGCTAAGAGCGCGGCGGTCATTCCTGCCCCGATGTGCATTAGGCCTCCTTCAGGCCAGGCTCTCTGTTCTGTGAGTGCTGTGGGAAATAGCCATGAGTAAGTTTGAGGCTCCACCTTCTAGGTAAGACAGGCCCCAGTAATAATGACAGTGATAATGTAACTCTTTATAGAACATCTTAGATGCCAGACCCTTACATGGGCTTTGCACGGATTAACACATTCAATCCTCATGACAACTATATGAGGTTGGTATGTATCATACCTATTTTACAGATAAGGAAACTGAGGCACAAAGAACTTACGTAGGCCCAAAGTGACACTGCTAGTAAATGATGGAACCAAAACTCAGCTCCTGGCGATCTAACACAACAGATTTATTTTTTGACTTTTTGTCCTTTGAAAATCTGTATGTTTCCCAGAATAGTGATAATCTCTCTGTCATACACACAACAAGCACACACACACTTTTATAGGTGATGTCAGGATGTTCACAGAGTCCTTGCACCTGTCCCTAGGGGCCCCCAGAGAGCTCAGCATAACCACCCCTGCCTTGCACAGATGATCTCCACCGGAGGACATCAGTGGGGAGCGACAAAACACAGACATGAGCAAAGCAGCCCAGGGCATGAGGTGGGAGGTGGCACGAAGGATACCTAGGGAGGGCAAAGAATGGAATGCAAGGCCAGGAGGGGGACCAGAGGGTCAGAGAAATGGCCCTCTATTCAGCTCTGGACAGCAGAGATTCCTCAACCCGCTGAGGAACTGGTTGGAGAAGACAGGAGTGGGGGACTCAGGGACCTGCTTCCTTTTTTTTTTTTTTTAAGATTTTATTTTATTTATTTGACAAAGAGAAACACAGTGAGAGAGGAAACACAAGCAGGGTGAGTGGGAGAAGGAGAAGCAGGCTTCCTACAGAGCAGAGAGCCTGATGTGGGGCTTGATCTCAGGACCCTGGGATCAGGACCTGAGCTGAAGGCAGACGCTTAACTACTGAGCCACCCAGGTGCCCCAGGGACCTGCTTCCTTAACCTGAGTTGGTGAATGACCACTTTCTTCTCCACCAGTGGACCTGAGAGCCTGCAACATCCCCGCCCCCCCCCTTGCTTGGCTTCCAGACTTTCAGAGGAAGTCTTTTTGTCTATTGTCAGGTTTTTTTGTCTATTGTCATGCTAACTGCCCCATCCTCCTCTAATGTGTGGGAGTGCCCAAATGTTTCAGATCCCTTCTCCAGTGCAGATTTTTGAGGCCAACAAAGCCTAAAGACAACCCTCCTCCCCAGGGTTGTTGGGGAAAGTGGATGAGTCTTCTGGTAGGAAATGAACAGGACACTGTGGGTCTTGGTGATCTCTATTAGGGGGTGGGGAAATCCTCCTAGAAGAAAGGCGGGATTTAAGCCCAGACTCTGGTCAATTGGACTAGATAGAGCAGTAATACCTTGTGTTTCAAATGAAGTTATGTCTCTTTTACGTGTCTATTGTTTATTTCCTCTGTTTTTTTTTTTTGAAATGCTTATTCAAGTCTCTTGCCTGTTTTTGTATTGGGCTGTCTGACTTTTTCTTAATGGGACTCTTAGGAATTATATATATATTCTGCATATGAGCTCTTTGCCTGTGGTATTTTTTGATAAACGGGAGTTCTTGGTTTCTTCAATGGAAAAAAATTTTTTAAGATTTTATTGATTTATTTGACAGAGAGAGAGAAGGAGACAGCGTAAGTAGGGGGAGTGGCAGAGGGAGAGGGAGAAGCAGACTCCCCTCGGAGCAGGGAGCCCAAGGCAGGGCCCTGAGATCACGACCTGAGCCAAAGGCAGACGGTTAATGGTTAACCCAGTGAGCCACCAGGCGCCCCTCAGTTGAAAGGTTTTTACTGAATTGTAACACGTATACAGAAAAAATACACAAATCGTAAGTGTACAGCTTAGTAAATTCTCAAAAAGTGAACACTTTCATTACTGAGCACGTGGATCAAGAAACCGTATTACCAGAAGTCTCTCCCTGTCATTATCCTTCCATCATGGACAGCCATTATCCTGACATCTAACACCGAATATTTGCTTTGCTAGGTAATCTTAATTTTAATGTAAATCTATTGATCTTTTCTTATGGTTAGAGCTTTTTGTGTCCCGATATTGTTCTCCTGAGATACCAATATATTTCCCTCTGTTACCTTCTAGAGCTCCTTGTTTTGCTTTTCACATTTGTGAAATTCACATTTCACATCTATAACCCACTTGGAGTTATTCTGCATATTGTGTGATTTGCATACATATTGCCAATTGTCCCAGCATTAGTTATTAAAAATACTATTCCTTCTCCAATGACCTGTAGTGATATCAATGTCCTTAAATATATGTGTCTGTTTCTGGACTCTACTCTTTTCTTTGCCAATTTGTCCATTTTTATGCCAGTCCTTCACTTCTTGTTTACTGTAGTTCTATAATAAATCTTGATATCTAGTAAAGTACATCCTCCTACCCTGTTTTTCTTCAAGATGGACTGCTTTGAATTTCCTAATAATCATTTTGTCAAGTTCCATAAGAAAACCTAATAAGATCTTGATTAGAATTGCACTGAGTCTATAGATCAATATGGGCTCATTCAGATTTTTATGATATTGAATTGTCCATTATAGGAACATGATCTATTTTCCTATTTATTTAGGTCTTTAATTTCTTTCAATAGTATTTCATAGTTTACTTCATAGAGGACATCCAGATATTTTGTTAGATTTATTTTAGGTGCTTATTCCTAGGCATTTTTGATGCTATCATTAAAAGCATTTTTGCAAAAATTTCCTTTTCTAACTTTGATTTTTGTTTATTGACTCTGTATTCAACATCCTTATTAAAATCTCTTATTAGTTCTAGTAGTTTATTTGCTAATTAAAAAATTATATACCCAATGTTATTTTTGTTTCTTTTTTCCAGCTGTCATAACTTTTTCTCATTTCCTTCCTTATTGTACTATGCGGTCCTTTCAAAATAATATTGAATAGAAGTGGCATTTACGGGAATTCTTGATATTAAAGGAAATCTTGCAACACTCTACCGTTAAATATGATATTTACTTGGGTGCCTGGCGTTTAGTTGGTTATGCTCGATTTTGGCTCAGGCCATGATCTTAGGGTAGTGAGACTGGACCCTGCGTAGGGCTACACACTCAGCCCAGAATCGGCTTCTCCCTCTCCCTCTGCTCCTCGCCCCCGCTTGTGCTCACTCTCTTTATTTTTCTCCAAAATAAATAAATAAGGGACGCCTAGGTGGCTCAGTCAGTTAAGCATCTGCTTTAGGCTCAGGTCATGATCCCAGTGTCCTGGGATCGAGTCCTGCATCGGGCACCCTGCTCAGTAGGGAGCCTGCTTCTCTCTCTTCCTCTGCCTGCCACTCTCCCTGCTTGTGCTCTCTCTCTCTCTCAAATACATAAATAAAATCTTTAAAAATAAATAAATATATTTGCTGTAGCTATTTTTGGTAGCTATCATTTTTCAAATTAAGTAAGCTCCCTTCTATGTTGCTATTCCTCAATGTCCTAAATGGACACTGATTTTAGCAAAGGCTTTTTCTGTTAATGTGGAAAATTATATTGATTGATTCTATTTTTAAGCTTTATTTTTTTATTTATTTGCGAGAAAGAGAGAGTGTAGGGGTGCAGGGACTGAGGGAGACGAAGAGAGAAACCTACACAGACTCCATGGAGCATGAGCTTCATGTGGAGTTCGATCTCATGACCCTGAGATCACAACCTGAGCGGAAACCAAGGGTCAGCGGCTTAACTGACTATGCCACCCAGGTGCCCAATTCCATTTTTATAGTTTAGAAGATTATGCAGAAATTCTCAATCTTTTTTTTTAATCTCTCTGCACTTAGTACACTAAGATACTTTAAAGTTTATGTTATTTCAATATCTAAAGCCCCTTATCCCTCTTCTCTATTTCTTCTGCTGGTTTTTGTGTTTTACTTTCTAGTGTGCCTGGTTATTTCTTTATTATGAACTATATATTATATTTACAATATTTTTAATAGAAATAATTGGAGACCTCACATGGTGATATCTTCCTCCAGAGAGAGGATTTCCGTTTATTACTACCAGGTACCTGGCAGCATTGATATCCCGGGCTGCCTGAGGCTACTACCACTCCAGGGAACTAACCTACTTGTAGAGACTGATGTGATTTGAAGCTGAGCTGCACATCCTGAAAGGGCCTATCTACATTCATTGCTAGGCTGGACTTTCGGGGATCCTAATACAGAGCTAGCCTGTTTGGTGGGCCCCGGCCTCTAATCCCAGCCCTGAAGCTTCCCGAAGCCATCGAGAGCTTCCTTCAGCTTCTCAGTTGCCTTCCTGAGTTAGGAAATCCCCCCAGGAGATTTTGAACACGTGTCTTTGGGCCTCTGTTTCTCTCTCACATCCTAATCCAGGTTTAACTTGTTAACTTCAAAGTCTTCAGAAAGAAATTTTTATATTTTGTCTAGCTTTCTGGTTTTCAGTAGAAATATTACTGTGAATTACTTAGCTTGCAATTATCCAACATGAAAGTCCTTGATTGATTTTTAATTTTTAAAACGACCTTGCATTCCTGGAATAAACCTGATTTAGAAGTGATTTACCTTTTTTTTAAAAAAAAACATATTGCTGGATGGGATGCAGCTTAATAATTTGGCTTGGATTGCTGATTCTATGTTCATGAGTGAGATTGACCTATAATTTTGCTTTCTTGTTCAGTCCTTAGGTTAACTTCATAAAATAATTTGGTATCTTTTGATATGTATTTTGATCTTTTAAAAATATTCTTTTGATATTCTCTGGAAGAATTTATGTAAGGCAGGTGCTATTTCCTCCTAAACCTTTGCTAGAATTTGCTGGTGAAGGCGTCTGGACCTATCATTTTCTTTGTGGAAAAATTTAAGTTAAATACATATTTTTTAAATTTTATTTATTTATTTGACAGAGAGAGAGATCACAAGTAGGCCGAGAGGCAGACAGAGAGAGAGGGGGAAGCAGGCTCCCTGCCAAGCAGAGAGCGCAATGTGGGGCTTGATCCCAGGATCCTGAGATTATGACCTGAGGTGAAGGCAGCTGCTTTAACCCACTGAGCCACCCAGGCACCCCAGATTAAAGATTTTTTAAATTAGGGACGCCTGGGTGGCTCAGTAGGTTGGGCATCTGCCTTTGGTTCAGGTCACGATCCCAGAGTCTTGGGATTAAACCTCACGTTGGGCTCTCTGCTCGGTGTGGAGTCTGCTTCTCCTTTTTACCCCACTCGTGCTCTCTCTCTCCAATAACTAAAATATTAAAATCTTTAAAAAAAGATTTTTTAAATTAAAAAAATTTTAAATTAAAAAGCAATATTTAAAAAATAGTTATAGGACTTTTCAAGTTTTTGTATTTCTCCTCTTATCAGTGTTAATTGATATGTTGTACATCCCTGGGAATTTGTTTATGACATCTAAATTTCAAAGGTTGTTGGCAAAGGTTGTTCAGAATAACATCTTTTAATCTTTTTGATGTTTGTAGCATATACAGTGAGGCTTTTTCATTCCTGATAGTGGTTATTTTTGCAAGATCAATCTTGTTAGAGTTCTATTGGTTTTATCAGTCTTTTCAAAGAACCAATATCTGGCTTTAATTATCCTTTCAGTTATATGTTTGTTTTCTATATCAATGCTTTCTGTTCTTAACTCTATTATTTCCTTCCATCTACCTTAATTTGCTTTTCTTTTCCTAACTTATAAATTGAGTTTAAGCTTTTCTTCCTTTCTGAGTTGATGGTTACAGGTAATAAATTTCTCTTGTAGAAATGCTTGGCCTTCATTCCATGAGTTTTGATGTGTAGAATTTTTAAGTCATTTTGCTAAAATTTTCTAATTTTCATTATGATGTCTTCACTGACCCATGAGTTTTTCCAGAAGTACATTGCTGAATTTCCAAATGTATGGAGATTTTCTAGTTACAGTTTTGTTGCTAATTTCTAATGTTTATTGAATTCATAGTTATATCAATTCCAATCCTTCAAAGTTTGTTGATATTGCTGTTTAGCACTGTATATGGCAAAATTTTTGTAGATGTTCAACGGGGGCTTGAAATGAATTTTTATTATATAGTGTTTGCATTCATTGTCCTAAACATGTCTGTTATGTCAAGTTTGTCAATTCGTTTTCATCTTATATGTCCTTACTGGGATTTTTTGGCCTACCTGTTTTATAAATTCTGAGGAAGAAGTATTAAAATATCCCACCATGAATGTAAATTTGCCTGTTTCTCCTTCAATTCTGTCCACTCTTGATTTCTGCATTTTGAGCTTATATCCGTAAATGCACACAAATTTATATCTATATTTTATTGGTAAACTGAGTCATTTGTTACAACAAAATGAGCCTCTTTATCTCTCTTTGTCTACTTTATTTGATATAACACAACTACACCCATTTTCTTTTGCTTAGTATTGGCATGTGATATCATTTGCATCCTTTTATGTTCAACTTTCCTGTATCTTATATTTTCAGTGTGTACAGTTGAGTGTTGTTTCTTGATCCAGTCTGACAAACTTTTAGCATTTCAGAATTACCAAGTTGGACAATATTTGTTTGTTAAATGGAACATTTGGTCCGTTTATATTTAGGAATAATTTACATGTTGTTTTAAATCTGTCATCCTACTCTTTTTTATTGTCCAACCAATTCGGTGTTCTTTTTTTTTTCTTTTCTTGTTTTTCCTTGTTTCCTTGTTTATTGGTTACTTTTGTTATTCCTATTTAGGCTTTCCTATTGTAGTTTGAACACACGTCCTCCTGCTATTTGTTAGTGGCTCCCCAGAAAACAACACGAACTCTTGGCTTATCACACTGATGTGTTAATCAGCTGCTTTAACTGTTCTCCAAGACAACACAAAGACCTCATAACACTTTTTCACTCCATGTATATCCCTCCTCATTTAAATGTTATTTTTGCTTGTATTTCTGTTTAGCTTTTTCATCTCCACAACACACTATTAATATTGTTTTATATAGCCAACATTTACTTAGAATTGTGCATGTGTTTGCCATTTTTGTTTTTCTTTATTCATTCTTGCATCTCCAGCTTTCCCTCTGGGATCACGTTCCTTCAGCTTGAAAAACATCTTCATTTAGGGCAAGGCACGTGTTGGCCTATTCTCTGTTTTAGTTTGTCTGAAAATTCTGTGTCACATTCATTCTTGCAGTTAGTGGGGAAGAAATGACATATATCTTGATTTAAAAAAATGGATAAATTTCTAACATTTACTTTTTAGGGCTATGTGAGAAGACATAATGGTAGAAAGGCTAGGAACCAAGAAAATCCTTGGCTCCATGTGTTTTCCCCTTATGCTGTCTTGAATTTGTCACCTCATTGGCTATACTGCCTGAAATTCCACCAGTGCCTTCTATTTGGTTTACCAGATCTCTCTCTCAAAGCAGAAAAACCCACAGTGGCATGAGGAGGCCAAGGCATGAATGCATACTTAGTTTAACTAGATTGTTCTCTTTCTAACCCCCTATGGGACCCAGTCCTACTCAAAACATAAAATTGTTCAGGGAAGGATGAGAAAGACTAGTTCTTTGGGAGAATTTCTCCCAAAAAATCAGGTTAGGGAGGGCCACAGAATAGAGCGTTCAGGAGAGCCTGGGCAGTGAGGCAGGTCAAGGACAAAGGTCAACTCCATTGCACTCAGACCAAGGAGGACAAGGCATTGGTTCTGTTCAAACTTGAGATGTGAGTCCCCCAGAAGGCAGCTTTAGGGCCTCCTGAACACACAGATTGTTTACCTCCACCAACCCAGGTCTCCTGAGGACTTGACCTTCCCCACAGGCAGGACCTCCAGGGCGCTGACGCCACCCTCACAGGTGTTAGCAAATTTCTCTTCGAAGGGCAGCTGGAGCTGTGGAGTGCAGGGCAGGCCCTGAGAACAGAGAGACACAGTTTCAGACTCGAAGCAAGTTGATATAGTTTATCTTGACTATGTCCTTTGCCAAAACCAGCTCCTATTCAAACACTGTGCCCATTATCTGAAAACCAGGTCACTGGGAGGTAGGTCCAAAGAAGGTGATGGTTATATTGCTTTTTTTTCCTTTGGCTCTTGGAACAACTGGATGTGGCAGATCACAGCGCACTTTAGAGAAAGGAAAGGAAGGGAAAGGAGAGCGGGTCATGCCCCGCACACCCCCATGAGAGACAGGGCCACCGGAGTTAGCAGCTCAGACTCCGGGCCATTGTAACCTCTCTGGCTAACAAAGGGGCCACAGGATGAGGAAATTAACCAGTCCCACTTCCCTGAGGGCTGTGCGGGGGCACGTGGCCCTGGGCAGGGGAGCAGGGTCTGGGTACCAGGAGAGAACCCTGGCCAGGCTGTCCGCAGAACCCCCTCATGTTGCAAGCCCCACTGGGGGAGAAAGGCAGCCTAGTCAGCCCTCAGGAGCTGAACATTCCACTTCTAGCACCTTCAAAGCATCCCTGGAGCCTGGAATAAGAGAACATAGATATTAGAGCAGAGACTTCTCACGGACCCTGAGCTAAGCCATCAGTTGAAAAACATGGGAAAATAAAAAGATCAGCTTACATCCTGCTTTGAGAGGGAAAAAGCAAAAATAAAAAATAAAGCATTGCACTCATTTGCTTACATGTTTAAGAACACAGAAAATAGCCATTATATCCCTCTAGTAATCAATAAAATGTTTCCATTCTATTGGGCTCGATCAAAAAACGAATCTTTAATGGTGAGATTGTAAGCATCAGCAGGTATGCAGGGGATTTTGGGGGGAGTCAGTGAGCCCATCCAATGTCCTGGGCCGCCTCCATGAGGACCCCTGGTTCCCCAGCATGGGCTAGAACAGAGGATGGAGCCTTCTGGTTCCTACTCCATGTTCGGGTCTCTGAACCTCCTTCCCTGCCCATGACCAAAGTCTCAGTGCCTTCCAGACCTTCTCATTCCTAAGACCCAGACTTCCTCGGCCACCTTAAGGTTCGTCCTGCTCAGACCACAGTGGGTCAGCATGGCCTGGTCATGCACTCCCTGAGGTTCAGAGGTTCAAGGTGCAGTGGGACTGGGCTCTAGACAACGCCGTCTCCCCAGGAAATGCAGCGCTGCTGCCACCTGACTCTCTCAAAGATATTTTTTGTCTCTTGAGTATAATAGCATCTGTTAAAATGCTCGACAAACACAGGTTTTTGGTTTTCCCATTCTGGGTTTAAAAAATACATTAAAATCTAAAAAAAACAAGGGCGCCTGGGTGGCTCAGTGGGTTAAGTGGCTGCCTTCGGCTCGGGTCATGATCCCAGGGTCCTGGGATCGAGCCCCGCATCGGGCTCCCTGCTCAGCAGAGACCCTGCTTCTCTCTCTTCTTCTGCCTGCCACTCTCCCTACTCGTGCTTTCTCCCTCTGTCACATAAATAAATAAAATCTTTTTTAAAAAAAAATCTAAAAAACAACTTATAGAAGTATAAGGTACACGCAGAAAGTATACAAGTCGTAAGCGGACAGTTATCACAAAGTGAATGTAACCATCATCCAGCCCAAGAAATAGAACAGGAAGCTGCAGCTAAATCCACAGCTAAACACAGTTTGGACATCTTGCCACGGGCCAGACGGGATTGTCATGCCCTTGTGCTATGTACTCTCAGACTCCTTTTCTGACACGTCCTGAAAGGGTTTAAAATTCTTGTACAGTACTGTCTTTGGCTGTGATCTAACCGCACAGAGATCTTCTCTTGCACCAGACTGAGGGCTTCTACAAGGCGGGATCCCAGTTATCGGTTAGGTACTTGGGAGGTACAGTTTGAGTGACCGAATGAATCCAGCCCTGGGCACATGGGTGTCCCAGGCCAGGGTCTGAGGCTCTTAGGCCTCATCTGTCCTTTACAGATGTCACAGGAGGCAGGACAGTGGACCAGGTTTCCTACTCAAACACTAGAGCGTTATTCTCTCTACCCTACAGAGACAGCGTCGGGATGTGCCGGGATGTAGGAAGTAGTAATCCAGCTCATCGATTCATGCAACAAACATGCATTAAACATTCACATTGATCCAGGAAAGACACATAAGGCAGATGGCGTCTCCGACCTCAGGAAGAAAGCTCAGGCACTCGACATGTCAGGAAGTAGCAAGGAAATCCTCATAGAATTTGGGGTTCTGCTTCACCCTGCCCCAGTCAGGCTCTCCCCAGGAAGAGGGGGCTGAGGAAGCTGACCCAGTGGCAGATAGAGAGGGCCTTCACCAGCTGTCTTTGCTCCTCCGCAGGCCCCGCTATCCCGGTGGGCGTGGACGTGCAGGTGGAGAGCCTGGACAGCATCTCGGAGGTAGACATGGTACGCAGCGCCCTCGGCCGGGGCAGCCTCGGGGGCGGGCTTCCGAGGTTAAGGTTCTGTGAGCGCCTGTGGCTGGTGCGGCTGTGCGGGGGCGGGCTGTGCCTGGGTGGGCAGAGCCAGGGCTGCAGGGGATAGACCTGGGGCCTGGAAGTTGGCTCAGGTGCCGGGAAACCTAGAGCAGGGGTTCTGAGCAGGATGGGTCAAAGTAACTCGGGGAGTTGGTTAAATGCAGATTCCTGGGGGCCACCGGAGACTTCCTGAATCAGTCTCTGGGGGTGAGGCCCAGCCCCTTCCATTCTGGACACAGCCCTCACATGATGGGACTGGTCAGATGAACCCCACTTGGAGGAGCATGGGAGGTGGACATTCTCAGGCAGAAATCTTGCCATTCCCTGCTCGCCAGTGCCCGCCTTGAGCATGGCTCACCTGTGCAATCCTTGCCAGGGTCCACCAAGATCAGGCAGTAAGGGAAGGCTTGTGAAGAAGCCTTGTTTTGGTGAGACCCGACTGACAGATAAGAAGGAAACTGTGTGGGGAGGGCCAGAGCAAGAGCGGGAAGGGCCCCCCCC
>CM052802.1:63142388-63197080 GCA_028533885.1 Nasua narica
TCGAGGCATCAACGATGCAAACGAGGAGACACCACTTAACAGAATGAGCTTTCAGGCTGAAATTACAGCCCATACGCAGCTGCCCAAGCCTTCATCCATTCCTTGCCCAACCCCCCACCCTCAATTTTTCCATCCTGCAAATATTTATTGCACACCTACTGTGTGCCTTACCAGGCACCGAGTTAGGGCCTGGGGGGCTCAATGGCACGCAGGACACAGTTCTGCCTTCAATGATTCTGCAAGACCCACGATCGAAACTTAAACGGGACACTGGACTGTGCGGGTTTCTCCCAGCGCCCGCTCACCTGAAACTGAATTCTTAGCCAATAGGAAATGAGCCCCGTGTGCGCAAGGCTGGGTGGGAGAGAGCAGGGCGCCGGGGTAACCCGCTCCCGTGGCCCCCACGCCAGGCTGACCGTCCGCCTCACAGCTGCAGGTTTCGCTCGCGGCCCCTGAGTGAGGGGCTGCTCACCGCGCTGGGCTCCCGCCCCACCTCCCACCTACACAGCAACCAGCCGTTCTCTTGGCCGCCGTAGCGGCTCCGCGGGGTGGGGGGCAGCCGCCGTCCGGCGGCTGAGCCTCAGGCGTCCGTTGCTGTGATTGATGACCGGTGGATTGTAAGAAAGGCAGCTTTCTAAGCACGTTTGTCCGGTGTCACCTCGGGCTCCCGCAGGACTTCACCATGACCCTGTACCTGCGGCATTACTGGAAGGACGAGAGGCTGGCCTTTCCCAGCACCAGCAACAAGAGCATGACCTTTGATGGCCGGCTGGTAAAGAAGATCTGGGTCCCCGACGTCTTCTTCGTTCACTCCAAACGGTCATTCACCCATGACACCACCACCGACAACATCATGCTGCGGGTGTTTCCGGACGGGCACGTGCTGTACAGCATGAGGTAACGGCCCCGGGCTCTTGGTCTGATGCCATGCTCCTATGTATGGTCAGCCTCGTTGGCCGTGAAGAGTCGGCCAAGTGGTTGGGCCTCTGGGCTGTACAGATGGCAGGAGCCTCCCCATGACTGTTAGAAGTCTCTGAGGATGGAATGGTCACCCTAGGAGCCAGCGACTTCCCTGCCACTGGGGGGCTTAAGCTCGTGTTAGGAAACTAGGTAGGCCTGAGTGAGTTGAGGGAGCCAATGACCTTCTAGGCACCTTCCAGCCCCAACAGACTATGATTCTAGTTTATTGGTAATAGAGATTAAAAAAGGCAATGAGAGCTGCTATTTATTGAGTGCTATCGCAGACTGGCTTCTGGGCTAATGAGAGATTATTCCACATCTTCTTGACCTGCTTGTACAGTTCACCAGGACTCGATGCTAATAGCCTTGGGGTGGCAGGTGGGGGATGGTAAACTCTCAGGCATCTCTGGGGGAGGCAGCCCACGGGCTGAGGGCCACAAGCGTGCAGGTGTGTGCCCCTGACAGCCAACACCCTCAGCGGCCCAGAGGCCCAGCAGAGCACTGAGAACACATCCTGAGGAAGACAGGACTCTAAAAGTCAGGGTCTTGCAGCGTAGAGACTGGGTTTCCAAGCTTCTGAAGTGGGTGTGAGAAGGCAGGTGCTCTTGGTCGTGTCCATGTTCTTCTTACTCTGGGCAGGCGTATGAACCAAGAACTCAGTGCATGAGCCAACATGCTTGTTTGGGTTACCTAGGATTACGGTCACTGCCATGTGCAACATGGACTTCAGCCACTTTCCTCTGGACTCCCAGACCTGCTCTTTGGAGCTGGAAAGCTGTAAGTACCAGTGTTCCTAAAGACCAATCTCCATCTCGTTCCCGCTCCAATCTTCGTGCTATTTTCGTAACCGTGAGACTGACTACTGCCTGCCAGTGTTAAGGCCAGTTTACTCCGAGGCTGGTGTAGGATTTCCCTGTGGCTTCAGCCACCTCCGAAGCAAAGGAGTCAAATTAACTTATTTTCTTCTCCCCAAAGATGCATATACAGATGAAGATCTGATGCTGTATTGGAAGAATGGGGATGAATCCCTGAAAACCGATGAGAAGATCTCCCTGTCCCAGTTTCTGATTCAGAAATTTCACACCACTTCCAGACTGGCCTTCTACAGCAGCACTGGTAGCTAATGTTTGCCACGTTCTGATCCAAATGTGGAAGAAAAATACATTAGAACCCTCTAGCCTAGGGACTCCTGGGTGGCTCAGTAGTTAGTCGTCTGCCTTCGGCTCAGGTCATGATCCCAGGGTTCTGGGACTGAGCCCTAAATCAGGCTTCCCAGCAGGAAGTCTGCTTCTCCCTCTCCCGCTCCCCCTGCTTGTGTTCCCTCTCTCGCCTGTGTCTCTCTCTGTCAAATAAATAAATAAAATCTTAAAAAAAAGGAACCCTCCAGCCTTGAACTTTCCCGTCAATGAAAATGAATCTAAGTAATGCATAATTCTGCAAAACATAAGCAACACTGAGAAGCAAAGATTTAAAAACTTGCTGTCCTCTGAAATCCCATGGCCAGAGCCAACCACTCCTAATAATTTACCACACATCCTTGTGAACTCCTTGATTTAATGATGTAATCGTATAGAAGTGAGGTCCTGTTTGTAGTCTGATTTGTTTGACTTAATGATAAGGACGATAGTGTTCTGAGGAAATGTATCTCTTACCTATATTTAAATCTATCAATTTATTTATTTACGTACTCATTTACTTACTTTAGTGGGGAGAGGGGCAGCGGGAGAGGGAGAGGGAGAGAATCCCAAGCAAACTCCCCGCTAAGCGTGGAGCCCGATGTGGGGTTCCACCCCACGACCCTGAGATCATGACCTGAGCTGAAATCAAGAGTCCTGGACACATCACTGACTGAGCCACCCAGGTGCCCCTATAGATCTATTTTTTTTTTTTAAAGATTTTATTTATTTATTTATTAGGAAAGAGTGAGAGAGAACATGAGAAGGGAGAAGATCAGAGTGAGAAGCAGACTCCCCATGGAGCTGGGAGCCCGATGTGGGACTCGATCCCAGGACTCCGGGATCATGACCTGAGCCGAAGGCAGTTGCTTAACCAACTGAGCCACCCAGGCGCCCCCCTATAGATCTATTTTTAATGTTTAGTGTAACTCATCCCGGACCCTCGGATGTATTTGCAGTTTAGGAGGATGCCTTTGGTTCTCTAGTCCCACCGTTAGCTCTTGTCATTTCCGAGGGCTGTCATAATACACACAAAGTGGGAACCTGAAGCAACAGGAGCATATTTGCCCATAGTTCTGAAGGCCAGAAAGCTGTGGGGCCACGCTCCCTGCTTGGGCTGTAGGGAGGAACCCTTCCTCGTCTCTCACTAGTTTCTGGTGGGTCCTGCATTGCTCTAATGCCTATCTCTGCCGTCACGTGGCATTCTCCCTGTGTCCCTCTCTGTGTCCTCACATGCTGCCATTCCTGTGTCTGTGTCATGGAATTTCCCTCCTCTGTAAGGCTACCAGTCATTGGATTATGGCCCACCCTAATCCAATATGCCCTCATCTCATCTTGGTTCAATGGGCAAAGACCCTATTCCTAAAGAAGGTCACATTCACAGAAAGTGGGAGTTAGGACTTCAGCATATCTCTCTGAGGGACACAGTTTGCCCTCAGAGGGCTACATGACAACTCTGCAGTAGCTACAAGACCCTAAGGGACTTCTCACTTCATTCCCCCTTGTCCGCATGCCGGGAAGCCCAGGCCCTTCCGGAGGGACCTTTATTGCCCCCGCACGGCCGCCATCTATCTCCCTGTCTCCCTGCCCCCACCCAGAACTCCCTGCCCCCAACATCAAACACCGACAAAGACCGAGACTCAGTCAAGGTGGTGTGAGTGTCCGGACTGCCCGAGCGGGCTTCGCTTCATGCCCATGGGGCTCGTCCTCATCCCACTCTTCCCTCCTCCGCTGGTACGGATTGCCGCCCAATCCTCTTTTCTCATCTCTTCTTGGCAAGTTCAAACCCACTCTCTTTCTGAAACCATTCTTAAGAATGTCTTCTATAACTTTTTACTATATGTCACTGTTTTGGGTTCTTTATATGAATTAATAATTTCTACCCAACAAGCCTATGGTATAGTTATTACTATGCCCGATTTACAGATGAGAAAACCGAGACTCAGAAGGATTAAGTTGCTTATTGAAGTCGCACGGCTAGTAAGTGGCCAGATAATTTGTCTTAGTCACTACGTGTACTCCTCTTAGATATTTCCTGTATTGAAATGGAAGCTGGTTTGTTTGCGTGTCTTGTCCCTGCTCCTTTCTGGAGTCCAGATTAAAGTGCATCTTCCTCCCCCATCATTTACTATCGACCAACAAGCAGGCTTATCATCCCCCACCCCCACCGGGGCTGCGATCTCCCCACAGGGTGCTCTGTTTGGAACATAGAGTGTACATTTTTGAAACTCTTGGTTCCCTCCTACTGTTTCCAAGGCAACTCTCCCTGGTTTTCTTAGAAGGAAAAGATAGCCGAATAGTCCTTAACAGAATGAAGGCAACTCTCAGCCCTTCCAGAAAGGCCCTGTACAAACCTAAGGAACAATATGATTTGCTTCATGGGTACCAATTTAAGTAGGGAAAATAAAGCTGAGATGATGGGGCAAAGGTTGTGGGATGAATGAATGATCAGGAGTTTCTTTTATATCTGCAGATCCCTGTCTATTTACCCACTCCACTAAAAGCCCTTAGCTAATTCACACAATCGAGGAACCTACATAGTAACCATGTGTCAAGCTTGTCTGGACCCCATCCTATCATTCCAGCCTTTCCCTATTGATCCAGCTCTCCCCTTACCTGACTCGGTAGTAACATTCCACACCAGCCAAGTAGCCTTTGTTCTCTCAGCAGTGTTTTTCTGGGGGCAGCCTGAGTGATCGTCCCAGGCTGGGGCCACCCAGGCGCCCTGACCTTGACATTTATATTGTCCTTGACACCATCTTTGGTCCCACTGGTTGGGTATCGATCTTGTGGCCCATTCGACACCTTACCATTTTAGTCCTTATGGACACACATCCATCCCGTGATATATGTGGAGACAGGCTGAGCTGACCAATCTATGACAAAGGGGACAGTGACGAGAGCCTAGAGCCCAGCTCTGCCGGCTCCTGCCTCAGTGGTATTGGCCTCAACAAACTGGAACCAGTCCCACTTCTTAGCCTCCCGAGCAGTGAGTCCTCAGGAAATATGGTTGTGGGTTGCAAATAACAAACACCAAACAAGTAACTACACCTAGATTAGATCTCTCTTTCTACCTTTCCCCAAAATGTTAGGGGAGGAGAAGAGAAGTTAGGTGATATTGAATAAAACAGTACACACATTAGATAGTGGCAAGATACTTATTGATAGGAGAGAGGGCTTAGATATTAGAAGGGAGATGTGTTATAGTGAGTCAGTGGATCGTTCACTTTCTCCTGAAGATGAGAGCAATGGGCGGGGGGGCGGGCAGTTCCCCCAGGGAAAGAGTTTGTTCTTGCCTCTCGAACTGAGCCTCACTGGCTTCTTTCTGCGTCCCCCAGGCTGGTACAACCGTCTGTACATTAACTTCACGTTGCGACGCCACATCTTCTTCTTCTTGCTGCAAACCTACTTCCCCGCCACCCTGATGGTCATGCTGTCCTGGGTGTCCTTCTGGATCGACCGCAGAGCTGTGCCCGCCAGAGTTTCCCTGGGTAAGAGCGTGTGCTGGGGTGTGGGTGGGTGCTTGCTTTTCTCGGCTGGTCACTATAAAGAGAAAAGGTAAAATCAGCCTGCAGAGTTCCTAACTGATGGGCTGCCAGAGCGAGAAGGAGCCAACTTTCCTCCTGCTCGCTGCCTTCACGGTCTGCACGCTACGCTCCGTTTCCTAGACTACTTCATGAAAACCACAGGGAGCTGAAACTAGGTCAACTTTGCTCCTATCACTTCAGAAAAATAGAGCCTGTTGGGGGGATGGACTTCCCCCACCAGCAGTCTTAGAGGTCAGTACTTCGATAAATAAGACGGTTCTGCAAATGCCAAAACCTTATTCTATAAACACAAAAGTTATGTTTGTTGGCCTTGGTTGGACAGACTGAGAGTTTGAAGGCTGGGCGGGGGTTAGGGGATTTTGGGGAGGGAGAGAGGGCTGTACTCCCTGGGGTTGTGGTTTTAGTCCTTGAAGACCCAAAATTCCAGAGGGAACGTTAATGGCTCGTCATTGCCAATTTGGAGGAAATCAGCTTGGGCTCCAAGACATGTTGAGGGTTTAACCGAGCAAGGCACAATGGAGCAGCTAGCATGACAGGCCCCCTGTCATGAAGACAGGAATTTCCAGTCTTCAGAGACTGAGTACATGTGACTCGGACAGGGAATGAGGCCATTCCTTGCAGAGTGGGCAGTTTCCTTCAGGGGTGTCCTTCCGTCACAGTTTCACATTCCACATCTGACGGGGGACCTTTGGCAAGCACTGCTGATCCGAGTAGCCTCATCACCCACACCCGGGCCCCGAGGGGGCTGACAGGCAAAAGAGACCAGCAGCCCTGAGCTGGCCAGGAGGGGAGCCGCCTGCCGCTTGTGGAGCAGATCCGAGTCCTGGACGCTTCCTTGCCCCGGTGGATCTCTCGCTGGGTTTCAGACAGGGAGGATGTAAAACGGTGACTCTGTGACACGTGGGGGCGGGGGACACTGGGGTACCCTCGTCAGCGGCTGACCTAACGCAGCCTGTTCGCAGGAATCACCACCGTGCTGACCATGTCCACCATCATCACGGGTGTGAACGCCTCCATGCCCCGTGTCTCCTACATCAAGGCGGTGGACATCTACTTGTGGGTCAGCTTCGTGTTCGTGTTCCTGTCGGTGCTGGAGTACGCAGCCGTCAACTACCTGACCACCGTGCAGGAGCGCAAGGAGCGCAAGCTGCGTGAGAAGGCGAGACAAGCTTCCTTCACCTCCTTGTGGGAGCCCGGGCTCCTAGTTCTATGAGGATGGCGGGGCAGAGGAGGGCTTCTAGAGAAGGGCAGGTTTGCGCAGAATGGGGGAGGATCTATTTTAGAATAGGTTCTAGCTTCTACCCCCAAGGATCCCAGAAGGCAGAAAGTCTTTAGACCAAGACTAGGGATAGGAAGACTTGGGGTCTCAGGTCCAACTTTGCCGCTTACGCTGGGTCTCTATTTCCTCATCTGTCAAAAAGGTAGAGAGGAACCCTCACCTCGCCTTCCTCCTGGGTTTGTTGCAAGGATTATGTGAGGTAATGTGTGCAAAAGTTGTCTCGCGACTACAGGGTTCTAAACAGACATAAGGTATCACTATTACTATTGGACATGGTTAGAGAAGGTGCCTCCGAGTCCTATGACCAGACTAGGGGAGAGTTCTAGAATTAAGAACTCCTGTATATATCTGTACTCTGACCCAGTGAAAATTCAGGTATATACAACTTTAGCCTTTAGACTCTTTGGAAGTACTATGCTATCTGTACCATACTGCGCTATCCTATACTAACCTATGTTAGTTATGAGAGACACTACAAATGGGGAATTTGGGCAATATGTGTGGGCCTTTGACACAAAGTCCATTCCATTCATATTCAGACTCTTCTTAATCACAGTAAGAAATAAAATGCCAACTTGTTACCAAATCATTGGTCACCATTGCACTAATCAAAATGGGTGTTCAGCTAGAAGGTATAAAGATCAGGGGACATGAAAATCCCACATTTATGCACATCTAGGTGGGTGGCAGCTCCTTAACATAAGGAAGCTTTAAATTTTAGGAAAAGAGGATGTGTTGCCTTTTCAAAATCAGTCTTTCAATGCCCACATGATACCTAAATATATTATGGTAAGCCTATATATATATTTCTAAATATATTCTAAATATTCTACATATATTCTAAATATTTCTACACTGTCTCCAAACAGGCTAGATTGTTTAAGAATTTGTTTTTTAAATTCTATTCAAACCTTTTTTACTTTAGCATTTGAGTATGCATTCAAATTTCCAATAATCAGCACATTGGTCCATTGCTTTTGGATTATATTCAAACACTTTTGATTTATAAGCCAATGAACTTTCCCATCTAGAGCTGTTGGAAAAATAGCAAACTTTCACCTGACAAGTATGGGCCCATGAATTGTTAACTGGTGCCAGCTGGATGCCCACTCTTCGCTGACTCAAATCGAATTGTGAGGGGAAGTGAAACCACTTCCTTCCACCCAACTTACAATTTCTTAGAAACATTTTCATACTTGCAGAAGCAAGTACATCCATAGACTCTGTACTTACACCTAACACTGTTACCATTTTGCCATTTTTTTTTCTGTGAGCTCTTTCTCCACCATATCAATGTCTTTTTGTCCGTGCAGTTGGACCATTAAAAATGCCTTGCAGGCACCGTGAACTTTTATGCTTGAATGTAACCCTGTAGAATAAGGACACTCTCCTCCTTAATCATCTTTTGATTCCTGCACAAAGAGGTGGAGACCCACAATTGGAATCAGAATGTATGGATTTATTATTTTTTTAAATATATATATATTTTTAAAGATTTATTTTATTTAATTGAGACAGAGAGAGAGAGAGAATGAAAGAGGAGAGGCAGAGGGAGAAGCAGGCTCCTCTCAGAGCAGGGAGCCTGATGTGGGACTCGATCCCGGGACTCCAGGATCATGACCTGAGCCGTAGGCAGTCGCTCAACCAACTGAACCACCCAGGTGCCCCAAATATATTTTTAAAAGATTTCTGTTTATTTATTTATTTGAGAGAGAGCGAGAGAGCGGAGGGAGGAGCAGAGGGAGAGGGAGAGAATCTCAAGCAGACTCTGAGCTGAGCCTGGAGCCCGACGTGGGGCTCAATCCCACCACCCTGAGATCATGACCTGAGCTGAAATCAAAAGTCGGAGGCGTAACTGACTGAGCCACCCAGGCGCCCGCAGAAGGCGTGGGTTTAAGGTCCTGACTCTGACACCAGCTGTGTAATCTCAGGAGAATTGTATAGCATCACTGGGTCTTAGTTTGTGCCTTTGCAATTGAGGGCGTTTAGACTAAATCAGTGATTCTGGACCCTCACTGCATGGTAGAATCACCTGGGGAGCTTCCAATTAATTAGCTGAGAGTGAAGCATTGATGTGGCCATTTTAAAGAGTGCCCCAGGTGATTCTAGTATGCAGAGAATTCTAATGTGTAGAGAATCACTGGACTGTGTGGTCTCTGGAGATCCTTCTAGTTCTGCCTTTCTTTTCTTTTTTAAGATTTTATTTATTTATTTATTTATTTATTTATTTATTTATTTATTTGACAGAGAGAGAGATCACAAGTAGGCAGAGAGACAGACAGAGAGAGAGGGGGAAGCAGCCTTCCCGCTGAGCAGAGACTCGAGATGAGGGACTCGATCCCAGGACCCTGAGATCATGACCTGAGCCGAAGGCAGAGGCTTTAACCCACTGAGCCACCCAGGCGCCCTATTTCTACCTTTCTGTGGTTCTGAGTAGCCATGGGGCTTGCTCCGGGCCCAGGCCACCACTTCAGCCCCTCCGTAAGGCCAAAACATGACTGACACCTTCCTTGTGTTTGCTGCCTGCAGTTTCCGTGCATGTCTGGGATGCTTCACTCAAAAACCATGATGCTGGATGGAAGCTACAGTGAGTCTGAGGCCAACAGCCTCGCCGGGTACCCGAGAAGCCATATTCTGACAGAAGAAGAGAGACAAGACAAAATAGTGGTCCACCTGGCTCTGAGCAATGAACTCAACTCCTCCAGGAAGAAGGGGCTTCTGAAGGGTCACATAAGTCTTCGCATCTTCCAGAACACACACGCCATTGACAAATACTCTAGATTGATATTTCCTGCCTCCTACATATTTTTCAACTTAATTTATTGGTCAGTGTTTTCCTAGGGGCCCTGAGGCTGTGCTTGGGAAAGGACATAGATATCCATGGGGCCTGGCCAGCTGTCTGCACATGGACCCGCTGGCCACGCCCCCTTCACCAGACGGAGCCGTAACTCCTAGACCACAATGGCAGCGCCCCCTTCCAGAGGGGGCCCTCCAGCTGCCCTTCCCCTGACCGCATGGGTTTGCTCCTCATTAATGCTGTGTTCTGTGTCCTAATTCATGCCTCTCTGGGACTTCTTCTGTTCTTGTGTGTAAACAGGTTCATAAGAGCCCCCCCCCCCCATAAAAAATGACTCAAATACCTCCTAGATATTCTGAGACCCTAATGAAGCCTAGAATTCAGTTGGGAAGGGACAAGGAAGATAAAAGGGCAAGTTTAGGGGCTTTTGGGGTAGGAGATGGGAAGTAGGATTCAAAAGAAGAATAAAAAAAAAATCTGTAAACCCATACCACTAGATTAAGTGCCTACCTAGGAAGGGAAAACAAGCTCAGATCCCAGATAGGAAACGAGACCTGGGTGAGTCTGGCAACTCTTGTGATTTTGCAATCCATTGAACCATTCATTCAATATCGAGTCCCCACCCTGTGCCAGGTCCTGTGGAGATGAACAAACAGAAGTCTCTTCTTAGAGAACTTCTCTAAGCTGTTCTGGGGAGTAGAAAAGGAATGCCCAGCTCAGATGTCTTGCTTAATAAAAGAAGTTGTTCTACTCTTTCCCTCTACCTACTGCCCCTTCCACCTTCCTGCCTAGGTTCCGGGTGTCTGGTCCTTTGGTCACGAGTGTACAAATGGTACAGCAAAAGAGAAGCTAACCCTGACTCAGGTCAGATGAGCTCTGGCCGGTGGAGTCTGCTCCACAGCTCCTGCCTCCCGGGACTTTTTCATTCCTGAGGATTAGAGCCCTGGTGGGTACCAGAGCCTCCCGAAGCTTCAGGTCAGGGGCCCGTAGATCCCTGATCCTCTCCCCCCTCGCCACACCTGCCGTCCAGTTGCCCTGTGCATCCCAGCTTTTCCACTCCTTCTTGTTGGCAGTCCCCCTACACACTCCCTCTGTTCCCATACCTTGTGTGATCACGGTCCCAGACACACCCTTGCTTCACCACCCCATTGCCCACGTGGAGGACCAGGCTCCCCTCTCTGGCTACCAGCCCTGATCCGAACTGGGCCTGCAGCCCGCCAGCCCAGAGCTGGGATGATCAGGGCAGAGATTTGAGGAGATCAACTCTCAGCACGACAGACTCCGGGCAACAATGCGACAGAGGTTATCTTGGGCAGCAGGTAGTTTGGGAGGTTCCCAAGACCACTCTTGGGGTTAATAATTAACTAGGAGGACTCTCAGAACTCAGAAAAGCCATTAAACTCACAGTTATGGTGTAACGTGGCAAAAGGATACAGATTAAAGTCAGCAAAGGAAAGCAGCCTTCACGGCAGGGCGCAGGAGAAACCAGGCAGAGAATGTCCAACCGTTCTCACCCAGTACAACTGTGCAGTTAGTGCTGCTGTCTCCCAGCAGTGATGTGCGACAATGTGCATGGAGTATTGCCATCCGGGGGAACATACCCACGTCCATCAAGGTGTGCAGAGTTTTTATCAGGGGGTGGCCATGTTCATACAGCTAACTGCTTGCCTGGCTCAGCTTAGTTTCTAGCCCTTCTGGAGGCTGAGCTGACAACTCTTAGCCTAAGGCCTCCACCATAAATCACATCATCCGTATACACTATCTGGTATGGCCCAAGGCTTCCAGCTAAACGAAGATCCTCCTATTAGAGCCTCTTCTAAGCGCTTAGAAATAATCTCCCAGGAGCTGAGACCATGGCCCAAACCTTTTCTTTTGTCCAGGCTGATAGTTTACTGCACAGCAATCTTTGCCAATTGTTTATTGGTGATGTTGATTGCTGTGCTGCTATTATAGATCCATGCAATAGCATATTAAAGCATCTGGGCACCAGGATGTCTGGATCGAGAATACGAGATAGTCCAGCTGTCGGAGAGGGGACTGGTAGAGAACAGGATATAAGAATATCTACGAGGTAAAAAAGTTTTAAGCGCTACCGTAGTGGTTCAAAGTTTAATGGGGGTTCTGAGGAAAGAAAGAACAATTTCCAGTGGGAAGACTGGATCTCGTGGAGAAAACGGCCCCCGAGGTGGCCCTTAAAGATTGGAGATTTCTAGAAGCTATACATGCTAGACACACATGTAGGAAAGTACATGCTGTCTGACTCTTCATTGCAGTTCAGGTAATGATCTCAGGGTCGTGAGATGGAACCCTGCATCAGGCTCTGCACTCAGCAGGGAGGCTGCTTGAGATTCTTTCTCTCCTTCCTCCTCTGTCCCTCCCCCCACCTCACCCTCCACTTCTGCTCTTTCCCCACCTCTCTAAAAAAAAGAAAAAAGAAAGAAGAAAAATGCATTCTAGATCTGTGCTGTCCAATATGGTAGCCACTAGCCATGTACTTATTTAAATTTAAGTAAAATAAAATTAAAAATGCATTCATCACATTTCAAGTGCTCTGTTTGATAGCCACATGTGGCTAGTGGCTGTCGTATTGGATAGTGCAGACCTATAGAATATGTCCACAAACACAGAAAGTTGTCATTAGATAGTGCTGTTGTAGATGAAAAGATCGACCTGAGCAAAGGCATGAGAAAGGCAGGAAAGTTTGGGGTTGCAGAGTATAGGGTTTGTGGGACAAGTCATCCCATTTTGACTGGATCGAAGGCTATGGGAAGAGGGGGTGAAAGACTAGCCCTTTCTACAACACTAGATGTCATGGCGGGTTCCCCAATACCAGTGCCAATGAGGACAGCTTACCCTCCATGGAGTTGTCTGGCCCCAAACTGCTGGATTTCCCAGCCTTGTGGACAGATGAAGGATGAAACTATGTAAACAAGGGTTATTGGATGGTACAGGGCATCTGGATTTGTTTAGAAATTTTTACTCTCTTTAAACTCTCCTAGGCCACAATGCGGCTCAAAGAAAGATAATTGTGTTGTCATTAAATATACTGTATTGCTATAGTTGTCTTCTTTAATTCCAATACTACTCTGCTTCTGACAACACTGTCTTCATAAATTACGGCTCATATTATATGGTGGCCCATTCACACTTAACAAAAATAAAGATGCATTTTAACCAGCTTAACTGGAGTTAATTGTATAGGAAACATATTCACGATCATAAACAGCATTTTTTCATGTGGAACCACGATGCAGTGACACCGCTGTATTTAGCACTGCCTTATTGCAGTGTAAAAGAGTCTGACTCTACTTGAGAAAAGGAGAAAGTTAAAGGAGGTAAAGAGGAGACAATAATAGGAGGACAAAAAAGGAACTAAGGAAATGTTGAGAACACAGAATGATTCACCCTAGAGGCAGGAAGACAGGAGTAAACATAATTGTTATCAGGGAGGCTTGAATGGTACTTTATTTCATTGAGTCTAAGGTACCAGCAGTGTGAGATGGACCCATATTTTATGTACCACTAAGAAAACATGCTACTAAGTAAATTATAGCATGCCAGTGATTATAAGGTGAATCCCGATTTCACCAATGTTAAATTATGAAAGATTATGCATGTTAGAATAAAAAATAGGTATTATACAAAAGCTGGTGATCGCATATACTCCTTTGACACCAGGGAGCCAACAGTTACTAGGCTCTTGTCTTTGGGGTCTTGTGCCTAGGTCAGGGGTGGGGTGATGGCAGATAAATAAGTGGGAGGGGCACCTGGGTGGCTCAGTCAGTTAAACATCTGCCTTTGGCTTAGGTCATGATCCCAGGGTCCCGGGATTGAGTCCTGCATCGGGCTCCCTGCTTAGTAGGGAGCCTGCTTCTCCTCTGCCTGCTCTGCCTGCAGACCTCCCTGCTTGTGTGTGGGCACACTCTCTCTCTCTGGCAAATCAATCAATCAATCAAAAAAATCTTTTTTAAAAAATGGAAAGTTAGAACTCTTCAAAGACATTTGATTTTGGTGCCATCTCTTTGTAAACATCTGTAGAAGGGAAAACCAGGAATTCAAAAAATGGAAAGCTGCATAGTTTAAGGAAACCAATGAGGTAGAAAAGGAATGATAATAATAGTGGAGAAGGTTCATGTGAGGTTCAGTTCTGTGTAAAAGCCACAGCCCACTTGCTGACATAACAGAGCCTAGGAAGCCAGGGGGAATAGCTATTCCATGTGGAGGGTGAGGAGTTTGGGACTTGCAGACAAGTAGAGATAGATGTGAATGAAAGTTGTAAATGTTAGTCTGGGGCTGGAAGGAGGTAAGGATTTGAGACTGCCCTCCTATGTGTGCTCAATGAATCTACCCAAGTGGATGGAAATCCGGGAGCAAAGCAGAAGAGAGGAGGTCCATAGACAAAAGCTTAGGAGTATATATTTAGGTGGGGAGAGAAGGACTGATCAGAGAAGTAGAAGGAGAACCAGAAGACTGTTGTGTCATGGAAAATGGAAAAAAGATGACTCTCAGATGGAGGAGGGCACAGCTGGGAGCAATAATAACCATAACAACTGATAAGGGTAAAGATTGAACAGACGCAGCAAGATGGAGGCCAGAGGCTCAGTGGGATCAAGTACACAGGTAGACGTTAAAGAAGAGGGACCCTTCTCTTACCTGTAAGTGATTTTGGTAGGTAGAAGGGGAAATGCTGCAAGAATTATGACTATTTATTATGGAAAGAATATTTTAGACTTGTTTTCTTGGAGGATTTAAAAATGACATGGTAGCTGGTTGAGGGTTATGGTCTCAGTGGTTAGTTCCCCAAACTATTCTATTGGACTTTAGGGGACTAGTCTGAAAACAGTGTTTATAACCTGGTCACCAGGTCTGTGGACAAGCAACAGTCTTGAGACTTGTGCCATCCTCTGTCCCTGCATGTATGGGACGGGCACCTCCAGGAGACAGTGTGTCCATTGCCTCTATTGCAAAAGATAGAGCAGATGTTAACCCAACCTCGTTGTATAAAGGGCCAAGTATTGAGTTCATTCTCTGTGTTTGGCACCATGGTGAGGATGGGGTATATGGTTCCCAACTCGATTCTCATGTAAACCCCACTGAGGTGGGAAGGATTGCCCCTACTACATACCCACTAAAGTGTGCAGCCTTCCATAACTGTATTCAACACATCTAGGTAGGTGGACTTCGTGTGAAACAATTATTTCCCATAGTATTTTCAGGAAAAAGGCAATTTCTTCCCTTGGTTACATGGACAGAGATGGGGTTGGAAAGAGTAGAAAGAAAACACAAACTGGTCTGAGCTGTGCTGAAACACGTTGGCATGGAGTCATCCCTACGCCCAGGCAGAAACTTGGAGTCAACTAGGACACACAGCTAGCTCTTGAGGCTAGAAGCTGGCCTATGGGACACATAGCTGTTCAGGGTCGTCAGGACAAAGCATTATAGGTTTCCACCACCTGTGCTGTTGCAGGGAAGGAAAAAATTTTCCTCGACCCTCTTAGGTCCCTGGCTGAGTCTGAAAATGAAACTGAAGAAGACAGATGAATGGGAGAAAAGTATACATATTTATCTAATACAAGTTTCATGTGACACCGAACCTTTGTAAAGACACAAAGACCCAAAGAAATCGTTAAATCTAAGTGTTGTTGTGCTCAATTTGATGAAGAGTGAAGAGTTGTGGGAAGATGTCATAGGACAAAGGGTATGAGGTATGTGTAGTAAACTGGGGGATTGGGGGGGACTTAGCAAGGCCTGTTTCTTCAGATTCCTCTCTGTGTCCTTTCACCTTTGGAGATAAGGGTGCGCCTTTCCTCTGGGTGTGGAGGAAGCACTGTCTCATAAGGGTAATGACCTGCTTCAGGGGATGGTGAAAAGTCCTTCCTGATAAACCATTTCTCAAATTCCTTAATCTTGAAATAGTCAGTAGGCTATATTTGGGGCATTGTGTGTCCTTTTTAAAAGGTACAGAGCAGTAGAATTCATATCCCCACCACCACCCTTGGAGACTTCTTCCCCTTTTCAAACTTTCATTGCAAAAGAGCAGATAGCTGTGGTTGTGGGATTAACACTGGACTGGAAGCGGCTGACAGCCCCACTTCCATCCCCACACCAATCACAGGAAATGTGACATGAGTCAAAATGGTTCCCACGAGGAAGACTGTATGCGCAACACGTCTGAGGGCCGATGCAGTGGCCTGTTTGCACAGAGACCTAAATCCTGTGCCAGGAGGGTCCTATGTCCCAGCCTGTCCAAGCCCCAGAGCCACGGGTGAGCATCTGCACCAGCAGTATAAAACATTCCCCATTAGCCGATTGGATAAAGCACTCAATCCTCACCCTCAGACCTTCTGATGTCATTAGGAAATGACATTTGGGTCAGCCACTGAGAACATTAGGTTTGGGATTTATTTTAAAAGAGAAATTGAAAAATAAACCTCTGCTGTAGTAAACCATTATTTAATCTAAACTTACCAGGTTTATGGTGACAAAGCTCTTCTCCACCTTGCCCATTTAGCCCGAGGCCTCTCAAACTCTGCTGTCCACATGAATAACCTGGGAGTCTCAGGAACAAGCACACTGCGGTTCAGTACATGTGGGGGGAGACCCAGGATTGTGCGTTCCTAACAAGCACCTGGCAGATGTTCGCTCTGCTGGTCTGCAGGCCATGCTTCAAACAACAAAGCCCTAGAGACCCCTGCTCATCATTTAACGTTGAGCTTAAATGTCACCTCCCCTCTGTTGATTTCCTGACATCCTCTTCTTTCCCAAAGCAGAATTGATTACTATGTCACTGGTGCTCCCAGAACATTTTATTGGCATTTGGGCATTAAGAAATGTCCTTTACGTTGTGATTATCCTCCTTAATCCGTGCTTTCCTAGCTCTGGCCAAGCAGTGGTCACCTGGGACAAGGCAATGGACCCAGCCAGAATTGGGGGACAGTGAGGAAGGAAGAGAAGCTCACCCTTCCTCTTTTCCCAACAACTTTTTCATCCTGCTCTTGGGTAAACCAACCAGCGCAACAAAGAATACTTAACCTCCTATGAGCAAGTGCCCAGTCTTTTAATCCTTCCGAGAACCCCACGAATCTAGGGTTCACAGAGGAGCTAAGAGGGAAAGATAGCAAGTTACAGGGTTGGAACAGGACTTCTAACCCCGAGTCCTTTCACTTTTCATGGTTCCCTGAAGGAAAGCTGCGGGGTCCGAGACACAAAGGCCCGCAGAGATGCCTCAGTCTTCTTGTTTCAGCACTGCTCAAATCAATCCAGGAGGTACCTGGCTTCCTGGTGGCCCAGGTGGAACGCAGGTTAGAGATGGGAGAGACAAACGGGCATCAACCGCCCACAGGACTTTGGGCTTCTGAACTGACTGCAGATTTGCACCAACTATTTGGAAGAAGCGCGCAGCCCTGGGTCCTGGTCTTCTGGCTGAAAGCCTCTTCTGGCTTCCAGCCTTCACCCCCTTCTCCCTGTCCCCATCGCTTGTCCTCTTCCCTAAGGGAGCACCAGTGCCCTACCTCTGGTAGGAAGCTGGCAGCAGCTGGCACCACAGCCCCCTTCTCCCCCGATGCCCACTCTGCCATTGTAGGGCTGGAGAGCGTAATGTGGCCACAGCCCTTTTTCACTTCTCCTGTGAGCAGAAAGAGTGCGTGTGGGTGAAAGCTGCCGCAGAGGACAGAATCACACATGTAGTAAGCTCTAGAATGTAAGATCCACAGGACAGGGGTTTCCATCTGTGTTCTTAATTGCTGTGTCTCAGGGCATTTAATGGTGCTCGGCACATAGCCGATGCTCAGCAAATATTGATAGAAGGAACGAATGAATAACTACTCTTTGTTAAGTACCCATTATGTGCCCGATACCATGCTGGCTGCTTTACTTGCACCGTGTCATTTCCTGTTAGCTATGGAAATGTCTTATTCATGTTCATTATGGAGGCAGGAGTCTGGAGATTCGGTGAACTCATATTGTGAGCCGTGTGACATTGCGCAATGTACTTGATCTCTCTGAGCTTTAGTTTCTCCATCTGGAAAAAAAAAAAAAAGATGGTGATTCTGGCCTCCCAGGGTGGATATGAGAAGTAAGTTAATGTGTCTAAAGTCCTCAGCCCAGGCCCGGCCCAGAGAACATACAATGCAGACAAGAAGAGGAGCAGGAGAGGGAATGAGGAGGAGGAAGGTGAAGAAGGCAAAGGAGAGGAAGGAAGAAAACATTTAAAACTGCCCTACAACCCAAACTACCCCTTCCCTCTGTAATTGCAATAATTTCTTTTTTTAAAAAGATTTTATTTATTTATTTGACACAGAGAGAGAGATCACAAGTAGGCAGAGAGGCGGAGAGAGAGAGAAAGGGGGTAAGCAGGCTCCCCGCTGAGCAGAGAGCCCGATTCGGGGCTTCATACCAGGACCCTGAGATGATCTGAGCTGAAGGCAGAGGCTTTAACCCACTGAGCCACCCAGGCACCCCTGTAATTGCAATAATTTCTAAAACAACAAAAATTTTAACACTAACCTGATCTCAGAGTATATAAAATTATTCGCAAGAGAACCCAGTTTGCATTTTACCCAGACATTTTCATCACAAGGACAGATGAAAACTTTGTCATGGACCAGTCAGTGCTCTCGGGGACCACCTTTCTAAGAGGCGGACTTGTTTTTCATTTTGCTGAGGAGAGAACAGGCCCAGGGAGGTTGAGTAACTTGCATAATGGCAGATGGCTAGTTTTTAGAGGAAAAATGTTTACCCAGATACTCTTTTGCCAGTTACAGAATTCAAATTAGTTAATATTCATCAAGTGGTATGAATTTGTGACAGCATATGACCTGGGTTAAGACTTCTTATGGGTAGAGATTGCATCCTCTCAGCCCTCTGTCCCACTGGGACACCTATGAATGCCCGACTTCATGTATTTTCTCCGAAGTTGGAATGATAAGGTGGGTCACTTCTAAGGATTCTTCACTCAATCATGCTTTCCACTGAGTTTCCTAGAGCATAGCTCTGGCCTCAGGAAAACTCCTTTGAAAAAATTGCTTGATGTTGTTGAATACTATCCAGGTTAGTATATTTGCTTTTGGTGAGACCCTCTGGCCCTTAACCTCAGGGTCCAAGATGATGGTAGGAATCTTAGCAGTCATTTCTGCAACTGAAGAAGCAGGATGCTTAAGGGGAGGAAGAAGGAAAAATGGAGCATCATTTCAACGAAAGCTATCTTTCAAGGAAAGCTCCAGGAGGCTGTCACACACTTCCCCATTGGCTAGAACCTGGCCATGGCCACATCTAGCTGCAAAGAATGCTGGGAAATGTATTTACTCTATAGAGGCATATGCCTAGCTAAAAACGGGGAATTTTGGAAGAAAAGGAAAAACGTATAGTGTCGGAAAGAGCAGTTCCTGCCATACCACCCAAGAACACACCGACTCGTTTCGACGAAGCCAAGCTGAGAAGAGTTAGGAAGGTCGTAAGTAAGGACAGAATGTTCAGCCATTGCCCCCCTCCTTCCCCCTCACCCAGATACCTCTTATTACTATCTCAAATGTGAAGCAGGGCAGAGATACGTGGGTCTTTCTAACGAATCGTGTTAATGCCAGAAGCTTCTGTTACTCCTGAGCTCAGAGACTTGGAATGTTTCTATGCCCAGAAATAGGACCTGGGCACTGACTCCCTGCCATCATTTATTTTGAAAGAGGGCAGGAGTTTTCCTTTCCCCCAACTGTGCCAATTTTAGAGACAAGCAAATGGGGTCAGCAAATCTAAGGTAATTCTCCTTGAAGGAGATTGCGAAGGCCCTAAGCCCCTCCTTCCACTCCCTGCTCCACCCCACCCTGCGCCCTGACCTATGTGGCTTCTCTTTCCAGAGGCTGCGTTGGCTTGTCCTTCCCACACTCTAAGGGGGCCTCGATTACTAGAGGCAAGAGAACAAAACTAAGCCTCTGAGGTGATTCTCAGTCTGGGGTGTTTTCCCAGGAATAATGAGGGTTTGCCTGGAGTCACCCCCATCCTCTTAGTTAACAGTGGGACATTGCTTTGAGACCTCCCTCTGGACTAAAGGATGTAAAGGGGACACAGAGGAGAACTTCTTCTGAGTTGGGATCGCTTTAGACATTGACTCGATAAGCAAGTATGACATACGTGTATTAGAAATAAGAAGAATGCTAGAGAGAGGTGAGGAGCTGGGGCTTATTGTTCTGGAGGCTCTTTTTTTTTTTTTTTTAAAGATTTTATTTATTTATTTTACAGAGAGAGAGAGAGAGAGCACACAAGTAGGCAGAGCAGCAGGCAGAGAGAGAGGGAGAAGCAGGGAGCCCGATGTGGGGCTCAGTTCCAGGGCCCCAGGATCATGACCTGAGCTGAACACAGCCACTTAACGGACTGAGCCACCAAGGAGTCGCTGGAGGCTCTTTCTTAATAAAAGAAACAAGACTACATTTAAAACAACATTTTGTGAATCACAGTGTGTTGTTAGTTAATGGTTTAGTAATCTGGACCATTTGTGTGCCTGTGCTTCAAGTTACTGCTTACCTTGAGGTCATAATTTCCAAAAACAAAGGCATCTTTCGTTTTCTTTTTTTTTTTTTAAAGATTTTATTTATTTATTTGACAGAGAGAGAGACATCACAAGTAGGCAGAGAGGCAGGCAGAGAGAGAGGGGGAAGCAGGCTCCCTGCTGAGCAGAGAGCCCGACGTGGGGATCGATTCCAGGACCCTGGGATCATGACCTGAGCCGAAGGCAGAGGCTTTAACCCACTGAGCCACCCAGGCACCCATCTTTTGTTTTCTATAATACTCTTCTGTTCTTGTCTCCTTCATGTTAATCAATAGTCCATGCAGATATGGGCATCAACATGGTGACTGTGGCTAGTCATATCTGTATTTCTGGAAAAGCTACCTTTTATTTATTTTTATTTTTTTGTTTAATTTCTATTTTAATTCAAAACCTACCTTTTAATAAACTAGTTATTATTGGCTAACTGTATAAATTACCTATAGCCCACAGCTTTTACTGAGGTCACTGCAGTATGAATGCACCCATCTTAATGTGAGAGCAGTTCAGTGAGTTTTAACAAGTGTGTATACCCAGTAACCTGCCTTCCTGTCAAGAGACAGAGAATTTCTGGCACCTCACAGCGTTCTCTAGTGCCTTCTTTCCAGTCAGTCCCTCATGTCCGCCTCCCTCTGACCTCACAACCACAGTTCTGGAATCTATCACCATTAGATTTGTTTTGTCAATTTGAAAACTTCGTGTAAATGGAATCATAAGGCATGCCGTCTTTTGTGTGTCCAGCTTTTCCCATTCAGCGGCCATTTTTGAGATTCCTTCCTGGTGTGGCAAGTGTCTATAGCTCAATCCTATTTGCTGCTGAGTAGTATCCCATGGTATGAATAAACCGTGATTTCTGGATCCATTCCCCTCTTGACAGACATTTAGATCGTTTTCAGTTGGGAGAAGTAAAGCTTTTTATAATAGTTGTAATGAATAATTTAAGTGTATAAATAATAAATGTATAACTTATAAATAAAGGAGCTGACAGGGATGTGTGAGTATGTGCCTGACTTATCACAGAAACATGTGCCTCAAAGATACTCCACTAAAGCTCAGAGGTGGCAAAGTCAAAACCGGTATGGTGTCTCACGTGGATCCTGGGGCGCGTGAGGAAGATGATGGGACAAAGCAAAACATTACCGATCCACGCACTTTAAAAAAGTTATTATCTACCAAAAAAAAAAGTTATTATCTACCAATTGCCATCAAATGAAGAAAGTAGGCTTGGTTTGAGAACGCAGTTTATAATTTAGAGACAAGTCATTCCTGATGGGCTATTAATGGCCCCATTTATAGTGGAGAAAATTCTTGGACTCTTGTTTTCTTCTGTGTAAAATGGAGACACCTGTTCCTACGTCGCAAGTTTTTTGTTTTTGTTTTTGTTTTTTTGAGAAGCAAATATCAGCTTAAAGCTCTGTGCAAGTGCAAAGTGGTAGCGCTGTCGGTGATGAATCCCACAGGTTTCCCTTGAAAGACGACAGTGGAATATTTCTCATGTGTCATGCATTTTTTGTTTGTTTACTAACTCCTTTACCTACCTAAGAGGTAAACACTGTTGCTATCATTCCCATTTCACAGATGAAGAGCTTGAGGCCCAGGGGCCACATGGGTATAAATGGAGTAAGCAGGATTTTAATCCATGGAACTGGCTCGAATCTGAGCTGTTACTATTGTGCCATCTGCCTTTCTAAAAAGATGTCATTATACCTCCTCCCAACAGCTCACTTTACAATAATTGTCTTCATCCACAGCCTTTATTTCCTTGTGGGAGGGTTGCTATATTCAGACTCGTTGGCCTGCTGTCTCTAAGATATGAGAAGGAAGCTGAAAGCTTGCCTAAAATCTCAGTGATTTCCCATTTTGGTCTTCCTAGAGGTTTGCAGGGAGACTGCCGGGTCAGCAGTGCTCTCAGCAAATACTCTGTATTTATGAGATAATCAGAACCAATCAGGATGGAACAGATCCTGGGAGCTCCTACTTGAGGCCGTCTTTCCCGGGACACGCAGTATGGTGTCCAGCAGAGCTGGGAAACACGCTGTAGCACTGAATGCTGAGAAGGAAGCATCCCCATGTCCAAGGCCATGTGGTCATTTACTGGACTGTCTCTGTCCTCACCTGGACATTTGGCCTTGCTTCTCGTAGACCACTCTTGCCCCTTAGGTTACACTCTCTTTTGTCTGAGGCTGTGCATAACCGAGTTGGAAGGCGTCTTGAATGACCAGGTGGGGATGGTGGGGGGGGGGGGAGGGCAGCAATAGCATTTCTTTTTCTTTTTTCTTTCAAAATTACCAGGGATCACTCATTAATTAATTAATTAATTAATTCATTCAGTTTACACCATTTCTTTTATTATTTATTTATTTATCTTTTAAATTTAATTTTATTTTTTCAGTGTTCCAAGATTCATTGTTCATGCACCACACCCAGTGCTCCATGCAATAGGATCATTCTTCAAAAATGGGGGTGGGGGGGCACCTAGGTGGCTCAGTCCAAAGAACCCAGGACTCAATCTCAGGGTCACAAGTTGGAGCCCTACGTTGGATGTAGAGATTACTTAAATGAATGAATACATAAAAACTTTAAAAATAAAACAAAATAAATAAAATACAATAAAATTACTAATTAATACCTTTAAATGGACCCAAAAGTAAAGTTCAGTTTTTAAGCAAAATAATCATGGTTGTCTAAAATGTTACATGTCCCTAACACTGAGGTTTCAGAATATGAGCTGTGGAAATTCTAAAGTTGGGTGAAGCTTAACTCAGTGACTCGTGAAACTGAATTTTCAACTCTAGAAGAACCCGCTGAGAAAACCACCTGTGCTGCTTTCTTTAGCATTTTCTACAGAATAATTAGAAGCAGAAGTCACGGGCTCCAAAACCACATCACCAGGGATTGGCTGGCTACATCTTCAGCATTGACTAAAACAGGAAACTACCAGGTGTACCTAAATGGAGCTAATAAGAACAAGAACCTCCTACAACTTCGTAGCCACTTGGGAAAAGCAACCCAAACCAAATTACCCATTCGGACCTGTTCTCTTTCTTTTTCTTTCTCTCTTTCTTTCTGTCTGTCTGTCTGTCTGATTTTATTTATTTATTTGACAGAGAGAGACACAGTGAGAGAGGGAACACAAGCAGGGGGAGTGGGAGAGGGAAAGCAGGCTTCCTGCAGAGCGTGGAGCCCGGCTTGGGACTTGATCCCAGGACCCTGGGATCGGAACCTGAGCCGAAGGCAGATGCTTAATGCTGAGCCACCCAGGGGCTCTGGACCTGTTTTCTATTCCTAAATGAGGTAAATTAACTTGGAGAACACTAACACCTCCTCTAGCTGGGAGAGTCGTGATTCTAGGAGATGCCACCAACAGTTAAGGACAGCAATCTTCCACAAACCTGTCCTTTATGTTCACGTTGGAGCTGTCCTGGATGTTCTCCTGGTGGGATAGCAGGGTGTGGAGCAAGATTCAGGGTGATTTCAGAAGCCCCTAAAGCAGGGCACCTGGGTGGCTCATTGGTTAAACGTCTGTCTTTGGCTTAGGTCATGATCCCAGGATCCTGGGATCGAGCCCCTGTGTTGCGCTCCCTGCTCAGCGGGAAGACTGCTGCTCCCCCTGCTTGTGCGTTCTCTCTCTCACAAATAAACAAAATCTTAAAAAAAAATAATAAAAAAAGAAAGCCCTAAAGAAAGCCCAACCCTGACAGTCAGAGGGTAGAAAGGGACACAAATCTACAAAAAGCTTTCATTTCACTGACTTTTTTTTTTTAAAGATTTTATTTATTTATTAGGAAAGAGAGAGAGTGAGAGAGAGCATGAGAAGGGAGAAGGTCAGAGTGAGAAGCGGGCTCCCCACGGAGCCGGGAGCCCGACATAGGACTCGATCTCAGGACTCCGGGATCATGACCTGAGCCGAAGGCAGCCGCCCAACCAAATGAGCCACCCAGGCGCCCCTCATTTCACTGACTTTTAAGGATTCTCCAGGGTTTTCTCTCTCCTTAAAGCAAAGAACCAAGTCATTGGAAAAAGTGGAGACAAAGGAATCCATGGTGAGGCTATTTTGTTTTGATTTTCCCACAGATTCGAGGAGAGTGGCATTTGTGTCAGTTTATTTTTAAGGAATTATATGCAACCAAAGTTAATCTGTGAGTCAAGACAGCCACATGCTAAAAAAAGTCAAATAGTCATACATTACATTGCACAACTATTATGTCCTTTGCTGCTGCTGAGTTCAGCCTACGCCTGTTGTTTATTTTATGGTAAGATTAAATTACATTCTTTCTTTTCTTCAAGAGTTGAATAGCTCCAAATGTGGCTTCTCATTCAAAGAATTCATTCTTACCATGGCCAAAAAGCCTTCTTTCATCTAAATGAATCATGTCCTCTAATTAGCAGGGAATAATCTGGAACTAATTAATTAACTAAAAAATCTAAGGTGTCTTCAAAATGCCTTGGGCAGCATGTTAGATAAGAAGACTGTGTGACAAATAAAATCATTTTGCACATGAGCCATATCAGGAAGAGGGAGGAGTTAGAGTCAATGGAAAAGCACAGGCCCTGGGATCAAAAGCCCAAGTTTTCGTGTTTATTGACCACACATCCTGTGGAAAATAACTGAACGTGTTGGAGCCTCAGCTTCCTCATTCATGAAGTAGGTGTAGTAATCTGCTGTGCCTACTTCCGGGGCCGGTTCTTGGGGCCGAATGGAACCTCAGAGGTAAAAATGTTTCGTAAATGCCACAGGACCATTCAGTGGCAAACTGGAGTTGTTCAGCGGTTGGGTTGCTTTGGGCCAATGAAAGAAGTCTTTGTGTTTGCATTCAGCCCTCAGACCACAAAATGCCCCTGAGGGGGCCCCACGTCAACATCCTTCTTTCATTGTAGCACACCCCGTGAAGGGCTCCAAATGGTCATTGTGGCTTTAGGCATAGATTGATCTCACAGTATTTCCTTTTTTCTTCATGATGACTCCCCTAGAGCTGTGACCAGCATATCAAACTCCATCAACAAGAAACTAGGAGACTTTTTGTGAAGTTATACTGGCACCTAGAAGCCTGTGTGTTTCAGTTAGAGAGAGACGGGCTTGGAAATGAGGAAAAGTTGCCAGAACAATTTGATCATGACTCCAGCAGAGGGAGACAGGCCTGCACTGAGCGCCCACAGGACCAGTGATGTAATTCACAGGATTACATCACACACAGGAAATATAGAGCTAAAGGCCCTTATGAGGGCCTGGGTGGCTCAGTCGGTTAAGGGTCTGCCTTCAGCTCAGGTCGTGATTGGGATCGAGCTCCACATCGGAGTCCCTGCTCAGTGGGGTGTCTGCTTCTTCCTCTGCCCCTCACCCTACTCTTGTGCTCTCTCTCACTCTCTCTCTTAAATAAATAAATAAAATCTTTAAAGGCCCTTATGAATTCAGCTGCATTTCCAAAACGCTTTCAAAATGGGTTTGCATTTTATTGATCACAGGAGCCACGAGGGCATTTGGGAAATAGTGGCCAAGACGGGTCGTACATTCCGTCCCCAGAGGCTTCACACCTGTGGTGGGCACCACTGGAGGCTAAACCCCCCTGTCACCCTGTTTTCTTCCTTCCTGAATTACAGCCCCAGTTTGTTCAAGTGTCCGCCCCTTTCCCAGGCCAGAGGGGGATCCTGATTTGTCTGAGTCGTTCAGATCACATTTTTCCCTGAAGAAGGTAAATGGTCTAGGGGTGGACTTGTGACCTTACTTGGTTGGCCCAAGCAAACTGAAGGGAAGGGGTTATCTTCCATACTCTGGGAAGAGGGTTTCTCTCTTTCTCTCCCATTGGCTGTGAGTGAAGAAATGCGTTGCCGTTGGCAGCCATATCCAACCCTGGGAAAGGAAATAGAAGATACATGAAAGAATGACGGGAAGGAAAGACACTGAGTTGTTGTTGTTCTTTAAGAACCTGAGTTTTAGATGACATCATTAAATCAAACAACCCTGCAGCCTGGATTTCTTGTTATTATGAGATAGTACATTTCTTTTTAAGCCTGCCTGAGTCAATCCTCTATTTTTTGCAGCTATAGTACCTGTATAGATTGATGGACTCCCTTTGCTTTCCCTAAGGGCACCCAGTGGTCTTCAGTCCATTGGGTGGGCTGAAATAGTGATTGAGAGACACTACTTTTTTATTTATTTATTTACTTATTTATTTAGAATTCCAGTATAGTTAATATATAGTGCTACGTTAGCTTCAGGTGCACAATATAGTGACTCGATACTTCCATATATTACTGAGTGCTCATCATGATAAGTGCCCTCTTTAATCCCCTTTACTTATTTCACCCATCCCCCTACCCACCTCCCCTCTGATAACCATCAGTTTGTTCTCTATAGTTAAGAGTCTGTTTCTTGAAAGCCACTATTTTTGATTACTTTTCTCAGGGCTTGAATTCACAACCCTGAGATCAAGACCTGAGCTGAGATTAAGAGTTGGTCTCTTCAGCATGGTTCTGGCACAAAAACAGACACATAGACCAGTGGAACAGAAGAGAGAGCCCAGATATGGACCTGCAACTCTATGGTCAAATAATCTTTGACAAAGCAGGAAGAAATATCCAGTAGAAGAAAGACAGTTTCTTCAATAAATGGTGTTGGGAAAATTGGACAGCTATGTCCATATGTAGAAGAATTAAACTTGACCATTCTCTTACACCAAACACAAAGATAAACTTGAAATGGATAAAAGATCTTAATGTGAGAAAGGAATCTATCAAAATCCTAGAGGAGAATATAGGCCGTAACCTCTTCGACATCGGCAACAGCAAATTCTTTCAGGACATATCTCCAAAGGCAAAGGAAACAAAAGAGAAAATGAACTTCTGGGACTTCATCAAGATAAAAAGCTTCTGCACAGCAAAGAAAGCAGTCAACAAAACAAACAGGCAACCCACGGAATGGGAGAAGATATTCGCAAATGACACTACAGACAAAGGTCTGATATCTAAGATCTATAAAGAACTCCTCAAACTCAACACTCACAAAACAGATAATCACATCAAAAAATGGGCAGAAGACATTAACAGACTCCAAAGAAGACCTACAAATGGCTAACAGACACATGAAAAAAAATGTTCATCATCATTAACCATCAGGGACACTCAAACCAAAACCACATTGAGATACCACCTTACACCAGTTAGAATGGCCAAAATCAACAAGACAGTAAACAACAAATGTTGGAGAGGATGTGGAGAAAGGGGAAGCGTCTTATACTGTTGGTGGGAATGCAAGTTGGTGCAGCCACTTTGGAAAACAGTGTGGAGATTCCTGAAGAAATTAAAAATAGAGCTACCCTATGACCCTGCAATTGCACTACTGGGTATTTACCCCAAAGATGCAGATGTAATACAAAGAAGGGCTACATGTACACCAATGTTCATAGCAGCAATGGCCACAATCGCCAAACTGTGGCAAGAACCAAGATGCCCTTCAACAGACGAATGGATAAAGAAGATATGATCCATATATACAATGGAATATTATGCTTCCATCAGATAGGATGAATACCCAACTTTTGTATCAACATGGATGGGACTGGAAGAGATTATGCTGAGCGAATTAAGTCAAGCAGAGAGAGTCAATTATCATATGGTTTCACTTATGTGTGGAGCATAAGGAAAAACATGGAGGACATTGGGAGAAGGAAAGGAAGGGTGAATTGGGGAAAATCAGAGGGGGAGATGAACCATGAGAGACTGTGGACTCTGAGCAACAAACAGGGTTTTGGAGGGGAGGGGGGTGTGGGAGTGGGTGAGCCTGGTGATGGGTATTGAGCAGGGCACGTATTGCATGGAGCACTGGGTGTGGTACATGAACAATGAATCTTGGAACACTGAAAAAATAAAATAAAATTAATTTTTATTAGAAAAAAAAAAAAGAGTTGTTGTCTTAACCAACTGAGCCACCCAGGAGCCCCTCGACTACTTTTTATTTTAAACTATCTATCAGTTTTCCATGGGTCACTTATTGGAGGTTGTTGCAAATTATTTCTATGATATTATTCTTTCCTTTGACATAGGACTTTACAGATACTTATTATTTATTGTTAGCCTTAGATGGAGCTATAACTTAGAGGTATTATTCCAAATAGGAGATTATAGTACAAGTCAAAAAATATCCAGAGTCACTAAAGACATCCATTACTGTGCTGGAAATACTCTGTATATAGTAAGTGCTCCTCTCATTACTAGTTCTCACCTGATGGAGGGAAAATTCAAATCATCTAAAATAGCAAACCATGGTAGTTAAAAAAATAGGAATCTTTACTGCTGCCTTCCTTCTTTCTCTTTTTCAAGGGTGGGGGATTACATATGTGTTTTTCTTACTGCCTTTTGCTGCTAGTTTATGTTCATAACTTCTAATCAATTTAAACGAAAAAAAATCACATTAAAAAAAAAACCAAAACCCACTGTGGCTCCTACTCGAAAGAACTTGCTAAAGCAGGAAGTAGCGGTTGCCTCACAGGAAGGAGACCAAATACCCAACATCCCAAGGATTTGGGCCTAGTGTTCGAGGTATCGTTCAGAGAATCACCAGATAATTTGTCTAAGCATTCATGAAACATTTATTATTTTACCATAATTTCGAGAAATAAAGAATCAAAAAGGAATGTAATTTTCAACCAAGAGTGTACGAAGTCTTGTGCTCGGTGCTGGTGTGATAAAAAGATGAATAAGATACAGTTGATGACATTTTATATTGCCCTTAGAGAAAGAAGGTTAACGGAGTATATGTGAAACAAGTAGCCAACCATTTTAGGCAGCAGATAATGAAATGCTGAAGTTTGTGGTACAGAGTAAGCACTATCAGTACACAGAAAAAGAAAGTTCAAGATGAGCTATTGTGGTCATGAGAGGTTATTTTATAAAAAAAAGATGAGCTACACAGAATGGTTTGGATTTGGATGAATTTTCAAGGTAAGAAAATTGGGGCAATTATGGTATTGTGTTTAAAAAACTAAATCAATGTTATAAAAAATAATTTTCATTTCAAACATTGTTGAATGTTTTCCTAAAATGTATCACTACACGAACATCTGAAATTGTTTCCTATTTTTCGGAAGGCTTCAGAATTAAACTAGAAAACAATGTCAATGTATTTATGTACTTTCTTCCTTAGGAAATAAAAGCATTCGGCATTGAATAGGTTCATTATTCATTCACTAAATATTTATTGATCACCTACTGTGAACCAACAAAGATTCTAAGTGATGAGCAAAAGAGGTATGCCTCATTGATGACTGAAATCTTGCTCAGAGTAACTAGAAAGAGAAGGGCACAAAAATCTAATTAGGTAGGGTGGTTGGGGGCCTTCTCTGAAAAGGCAATGTTCAGTTAAGATTTAAAGAATGAGAAGAGCCAGCCAGCCCTTCCAAGAGGGCAGCAGAGCTCCAGGTAGTCGCTGAGGCAGAGTTTGAGGTGCCCATGGGTATCAACCGGGATTCCGGAGAAGCAGAATCTATAGGATAGAGATCTATGTTTCTATGTCTCTGTATTTATCTAACTATCTTTCTCCTACTTTATTTATTTCAAGGAATCTGCTTACGTGATTGTTAGATCAGGAAGTCCAGAATTTATAGGGCAGGCCGGTAAACTGGAGCTCTCAGGCAGGAGATGATGCTGTAGTTATAAGGCAAAATTTCTTCTTCTGGGAAAGCTCAGGTTTACTCTTAAGTTCTTTCAACTTCTTGGATGAGACCCACCCACATTATCAAATGTAATCTCTTTTACTTAAATTCAACTGATGGTAGATGTGAAGCACATCTACAGAATGCCTTCCCAGCAAGACCTAGATTAATGTGTGATTAAGTAACTGGGTTGTATGGCCTTGCCAAGCTGACACATAAAACATCATTGCAGGAAACAGTCACATCCGACACAAGGTCCAGAGCATGATGAGATAGATGAGAGAAGGTAACATGATAAACTTGGGACTCTGGGCAGGAATCCCAAGGCCAGGATACAGAGTTTAGCTTTTATTTGAAGTGCATCGGGAAACCATAGAAGGAAAGTGATTCTAAAGTTTATATGGAAAGGCAAAAGATCCCGAATAGCCGTTAAAATATCAAAGAAAAACAAAGTTAGAGGACTGATTCTACCCAACTCCAAGATCTACTTTACAGCATAATCATGACGGTGTGGTATTTGTGAAAGAGTAGACCACAGATCGATGGAACAGAATAGAGAGACCAGAAATAGACCCATACAAATATAGTCACCTGATTTCTGACAAAGGAGCAAAAGCCATTTGATGGAGAGGTCTTTTCAAAAAATGGTTCAACTGGACCAACTGTGTATCCACATGCACACACACACACACACACACACACACACACACACAGAAGAAAGAAAAGAAAAAAAGTGAATCTAGATAAAGACATCTACTCAGTAAATATTTATTGATTTCTACCAAGGGTCAGGCACCAAGCTTGCAATGATTCTCATGATGAAAAAATATGTGTGGATAAAATTCAGACTCTGCTATCCAAGGGTTATATTCTGATGGTCTGTTGACCGGTGGCACTGTAGTTGTGGCCGGAGCAGTTGAGAAACTCTTGTCTGGGTTTGTTCAGACCCCAAGACTTAGACAGTGGAAAGCTCAATCCAGTTAACTGAGGCTTCTTTTTTTAAAAAAATATTTTGTTTAGTTATTTGTCAGAGAGAGAGAGCACAAGCAGGGGGAGGGTAGAGGCAGAAGGAGAAGCAGGCTCTCCGCCAAGCAAGGAGCCCAATGAGGGACTTGATCCCAGGACCCTGGGATCATGACCCAAGCCAAAGGCAGATGCCCAACAGCCAGAGCCACCCAGCCATCCTTAACTGATGCTTCTTATTAATCTAGACATCCCATCCATCATAAAAATTGTAAAATAGATGATGGGCAGTCTCCAAATAACCTCTGGTCACCACCATGTTAAATGCTTAAGTAATTTAAGTGGGCTTGGTTTGACATCAATACCAGCTGGTTTATGGATTAGTAATTCAACAGGAAAATGACACATTACATTATAGATGGGCTTGGAAAGACCTAGAGATCAGAGAATTGGACTGAACTAAAATAGCAGATGCAGAACAGGGGTGACGGCTGTCAACACCCGCTGTAAATACCACAGCCTTTTTGGAGTGCCTGATATTAATGGTCTGACAGACATTTTGTCCCCTCTTTGTTTTGGTTGGGTGCTCTGACAAATCTGAGTGGTTAGCTCTAGATGTGAAGGGGCCAAGGGGAAAAAGAGCCCAACAAAGTGGGTTTATAGGAATAAAAGTTGGGATTCAAGTCACTGCTATGTGACTCCTGGGTTGAAGAGAAAAACTAGAGCTTAGCAGACTGCTGATTGTTCCCCCAAATGTATACTCCTGTTTTTACATAATGAAGGAGTTTTAGCTAGGAATAACATGACTTATCAAGACAATGCCCTGTGAGACTCCTCACAGTTGGGGAATGGCCTACTTCTTGCCAGGATAATGTGAATAGAAGTGATGAGTTCAGCTCTTGTGTCACTTTCTTAAAAGGAAGTTGCTTGCCTTTCGTTTCTTCTCTTTGCCTCTCCCCATGACCTCGGCAGCCCAACTTTAACCATGCATATAAGGACTGCAGCCTAAGAAGAGGCAACAAATGGAACAAACATTGCATGGAGCAGACTTCCCCATCAACCTGGACCACTCACCTCTGAGCTGTTATGTGAGAAAGAAGCAATATTCTATCTAATTGTTGGTCTTTGAATGTCTCAATTATATGACAGTTTAAATTGTAGGTTAAGTAATACAGTGAGTAAATAAGTACCCTCATCAGGAACTGAAAAATGACTCTTCTGGTGATTGTTTCATCCAATTCATTTTCTTTGCTCTTTCTCTTGTCTCTAATTACCTACCTGGCAAGTTTCAGTCCAATGCCAGACAACCACATTTAGGCATTGAATTCAGAGCCGGAGCAAGACTGGAGTGCATGTAGCAAGAGACTGTTCTAGAGTGAGTAACTTGAAAACAATTGATGAAGACCTAGGGCCATTGTCTTGGAGCAGCCAGGAATGTGGTGTTTGAAGTTGACATTCTTGGTCAGTGAGTGTTGGCCTGGTTCTGAGGGCTGGAGGCAAGGGGACGCTTGAAGAGCCTAGAAGTGGCAAGGAGAAAGCAAGCTAGCCTTAACTACTACCTGGTCCTTTCTCCACTGAAGGAATACTATGCTTCAGTGGAGGAGGTCCTGCATTGGTAAAGAGAAGGCCATGATGAGTGAAGAATTGAAAAAAAAGAAGTTAGAAGGGTACATGGGTGGCTCAGTTGGTTGAGCATCTGACTCTTGATTTGGGCTCAGGTCATGATCTGAGGATCATGAGATTGAGCCCCACATCGGGCTCTTTGCTCAGCAGGGAGTCTGCTTGAGTTTCTCTCTCTCCCTCGGTCTCTCCCCCTGATGGCATGCATATTCTTTCTCACATAAATAAATAAATCTAAAAAAAAGAGAGAGAGAGAGAGATAAGAAGTCAGGAATAGAGGACAGTGGTGTGCTGAACAAAGATAAAGGAGAATTGGTCAAAAACAGTGGTTTTTAAAATTGGTCTGGAAATACCATACTTGAGTAAGTCAGTCTGGGTCCTCAGTAAGCTTTGGATAATGATTTCCAAATTCTCTGCCTTCCTGACTGTGGATGCTAACCCCAACTGGTTATCTCAGGCCACATGTCATCTTCACAAAGCCCTCCTATAACTTTATCTTAAAAAATAGCATGAATATGCTCCACAGTAGAGTCACATGGTGTAAATGGGGAGGGGATTAATAATAAGAAGTAAGTAGGGAAGTCACAAAGTGCACATGGCTTTCTGAGCCCTCATGTTGCCCCCAAGAAGGGTGCTTGGGGTGGGTATGGTTGGCCAGAGCCAAATGCAGAAAGGGCTCCAAGACAGGGCCCCTCCTCATAGGGTTCTGCCACTGGAGCTTCCTGGTGGGAGAAGTTGACTTGTAGGGAAGGCTGGGCATCTAGCATCAGCCTGTCCTTGCATTGAGCTAACTCAGACCAGAGCTAACCAGACTCTGCTAACTACTGAGAGAAGGTGGGAAATGCATATTTGAGGCCATCTGGATATACCCTCTTCGGTTATGTCCAGGGTCCTCCAAATTAGAAAGACATGTATTTCCCAATATTACAACATGAGCACCAAAAAGGCATTTAATGGCCCTCTCTATGCCTTCTTGGCCTAGAGGTATCTGTGTGCTCAGCCTTGGGATCCCTCCCCTTTGATTCATCCGGTCAGCAAATCACTACCAGTTGAGTATCTAATCATGCTTGGCTTGCTCTGGCTTATGGAGACATCACATATTCTGCCTTTATTTCTATATGTTGAATTATTGTCAACGTCTGTTTATTGACTGATGTTAAAGGATGATCATAACTCTCATCTAACTATAAAAAATGAACACATGTCAGAGTTTTTATTTAACTCATTACTTAGCAAGAGGACTAGTAAGATACTACAACTAGTTCATATGAGGATTTGATTTACAGAGATTCATATTCTGTACTGAACAAAAGGAATACTTTGCATAGCTGTGGACAGAAAAGATATATTACTATTAGCTTTCAACATGTTGATGTCTACTTGTACAGAGTTGTAAAATAGCCTGGTCAACGACAATCAAAGGCCACATCCCTAGAGGATGAGATAATCCCAACAAGGTTTACTGGACAAGGCTTAGCATTCTATTGCAAGGACACCCAATGATCTCTTCTGTCCATTTCAGTATCTGACAGTTTTTTTCTGGTGGACTTCCTTCCCTCTGTGATCATACATAATTTAAAGATTATTCTTGGTCATCAAAAAAAGCTGGTCTCCTTAGGTTTGGCTAATTAATTAGATAAGTACATCAAAATTGTTGATTGATCAGAAAGGCCTCCTTTCAGCCTGCTTTAAGAAATCTAGAACCATACAGTATTGAATGGTCCCAAATTAACTTCTCTCTGTAAGTGTTCATAAGGAATCTGAGACTGAACTGTGAAAAACACATCTTATTTGTTGTCCTGAGATACTCCACCAGACTTTAGCTGCAGTACCTACATTTGGGCAAATTCCTCTCTTCCTGAGGTTTTGAAAAAATATCCCAATGACTTGCCTTTGACGTGACCTTCCTTACTACCTATCAGGCTGGACCCTATGAACCCGTTCAGGTCAGTTTTCCTGAGAGGACTTTGTAAACTTTGACTCCATAATTACAGTCAAACTTTGTTCTTTATTCTTTTAAAAAAATATTTTAAAATACCTCTACACCCAACCTGGGGCTTGAACTTTCAATCCCTGGACTGAGAGTTGCATGCTCTATCTACTGAGCCAGTTAGGGGCCCCCACACTTTGTTCTTTAAAATGGCTTGTCACATCTATTCAACTGAGCATCATTCTCAACGATAATATTCCAGGCAATGCATTGCTTGCGTAATGGAATCTTCCAATTATTTCCTGGCACAAAGGAGGACAGAGTCTCACTGAACATGTGTAAACAATTATATTGAAAAGTAAAGGGACGCCTGGGTGGCTCAGTGGGTTAAAGCCTCTGCCTTCGGCTCAGGTCATGATCTCAGGGTCCTGGGATCGAGCCCCGCATTGGGCTCTCTGCTCAGCGGGGAGCCTGCCTCTCTCCCTCTCTCTGTCTGCTTCTCTGCCTGCTTGTGATCTCTCTCTCTGTCAAATAAATAAATAAAATCTTAAAAAAAGAAAAGAAAAGAGACTTGGTAAGTTTCTGAGTTACCTGAGGAAGGTACTTAGTTGTGTCAGTGAGAACCACATGTCATTTTTAAATGTTTTGTTTTAGTTTACAACAGTAGAATTTACAAAATTATTGTGAATTACATATAGCATAAGAAGAAAAAAGAAAGGCTTCCTTACACATCCAATAAATAGGACATAAAAACAAGTCAAAAGTATTGCAAAGAACCTCAATAAAATTTCCTGCACCAATTTGTTTGGTCTTACATAATTAATTCTCTTTCGTATGGATGTTGGGTTAGCAGTTTCATGAAACTGTCTGCTTTTCAACTATAAAGAGTCTTGGAAATCCTGATTAAGTTCCACCGATATACTCTGAAAATTATCCAAGCTATATTAGCTGAGATTTGAAGAATCAGTGGTTTGAAGGACCTTGTGCTATCCTCGTCCACAAGGTTCTGGGAGCGCCCTTCTTTGTTGAAGACACAAACTCTGGCCTATTGCTTATAGCAGTCTTTGAATAAGCATCAAAGAAAAAGAAAAACTATCTATGATGTTTAAAAAATTCAACTAAGTAAATTTTGAAGCTCCTATTGGCTTTATTCAATGATTTACCAATCAGGCAGCATCGAATCTAGCAGATAGAAAAGAGCTCTGAGGAGCTATATAAAATGAAAGATTTGTATAATTAGAAGGGGTGGGACAAGGAAGTTATACTAGACGAAAAAGTAGACTCATTACTACAAGGTTACTTTGCTTTAGGGAGTGGCAAGGATCTATCAGGCAGATTACTAACTAGTTACTTCTAATTAGGAGACTTCTGATGACTGGTGACTTCTGATCGACTGGCTTAAGATTCCATTTCTGGCAGGGCTGAAACTAAGTCTTGGTTTGGTGACATGGAGCTTAGCCTAAGTGACTAGATTTGGGGCCCATTCTTTTAACAATAGATAACACAAACTTAATGGCTATTGCTAATTTATTACTGGTATTTTTAAACGTGAGAAGTCTGATCAAGTTTATAATACAAATAACATAGGTAACAAGGAAATTTGGTTCTTTCTGTGCAAAACAAAGACAAAAAATCCTCTTCCTCCCTAGCCCTCCCAACATCAGTCATATAGAAAACCTGCCCAGGTAGGGAGCCCAGAGCTTTTGTGGATTCAGCAGAGGCGGGAGTGGGGGCAGGGAGCTGTGTAAATCCAGCCCTCAGCTAAAGCAAATAATAATGGCTGGAAGCTTAAAATAGATCCAGGGAGGAGCTCATTAACTTGGCATAGGAAGCAGTCAGTACCTCTGGCATTTCTCATTTTGGAAATTGCTTTGGTCCATTTTCCTTCTATTCATTGGACCAGAAAATACAGATCTTTACTAACATATTTACCACATCCGATGATGAGCTAATTTAGACCAGCTGAAATAATTGTTCTACAAGAACGCAGGACGTCGACCTCAGTTCAGAAAATCCCTGACATCTGACGTAGGAGGATTTATAGGTTTAGTGGAAATTGCTTTCTCCTGCTTTCCAGATTACATACTGTGGGTTGATGTTTGGGGGTGTTTTTGTTTTTGTTTTTTGTTTTTTTCTCATGAGTAAACATCCTTGGAATTAATGAACAGACCAATAATGTCTTAAAAGAGAAAAAGAACATCCTTTTCCTTTTTGCTATTTTTTGAGAACCATTTGCATTTGGAAACCCACGTTGGCTGTCCAGAATATGAAAGTTGGCATCTTCGTTTTGTGGTGGGGCTGGGTTTGGGTCACTGAAAGCAAAGTGCACGGGCGAGGAGGAGAAGTACACGAGATGTCTAAGAAAGGCAGGTGAGTGGACTTCTGGGGATAGAGCTCATGATACTGCTCTGAGGCATTTCCAGCATATCATGTTCTATGTGGATGCCTTTCCCCACCTTTTCCCTTTGTTCTCCTGCTCCCTCCCTTTTAGGAATTTGGAATTACGTTGTTGTTTTCTAATGATGGTAGATCAGATACAGTGTTATTATTGCATATTTCTCAATCTCTTATGAATTATCCTAGGCAAAAGATAGATTTCGGAAAAAAGAATATATGCACCTTGTTTGAAGAAATTAAGGGCAATTATTTGATGTCTGCCTACTAGGTTGGGACAAATCTGCAAATTCTCAAATAACCAATGAGGTCTCTGATTAGTAAGAATGATTTTGTTAGTTCTAATTATTTCTGTTAGATTTGTGGATCTCTTTTAACGACTTTTAAAGGAAAACAAGGCAGCTTTCTACAAAGCTGTATGGCTAGACTGTCCCTTACTAGTAAATGGGGACGGTGCAGGGACGGACCTGCCTGCAGACCAGTTGCTTGCTCGTTGCGAATGGTACGTGCCGCCCCTGCCGTACCAGTGTCCGAGGCGGGAGCTGGGGCAGAGGCAGACGGCCTCTTCTGCACCTGGACTCACTCAGGTGGCTCTGATGGCAGCCCCGGTCACTAACTGATGATAGCACACAGCCGCACACCTGCTTGCCCTACATTCATCAGTGAAATAGAATCATCCGAGGAAACCTGATCGAGCTCTCCCTCTTTACTGATGAGGAAAGAGAGGCAGTCAGGGCATTCTTGACTCTCAATTCTTTATCAGCCTTAGGTCCAAATTCAGCTTCAGGTCTCGTTATCTCTGAACGGAACTATGCACAGAGGTCCGAAATATCAATTCGTGTGAACGGAAGTGCAACTTTCTGCCAATCGGGGCTCGTGCCGAGGCCAGGTGTCTAACTCTTCAGTGTCCCCATCCTGGGTTTTGAGAGCCCTGCATACATGGGCTCCCGGACAGCCAGCGACGGTGCACAGTGCTCCAGGATGTTTTCACGACATCACAAAACCAGGAGCTGAACTATCCGGGGATCGTGGGAAGTCCTGGGCGTGGAGGGGGACTGCTGTGGACAAGCCACATGCCCTGGTTCTGTGAGACTCACCGGTTGCTTGGGCAAACGGGGGAATTTGCAGAAGGGTACAGCCACAGAGATTATCTGAACCAAATGTGCTGGGAGGATTAAAAGCAACCACAGCGACACACCCTGTTGGTTGATATCAAAAACTTCTCAGCCTCTCTCCTAAACCAGAGCTGCATGGCGATCAATTGGTGAATATCGATGATGAAGAGAAGTTCCTGAGAATGAAATAGATTTTCTTCAAAAAAAAAAATTATTTGGGGCACCTGGGTGGCGTGGTTGGTTAAGCTTCTGACTCTTGGTTTTGGTTGGCTCAGGTCGTGATCTCAAGGTCATGATCTCAGGGTTCTGGGATCAGCCCAGGGGGATCAAGCCCCAGGTTGGGCTCCAGATTCAGAGAGGAATGTGCTTAAAGATTCTCTCCCTCTCCCTCTGATCCTCCTACCCCCCCCCCCCCCCGCTCTCTCAAATAAGTAAATCTTTAAAAAACTGAATTAAAAAATTACTTAAAAGAACTCTCATTTTGTTATGGTGAAAGTCATATATGACTACTATTTAACATTTTTAAAAATGGGATACGTTTTTTAAAAACACAAAAATCATCCATAATCCCCAAACCCAGAAATTTACGGGTGTTAATGTTGTTAATATTGTTGTGTATTTTCTTTCACTCTTTTTTTTCTAAGGCACATACTGAATACTAACTAGTTTGGAATTATTCCATACATATAGTTACATTTATAAGCATAAGTTATTTAATATGACTTTGTCTGCGTGTTTACTTCTTTACAGCCTACATAATTATCATTTGAATGACTGCATTATGATGCATAATAATGCATAATTTACCACCATTAAAGCAGTTTCCTCTGTATTATGGACACTTAGTTGCTTCCTTTGTTATTATAAATATTATACATGAATATCTTTGTACATGAGAACAGTTGTCTACGTACAGGATTTTCTTTTTTAAAATAAGCTCTATGCCCCCATGCAGGGCTTGAACTCACAACCCTGAGGTCAAGAGTCACATATTCTACTGACTGAGCCAGCCAGGCGCCATTACATATGTGATTTTTTAATTAGAATAGACTGCTGGCAGTGTACTGGGTCAAATGGCACAAGAAACTTTAAAGCTCCAGATATAGGTGGCCAAATGGCTTTCCAGAATGGTGGACCCAATTTACACATCCACCTGCCAGGTTTTAAGTTTTATTTTTATATAGCCTACATTTTTCAAGGGTTCGCTTAATTTCCTCCAGATTTTCAGCTCATAAACTGCTGGTAATTTGTATGCAGGCTTCTTTTTGTAGTTTCTACTAATGAAATGGGAAGCAAGGTGAACATGTGCACACAACAGGGTGAGGCCTGTGAGGTGCCCAAGGTGCAGAATTTAAGAAGGTACGTGTATGGTCCCGAGGGGCTGCCTCTTTAGGTTTTGTTCCTCATCTGCCTCACTCTAGTCTCCACCATGGTGGGCCATTTCCCAAGCTCTCCATGGGAGGCGCATCAGGTGGGATTCTCCTCACAAATCATGCTTGGTAAATATCAGAATGCAAGGGCATTGGGCGAGGTTTCTAGAATGGATCAATAGTTATTGTCTCTCCCTCCTCCCTGGAAGAAAGGAGGCATAACCTGTCTACACCACAGGCCCTAGGACAAATGCCAGCTCCTGCTCTGGGAGGGCAAACTGGTCTACCAGAAGCCGCAAGTCCTGTTCTCATACTTGCTTTGGCACGCTGGAGAATTCCAGTTTATTTGGAAGGTGAAGTGGGTCTGAATAGCTTCAGCTGATGTCCAGTTTGGAGAGATCACACTGGTGGCAGTAGAGGAGAAGGTTGGGAAGGGTGCTAGAGGGGAGACAGAAAGTCATGCAGAGTCATGCGTTAGCCCAGGTGAGAGACGGTGAAAGCCTGCGGCAGGATATTAGTGGAAAGAACAGGGCTGGGGGAGACGGATCTAAGCTTTAAGGAGCTAGAATTGTCAGAATTCGATCGGGTGGAAGATTAGCAGGTATTTGGATTGTGTGACCTCATAGAAGGCAGTGCCAGGGAAATCAGGGAAGGATGAGGAGCAGATCTGGGGGGAAGGAGGCATTCATTATGAACACGTGGACCTGAAGGTGGTTTCCCAGGATGCTAAGAGATAGCTGTCCAGTCGGAGGCTTATAGGTCTGCAGCTCAGGAGGGAAATCAGGCTTGGAGACACAGATTTAACAGAAGTCGTCATAGGTGGTGGTTGATGAGGCTACCCAAAGAATGGAAGAAGCATGGAAAAAGAATAGGATCAAGGACAGAACCTTAGGGAAGAGCAATATTTAAGGAGAGGATGGCGGAAGAAGCCTTCCTTGGTGAAGGACGCTGGACAATAAGGACCAGAGAAATAGGTATGTGACTTGGAACGGAGAGGTGTCAAAGACGCCGAGAGACTTATTTATTTGACAATTGTCAAATGCTTGTCTGAGGGCCGGCACCACACCGGCAATGGGCGCTTCATCAATGACTAAAGCAAATACAGGTTTTGCCCTCAAGAGACTTACAGACTAGAGAGGCATTGCCGCGAAGCGTCAAGCGTTTCCAGAAGGAGGAAGTGAACAATAGGGTCAGAGCCCACAAAGACACAGCAGCTAAGAGCCACTGAGGACCTCAGAGAAGAGAAGAGTGGCAATGGGTTGAAGAGCGGGGAGAAGATGCGGTGGGGGTAGGTAACTCGTACAAGAAACTCAGCTGTGAATGGAAAGGCTGTGACTGGTAAGAGTGAGAGAGAAAGCCGGACAAGAGGTCTCAGGCCCACAGAGACCCAGCAGGTTCACGTGCTGAAGGTAGAAGGTGGTAGAAACGCAATGATGTTGATGATGCAGGAGATACATGCTGTCAAATCCCTATCCTGACAAATCACAAGCTACTGGATTATGAACTGGGTCTCTGACTGCCCAAGGTATCTTGGAATTTGATTTTTTCCTAAGTAGCGTTCTCTCTTCATTGTGTCCCTTCATTCTCCAGATGGTGCGCTCGAACTTTTGGCCCTCTTCATTGGGCTGCTGGTTCTTGTCCAGTTATGACCTGCCACTCAGCCTGACGGTTTCCTGAGGCCTGTACTTAGGCAGCTCCCCATGCTCCTGACACCCTTCCCTTTCCTCTTGCTCCTGCTCATCTCTTTTGGTGCTCCAGTGCTTCCCAGAGACATCACATTCTCCGAGAAGCCTTCATTGGCCCCCCCTCCACTCCGGCCTCTCAGTCTCAACTGGCCAACTTACTTCTGAGCTTCCACAGCCCCAATCCATCTCGTCTCAGAGGACTAATCTCTCAGCATCAGTGCTCACTCCTCATCTGCTGCAGCTTCTAGACTATGAGCTCCTTGAGGCTCCTGCTCGGGCTGCCATGACAAATTACCACAGACTGAGTACCTGAAGCAATAGACAGTGATTCTCTCACAGGTCTGGAGGCTGGAAGTCCATGATCAAAGTGCCGGCAAATTCGGTTTCTGGTGAAGGCTCTCTTCCTGGCTTTTAGACAGAGCCCTTCTTGCTGGGTCCTCAAATGGCCTTTCCTAGGTGCTTGCCAAGAGGGGTGAAGGGGGCATCTCTGGTGTCTCTTCCTCCTCTTGTAAGGACACCAGACCTATTGGATCAGAGCCATATTCTTATGATTTTATTTATTTATTTGTTTGTTTGCTTATTTATTTTAAAGATTCTATTTATTTGTCAGAGAGAGAGTGAGAGTGAGAGAGTGAGTGAGCAAGCACAAGCAGGGGGTGTGGCAGGCAGAGGGAGAAGCAGGCTTCCCGCTGAGCAGGAAGTCCGATGGAGGACTTGACCCCAGGACCCAGGGAGCATGACCCAAGCCAAAGGCAGAGGCTTAACTGACTGAGACACCCAGGTGTCCCCTTATGATCTCATTTAAACTTAGTTACCTCTTTAACGAACAATCACTAAAACTAGTCACACTGTGAGTTAGGGCTTTAACATATGAACTGGGGGTACACAGTCCAGTCCATAATAAGGGCTCAACTTGTACCCTTATCCTTGTCACCCCCAAGTTCAAGTACAATATCTGATACATGGTAGATACTCAAGAAATGTTAAGCATAAATAAATGAGTCCTAACTCTTGCTATTCCTGTATTTCATTCATCCAACAGTTATGTATTCATTACATTATGTTCCAGGCACTGTGCCCAGGGCTTGGGAGGCAATGGTGATCCCTTGAGATGTTGATAGTTTATGGGAGTGACAGATATTAATGAAATAATTTTTACAGAATGTCAGAATTTCAAGGACCTTAGAAATCCCATCACTTAAAGATGAGAAGAGAAGGGCCCCAAAATATACAACACTTATGCCAAGATTATGCAACATCCCCTAAGAATTCCACACCTCTCATTTCTCCACATCTAGGGCCCTCCCCTCACCATCACAAAGGGAAAATAGGACCTTAATGGATGTCAGGTTCAGGCTGAACCACATGAAAATGTTTTTCTAGGTCAAAACCAGCTGAATGTCAGCCATTTTATGTGATTCAAACATTTTCTTGCTTAATCCTTATAGCAATCCTATAAAATTATTATCATTTCCCCATTTTATAGAAAACAGAGGTACAGAAAGATCAAGTAACCTGCCCAAAGTCTACAGCTAGCTTGGGGCCACCCTGGGATTCACACTGAAGTCTGATCGGTGCCAAATGTGAGCCCCTTCCCATACTGTAAGCTGCCTCATTGAGAAAACCTAGCTTCAGACAAGTGATCGTGATTTGTGATTACTGTGACATCAGGTCTACCTGCTCTTCTGGGCCTGGTCCTCTTCTGTTTCCAGGTGAGGGGGCAGCAAGTGGGGGAAGGTAGAGAAGTTCATTCCGTAACTTCACTTATCAAAATATGTTGCGGGCTATTTCCTTGGCAAACATACTCTTTGTTTGCTTGCTTTTTTGGTTTTGTTTTTTGTAACAGCTGATATATTTAATTAGTGATGGGAACTCAAAAGACATTTACCGAGAGTCCTAACGTGTTCAAAGGCACGTAGGTATATAGTGAATAGAATATGATCAGTAAACAAAGGTTGCTCATAAATTGGGCACTATTGGAATTAGAGACAGATTTCTATGAGTAAGAAAGTAGTATACAGAAAGTAGTTAAAGAACTATAATAAAGGGGAAAAATATAACCTGAGAATTTCGATAAAGAGAATAGGTGGGAAAAAATCAGAGCTTTAAATTAAAAGAAAGTGATCCAGTGTCTTCAAATGGGAAGGCATGGGGAATTTATGTTGGGACATATGTAGAAGATAAAAGCGATGTCCTAGGTCAAGATTTTACCTGAGAAGTAAGGGGACAAACATGGTCTTGCTATGCCCTTCTGCCCACCCCCCCAAGGGCAATAGCATCCTAGGTGTTTGTGCTGAGTACCCATCAGGTTGGTGGGGACAGGGGTCAGTCATGGTGGCAAGAAGAAAGCTTGATCAAATGAGCCTGAGATAGGACTTGGAGATAGCATCAGAAGCCACACTGAAGTTGGGCTCATCCCACCCACACCAGACACAGTCCCTGCTGTCTTTTGGTTCCAGGCAGCTCAGGTCTCCCACAGGTGTGCTGACCTCCAGTGTCAAGGAGAAGTGTCAGTCAGGGTTTTCCAGACAAATAGAACCACTAGGTTGCATGTAATATGTATCTATCTATTGTACATATGGTGTTGCATAGATATATTGTGTGACACAGATGAAGTGTAATATGTATGGAGAGAGAGAAGGTAAGATTTATTATACAGCGACAAGAGTTGAGGCTGAAGCTCAAGTCTAAAGGCAGTCTGGTGGCAGAATTCCCTCTTCCTCAGAGGATCTCAGCCTTTTCGCTTAAGGCCTTCAACTGATTGGATGAGACCCACCCCCACCATGAAAAGCAATCTGCTTTGCTTAAAGTCTACTGATGTAAATGTTAATCACATCTTTAAAAATACCTCACATCAGGGCATATGGTTGATGCAGTCTGTTAAACATCTGACTCTTGATTTTGGCTCAGATCATGATCTCAGGGTCATGAGATCGAGCCCACATCAGGTTCCACACTGGACATGGAGCCTGCTTAAGATTCTCTCTCCACCTCTCCTGCTGCCCCTCCCCCTGCTGCTCTCTTTCTCTATCTCAATAGAAACAAAAGGAAAAAAACAAAACAAAACAAAAACCCTCACTGGAACATCTTGTTTAAACAGGCTAATGTTGAACCAAAAACTGGGTTCCACGGCCTAGTGAAGTTGACACATAAAATTACCCATTACATACAAACCAAACCCAGCATTGTGGTTTGAAAAGCAGATTATTGGTTACTTATTCAAAAATCCAACTTAGTAAGAAATCCAAAGAAATCAACTATTTATACCAGAGGGAAAATACAGAATACTTATTCACTATGTGGAAAAATACACAACCTCTGTAGCAATTCAAGAAATATAAATATAATATAAATAACATTATGGCAACATCCTCATTGGATAAATAAAAATTAAATGCACACATGCACACACACTCACTCACACAGCCTGTGCTGGTGGGTCTGGAGGAAACCGAAAGCACATTTGTAGGACTCTGCCAGTGGACGGACCCTTCCCACACCGCCATCCACTCATAGGGTTAGAGCTGTAAGGTACCTCTAGTACCGTAGGGGGGATGCCTTCTGGAATAGGCTTGAAGGGTCTCCAAGCTCCCCCAACCCCGTATTTCACAGCACAGTAATCAGAAATAGACAGAAAGCAGAAACGTGTTGGGGTGCCTGGGTGGCTCAGATGGTTAAGCATCTGCCTTCAGTGTCCTGGGATCAAGCCCCGCATCGGGCTCCCAGCTCATCAGAGAGCCTGTTTTGCCCTCTCCCTCTGCCTGCCGCTCCCCCTGCTTATGCCCTCTCTGTCTCTGTGTCAGATAAATAAACTAAATCTTAAAAAAAAAAAGAAAGAAAAAAAGGTTTAAAAAGGGAAAGGAAGTGGAAATGTGTTGTGTTCTCTCAATCAGGGGCTTGTGCTGGCTTCCTCACTGGCTGGTGTCTTTCCTGCTGTATCAGGTCATTGCCTCAAATATACAAAATATCACAAGTATACAAAATATACGAAATATAAAAAATACAAAAAATATGTATATATAGTATACAAAATACCATAACGGCCCGACGCAGGGTGCACACTGGAGAGTAGCCTCATGTTCAGTTTTAGGTGTGCAGCAGAGCAGATTCAGCTGGTCTGGCCCACGTCTCCTCTCTGACCTCCCTCCCATTGCCACATTGGCTGCCTTGCTGCTCCTGCCGCACACTGAGCAGCCACCGCCCACCCCCGGCCTCTGTCGCTGCCGGAACTCTGCTGGGTGCACCCTTAGCTAGCCTCAGCACATGGTTCCCTCATCTTCTTCAGGCCTCTGCCTGATTGTCACTTCCAGGGACGTGTTCCCTGGGCACCCATGTAGAACAGCCAGCTCACCCCCTAAACCCAAACCCTTACTCACCTTGCCATCCTAGCCCTAAATGTATGTTCCCATAAGGCAAGATGGAGCCCTGGGTGTGTGTCCGTGAGGGTTCCCGTAGACGGTTTGGCTTGGGCAGGAACAGTGATAGGCAACCCCAGGAATCCATCACCGGAGCTCCTAAGCTCCCATTGGACTGGGGTGGGAAGACTGGCTCCAAAACAGTACGGAGGCCTGGTTTGGGGACCTGGAACTACCATATACTCTACGCCTTGGGACAAGTCACTGGATGTCCTCAAGTCTATTTCTTCTGTTAAGTGGAGTCAGTTAGGTCTGTCACCTAAGGGTTATTGTAAGGACTGTGTGAGCCAAAGTACAGGAAAGGGCTTGACTACCATAAAGCTCAGTGAACCCCTAAAGACCCTGGGCCTCACCTCTGCCATCTTGTGATGGGCACAGATAAGAAACTCCCGCATAGACCCTCATTCCACCATGGAACCCCTCAGGGCTCACCTCCACCTGGAGGACAGTTACCCCATGCACACCATCTGGGACACTCCTCAGATCTGCCAGGGAAAGGAGATCAGTGTAGGATGTCTTGCTCTGTCTGAGCCCTCACTGGTTTCATGCCACTGACACGATGGGACACAGCAAGTCCCTAAGTTGTCTTTGTAATCAAAGTTCTAGCGCGTGGCCAGGAATCATCCTGGAGCTTAATTCAGCAGCTTTCATAATACCCTTTTTTCTTCTTTGTCAATCTCGAGAAAGCATTTTCTCGTCCCCAGTTCTCCGGCCTCTGTTATTTTCCAGATTTTCTTTGCTGCAGAATCCTTAAGTTTCCTCAACTATGATTCATCTGGATCTGTAGTCTTGAATTCCATTAAAACAAAAATTAGAATGGTGGTTCTCACCATTGACCAAGGAGGTTTGAAAACTCTTGATAGGTGGGTCCCACCCCCAGTGTAGGGTGTGGCCTGAGAGGTTTTAAGTTCCTCGGGTGACCCCAAAGTATAGTCCAGCTGAGAAACTGTGAGTTAGGTGATCTCATGCCAGCATTTTCGCTATTCTGGGTGGTAACTCATTCTTTTCACAGCTCCCCAGTGCAGAGGCCAGTCTCTTTGATGGAGACTTGATTCTGTTTAGCAGAGTCTCAGCTTTATCTTAATCATTGGCTAACATTGTCTCCTCTCCTCCAAACAGAATATTTCCCTCTGCACACTCTCCCGACACAGAATGCAACTTTAAGGAAAGTTGCTTGTCTCTAGCACCTTTCTTGCATATCACCTCACTTAAGCCTTGACCTCCTTGGCACATTTCTCACAGTACCATTTGACTCTTTGGAATGTACCGTTGGGTTTATGCTTCTCCTTCCATATTTTGTACGTATTTTGGTGAAATCTGAGTTCTTCACACAGTGAGGAGCTGGGGCTACAGAGGTATACGAGAGAGTCCCTCCCCGATAGAGGTTATGGTGCAGGGCATGGTCAGAAACCCCCCACCCCTCAACACACACAGGAGCTGGTGCACATTCTACTAAAGGCAGAGGAGAAGCATTGACTTTGGTGGGAAGGGGGGAAACCTGGGAATTCTTCCAGGAGGAGGTGATATTTGATCTGGGCATGCAAGGCATTGTCTGGGTAAGAAGAAGTATGAAGAATGGTGGCAAAGACTTTCCAGACAGATGGGACAGTGGGAACAAAAGCATCGAGGGGTAATGGGCAACTGCAAGAAGTGGGGGACAGAATGGGAGCTGAGGTAGGGAAGGAGCCTTTATGTATGTGTGACTATTACAAATGCCATGAGATCAAGATTGTTTTCATTAGCTGGTTGAAAAAAAATTCCTTCCTCATCAAAATTAAGTTCTCTATCTTCTCAGAGATGACATAATCAGCAAAGTGAAGTATAACTTACCAGGCGCTCTGCTATCGGCTAAGTGAGGGAGACTGTCGGCAGACCCCTTGCTCATCTCAGGTTCCTGTCCCTGCTCTATCCAACCTCTGAGGGAGTTCTGAGAGGTGCTTTGGGAAAACATCATCCACATACGAGCTGACCGGGAACTCTAACAGGGAAACATCAAGATGTACCATAGGCAGGAACTTTTCGTTCTGTCCAAGAGGATAGGATGGATATGGGTACACATCCTCTGTTCAGTCCAGAAAGCTGTCTCAGATGTCATCTTGTATCATCACAACTTGGGACATGTCAATATTTTCTTCATAACTTCTCAGGGGCTCATTCAATAAATAAGTGGGCATCTGTTTTGTGCAGGGTCCATGCTGGCTCCTATGTGAGGGGAAAGAGAAGCTTGGACCTTCTATAAGTACCCCAAATTCCAGGCAATGGGAATAAAATCTTTCAAGAGGCACCGTGGCACTTTCAAGTGCTTCCAACAGTTGGAGCCAGACCCTCTGGATTTGACTCCCAAATCCATCATGGTTACAAGTTATTCAGACCCCCTTTGTCTTAGATTCCTCGTGTATAAAATGGGGATAATGATAAAGCCTACTGTGTAATATAATGCATGTAATATAAGTTAGCATAGTACCTGGCAGATAGTAAGGACTGAAGCAGTGTTAGTTATTCCTATCATCTGCTGTGCGTCGTACTTCATTTCAAGACTAACCATCAGGGGCACCTGGCTGGCTCAGTCGGTAGAGCATGCAACCCTTGATCTGGGGGTTGTGCGTTCGAGCCCCACATTGAGTGCAGAGCCTACTTAAGAAAAATTAATTATCATAGTCTGGTTGGTAAAAAGATGCCAATGCCATGTAAAATATTTCACGATATAGCGTAACTTGAGTTTAAAACTATGTCACGGTGTCTCCTCTTTCTCTCGTTCTCTCTCTCTCTCAGAGGATAAGGATATATGCAGATGGCAAAGATTATTTCTGAATGATTTTTACTTTCTCCTTTATGTTTAAATCTATTTTATGAATTTAACATGGGCATATAAGTAAAAGGAAAGTTATTTAAAAATATTAAACAACATCAGTGAGAAAGACTTTAAGGACCCTATTAGTCTTTTCTAGGCTACAATCTAAGCGTCACAATGGGAGAGGCAGTGGCATCTCAGAGCCCGTCTCTGCTTCAGGCTGGCCCACAGCCAAAGAAAGAACTGGATCAAGTTCAATTTCCATCCCAAGCCCTTCTTTTGATTTCTCCTGCTTCCCTATTCAGATGCCCATCAAGGGGGCTGATTCTTTCCTTCATTCCACTAACATGTGTTGAGAACCCACAGGGGCCCAGCACTGTCCCAGTTTATCTTTAGATAAACAAGGCTCTGCCCTTGGTGGCCTGGCGGATCTCATCCTCCCCCTGCCGACCATCAGCTGTGATGGCCTGTAGCCCAAAGACAGCACTCCCTGCAATCTTAGCTCTTTCCCATGCCTGGGACCCATTCCTGGGACCCGCTCCTGCTGAGCTCCCACCTCTGCTCCACTTTGCTACAGATGATATCATCTCTATGCATGAGTCGAGTCCTGGCAGAAAACAGCATTGCACTCAAAAGGGCTTAACCAATAATGGAATAAAAGGACTACTCGTAGAGCTGTGAGCAAGGCTCAGGAAACCAACCAGGCATGCCAATGTCCTCAAGGATGAGGACCAGTGGGAAGCCATGATTACCCACAGTCCTGGAAGGGAAACAGTGTTATTGGAGCCTATTGAAGATACTATGATTATTGGTAATCACAGAATGACAGAGACATTGCTAGTCCTGGGCATTGAAGCAGGAAGAGAATGAGGAATAAATGCCCTGCTCTGTCATCTCCTGCCAGTGCCCATTTGGCTGAATCCACAAGCCAGAGAGCAAGGATGCCACACCTGGCAATGTGTTACTCTCTGTAGTAACAGGTTCATGGCAGATCCAAGTTAGGAATGGCATCAATTTCAGGTTGGGGAGAACTGATGGGGCAGATATTTTAAGGCAGATATCCTCAGACCAGTGGTTCTAAGTAATTAATTCTCCATATCGCTGCTCCTGTGGATACTGGGAAAATACTTATCAAAAGGCTAAATTAATGCACTGAAGCTTCAAAGTTTTGTTTTTCTCTTTCACATTTTATTCTGACTATATTGGAAGGCGATCTGAAGGGTGAAGGGTGCTTTGTTGATCTGAGTACCTAGACTGTCTCTAGCATGCCTCTGTTTTTCATTTTCATCGTGGACAGGGATAACAACCAGAAGTACACAAAGATGGCAACAAGTAAGACAGGCATGGCCGTAAATGCATGCACACCATTCTAAAGATGTCTCTTCCCCACACCTCAGCTGTGGTGACTTTCAGCAGCAACCCCCACCCCTGGCCAAGGAGCAGGAGGCAGAAGGTGGGCGACCAGAGGAAAGGAGAACTGGAAAGGAAAAGATGGTGGGGCTCCCAGCTCCAGCTGGGTGAGAGAGGATGAGGGAGGTGATGAGGACCAGTTTTCCTCCTCTCCAAGTCCCCAGCGTCTTCCTGCCTTACATCCATAAGCAGCATAGCTTGGTCCTGGTTCACTTGTTCAGATTCTTTCTCTGGACTGCCTCCTTTGCAATAATTGCCTTACTTCAGAAGGAAACTTCCTTGTCAGCTCAGTAGTAGCAGTGGCTCCTTCCATTTGTGTACCCGTTAGAATCTGAAGAGTACGTCCACACACATTATCTCATTTATTCCTCACACCTCTTGTCAGGTCACAGAGCTTCACCTTCTATTGGTTGAGGAAACTGAGTCTCAGAGAACAAGTTGCCTGAAGGCACAGAAGAGGCAGAGTGAGAGTTTCTCTGTCTCTCCACCATATTCTTCCCACCCGCCCCCCTCCCCCAGTGATGAAAGATTTCTTCAGGAAAGAAGATAGCAAAGGACACGAAGGTGGACTGTAGTTATAACGGAGGAAACCGTGTACATTGAGGATAAAATGAACCAGGGCGGTGACTCTCAAAGTGTTGTCTCCAGACCAGTGGCATGGTGGCACCTGGGAACGTCTTAGAGGTGCAGATTCTTGAGCCACCGCCCACACCTACTGAATCAGAAACATCAGAGGAAAAGGGAAGCTCAGGAACTTAGGTTTGAACAAGCCCTCCAGGAGATACTGTTGCATGCCAAAGTTTGGGAGCCACTGAATCCAAGGGAAAGGAGGTGTGTGTGGTGAGAGAACACTGGTGTTGGCATAAAGAGGAGCTGGGAAGGTAGTCAGTGATTTCTGTGGGTTATAGAGCTGGTGCTGATGGGTGAATGAAGACGGTTCAAGGCCACTGCAGCTTTGTTTGTAAAAGCAGAAGAACTGGAAACAACCCAAATGTCCACCAGTAGATGACGGTCATGTGAATTATGGTGTATCCACGTACTGGAACCCTACACAGTATAGAACAGAATAAGAGGCTGGGTATATTTAGATATGGAAAAAAAAAAGCCAAAATATATTTAAATAAAAGAAGAAAAAGTAGAAGAGTTTATATAATATGTTAACTTTGGACTTTAAAAAGGGGAGAACTAAGAACATACATTTGTATTTACTTGTATCTCTAAGAAACTCTGGACAGAGACAAGAAGTTATTCAGAGAGGTACCTGTGGATGGGGGGATGGTGTAGATGGAAGCAAAGACAGGATGTCAACTTCCCACTGCATTTCCTTTCCTAAAATTGTCCACCCCTGTAAATAGATCACCTCTTCAGAAAAATAAATAAATAAATAAATAAATAAATAAATAAATAAATAAATAAATAAAATGGCCATTGGTGCAGTTTGGCAGCAAAAGAATAAGACGCTGCCTCCCATGGAACAAGGATGGTGGGCATTTCCAAGGGCAAGTCCATCCTCTTTCTGCAAGGGTACCAAGCTCTGCCCACACCCACTGTCTCTCCCCTCCAGGTCAAACTCTCCCAGAATGGCTGAAGTGCTTTGGGGGAGTTTAGACTTCTTAATAAGGCCAGGACCAGCAGTTCTCAGCCTTAGCTACACATTAAAATCATCTGGAGAGCTTTTGGCCGCCTGGGGGGCTCCGTGGGTTAAGTGTCTGCCTTAGACTCAGGTCATGACCCCGGGATCCTGAGACTGAGTCCGACTCACATCGGGCCCCTTGCTCGTCAGGGAGCTTGCCGCTTCCTCTCCCCCGACCCCCCACTCATGCTCTCTCTCTCTCAAATAAATAAATAAAAATCTTAAAATAAGTAAAGAAAAAATAAAATGATCTGGGAAGCTTTTTAAAATGCCAACTGCCAGGCCCCATTCCCAGAGCACCCAAATCCAAATCTCTGAGGTGGGGTTTGGGCATTGGCACCTTTAAAGCTCCTCAGTTATGATTCTAAACCACTGTCTTGGACCTTCCGGGTCAGCTCATTTATCCAGAAAGCTGAAGAGAGGAGAAGAGGATATCCAGTAGCTTAAAAGAAGAAATAACATGTCCCATCGAACCTGTCACGATCAAATTGACTGAAAAACATTTTTTTATCTGTCTTGATCGGAATCTGTGATGAACCTGTTTCTCCCCACCTTGGCAGCCCAATTCTGAGGCGAAGTTCTGATATCACCAAATCGCCACTGACCAAGTCAGAGCAGCTTCTGAGGATAGACGACCACGATTTCAGCATGAGGCCCGGCTTTGGAGGTATGAGACAAGCACTCTTGGTGGGGGTCTGTCCACCTGTCCATGGGTAGAGGTCAAACCAAGGGACCACGCACGCTTTGCTCTCCCCCAACCAGGTCCGCCTCCATTGTACCTTGGGGCCAAGATGGAACCCACAGTGTCCTCTGAGCGTCGCCCCTGCCCAGCCCCACCCTGGGCGCTGCCAAGCTCATTCCCAGGCTAGCTAGCTGAGCTGTTGTCAGGCTGATGCTCCTGACAAGGAAGACTGGGGATCAGCGAGGCCAGCAGCTGGCTGTGGGAAGGGCCAGGGGAAGACTGGGCAGCCGCAGCCCAAAGCTGCCTCCTGAAAATGCTCTGAAATAAAAAGCTTGGGCAAAATTCCTGCTCATCTGGGAGCTGGCAGACAGAACTGTGGGTGTCAATCCGAGGGCAGAGTGCAGTCTGCTGGGTTTAATTAAATGAAAATAGCTTGAGAAAATAATGATCTAGTGCAGAGGGCTGGTCACAGCCCTTTGAAGCTTAGCCTGCAGCTGGCAGATTTCAGCCCTTTCTGTGTCAAATAGGGTTTTCATCCATATGGGTTTCTTCTTGGAATAAAATATTAATTTTAGAAATCATCCTCATGTTTTTATTTCTCCCAGCCACTTTCACCCAAAGAATAAACAGGTTCTAGAAGGGCATCTCGATCCAATCAGTAACCTTCCCCTGTTGAATCCAAACCTACTTCCATCCAGGATAATCCAAGTGTGTCCCATGCTTGCCTCACATCCAAGGGGGAAAGGGGCAGAAATCTATTCCCTTGATAATGCTTTCATTCTCTTGATGAATATTAAGTTTTCATGGCCTAGAAATGCCCCCCCCAAAAAATTAAAATGTTTCCAGGCCCCCCTGGTGCTTCATGTCCCCCTTGCAAGCAACTCCATCATGTGGCAAAGATACAGATCTGTGGGCTTTGCAAATGGCCTGATTGTGGCTTTGGTCCTGGGTGCCTCAGGGCCAGACGGAGACACTGGCTTCCATGACAAAATCAGGAGGCAAATATAAAGAATGGAGTGGCCGGCTTCATGCTGGGGAGTAACTCCTTAGATCAGACCCAGCTTTGAGCTAGGTCTTCGCTCTAGCTTTCTGTGAGCACGTGTAACCAGAGAAGAAAGCTTCATAGGAACCTTATCATTTCAGAATCACATGAATGATTCCGACAAAAAACTTAAAAACAAACAAACAAACAAAAAACCTTTTGTTGCAATATTCCAGGGAGCCAGCCCCATGCTCCCACCCTTGGATTTCCGGTTTTGCTTCAGCTTGCCATGTGGGGACGCTGAACCTTCCAATCTGGCAGAAAGCTGAAGAAACGGGTTCCACGGGGGATGCTCTTCATGCCTGTAGTAAAAATGCAAGTAAAAAAGAATAAATGTTCTTGCCATGCCCCGTTTGCAGGGCCGGCCATTCCTGTGGGCGTGGACGTGCAGGTGGAGAGCTTGGACAGCATCTCAGAGGTCGACATGGTAAGCGCTTCTGTCACTGGGGCTGTGGGCAGGTGGAGTCACCCGGGGCCTGTTCTGGGCCAGGAGGTCCACACACCTGAATTCACTGGGTCTCCCAACTCTCCAGGCTGTGGGAATGCCCATGTTCATTTTACAGGTGGGTAAGAAAGGTTAAGACGCTTGCCCAAAGCCACCCAATTGCTATGAGACAGAGCTGGCTGGCAAATTGATCTCCCTCTAGTGCCTAGGCTCTTGCCCCTGGCACATGTTCTCTGGGCAAAGGCCCTACAACAGAAACAGTAGGGTCCAAGGTTGCAGCTGTCACGTCACCAAATGTTCCACAGCTGGAGATCCTGTATCTGGCCGTGGAAATGCAGAACTGCTCAAAAGGGTCCCTTTCTTTCCTTTCCAGTGGGTTTAGGTGGGAAAATGGGATGTTCTACAGCTCCTTGACTTACAGGACTGTTTATAGCCTCATTTAGCTTGGGGTCTCCAAAAGCCATCTTGAGGGAAACATTCTACCACAAGTAGTTTATTTGGGAGGTGATCCCCTAAAACCCACAAAGAGCGAAGAATGTAGGGGGAGGTGAGACAGGGATGGGGAGGAAGCGAAAAGTCCTATGCTCTCAAACCAGTCACTACTGCGAATCTCAGTCCCATTAGGGGAACTCCAGAGTCAGCAAAGAACACACCTCCGGGTTATCTCACCTGAGGGGCCAAGGAGAAGGGGGCTCATCTAGCCCTCCCCACCCCCCACTCCCTCCAACGCACTGAGGGTCAGCAGTGCCGGCAGCAGCACCTCGTCAGTGTGGAGACAGATGGCAGGGGAGGGGCTGGAACTCAGGGACACTGGTTTTGCTAGAAGTCTCTGGCCGAGTCCCTCCCCTGCAGTCCTACTGCAGCAAACCCCAAGGACCGGACTCAAGACCTCGACATCTTTGCGGTTTCGTCCCCAGCAGGGTGACGAGTGACAGCTCCACGGGGGCGCCCAGGGTCCTGCTGACACTCAATAGGTTCAGTGTGTGGGGTTCCCTTCTCTGCCCCTCCCCTCCAGGACTTCACGATGACCCTCTACCTGAGACACTACTGGAAGGACGAGAGGCTGTCCTTCCCCAGCACCAACAACCTCAGCATGACGTTTGACGGCCGGCTAGTGAAGAAGATCTGGGTCCCCGACATGTTCTTCGTGCACTCCAAGCGTTCCTTCATCCACGACACCACCACGGACAACGTCATGCTGCGGGTGCAGCCCGACGGGAAAGTGCTCTACAGCCTGCGGTAAGGCTGCCCACCTCC